>JAUDYJ010000013.1:5704673-5832980 GCA_030761175.1 Masticophis lateralis
ATCACTAACCGATACACTCTCTGTGTGCGGGTCTTATACTCCGGAGCGTCTTATACACTGAAAAATATGGTATTCTTCTATTAAGTCTAATTTTAACCTCTGAAACACAAGTAAAAGGCTAAATGAAGAAGTGGGCAGGAACCCCTCCATCTTCCTCCACTACTGCCTCGGGTGCAAGTAATTATTATTATTACCATTCACTGCCCACGCTTAAGTTCTCACTTGGCACATAGAACTTCGAGAATTAAGAAAACAAAGCAAGCCTCCAAATCCCGGTGTGTTGTTGACACACATTTTCAGAGGTTGTTGCGGTCATGTTTCGCCCGGCATACATACTTGTTAATCTGCGCTAAAAACATCCCCTTCAACGCGTAGAATTCGGCCGTCATTTCCTTGGTAAAATACTTCAAGTTGGTGGACTCGATCACCTCCAGGCCCTGTCGGAAAGATTTGGACACAAGAAGATGCAATATATATAGGTATATATATATATTCTGGGGGATTCTGGGAGTTGAAGTCCACATGTCTTAAAGCATATAAACTGAGGAATTCTGGGAGTTGAAGTCCACATGTCTTAAAGCATGTAGACTGGGGAATTCTGGGAGGTGAAGTCCACATATCTTAAAGCATGCAGGCGGGGGGATTCTGGGAGTTGAAGTCCACATCTCTGCCAAGGTGGAAAAACCCCTATCTAGAGAACATGGCTGCCGTACCTGCATACATTCGTTTTTGCCCATCACACCAGCGAGCTGGAGGTAGCATTTGACTTGCTGTCGAATCTTCTGGAAGCAATCCACGATGGGCACCGTGGGAATGGTGTGAATGCGGCTCAGGATGTCCAAAGCCACGTTGACCAGGCCCTGTTTCCGAGCGATCTTGCCGTACTGGATAATGGCGGAGGCCGAGGCGTGAACGCCCAACATGGCGTTGTTCGAACTCGGGTCGTGTTGGGCGCTGTTCTCGTAGGCGCTCACAATGGCTGGAAGCGCGGTTAAGAGAGGGAGGTTTTTAGAAACATCATGACACACAGAATTGAATATAAGCATCTACCGTTGGTCCTCAACCTACGACCGCCATTGGTACCAGAATTCCTGTTGCTAAGCAAGAGAGCTACAAGAGCCATGCTCAATGTTATGAGCATTTTCATCCTGGTGGTTAAGCGGTCGTTCAGTGAGTCACGTAGTCATTAAGCAAATCCAGTTTCCCCGCCGACTTTGCTGAAAAGTCAGCTGGGAAAGATTGCAAATGGCAATCACACCGTGTTTTCTTCCGGCTTCCCGAAGAGGCAGAAATTCCAAAGGCCTTAAGGAAAAGAATGCTGAGAGTCCAAAGAGAGGTTCTCTCACCTTGATAATGATGCTGCCGCCACATGAAAATGCTGCTCCAGTGAGACAGGTCATCGGACACGATGGGCAGCCGGTTCCTCCAGGTCTTCACCACAGTTTTCATGTCGTGGAGGCTGTTGTTCCGCCCGAGGTTGGCCGGCTGCAACCCTGCGTTGATTTGGGCAGCCTCTTGGAGTTCGATGATCTGCTGGGCAGCCTGGGGGAGGGGGGGAGGTAGAGGAAGAGGCGGGGAGAAAGGAGGAAGGAGGAGGAAGAAGAAGGAGGAGGAAGAGGAGGAGGAAGAGGAAGAGGGGAGGAGGAAGATGGGGAAGAAGGAGGAGGAAGAAGAAGACAAAGATGAAGATGAAGAAGGAGGAGGAAGAAGAAGGAGACAAAGACGAAGGAGGAGGAGGAGGAGGAGGAGGAGGAGAAGGAGAAGGAGAAGGAGAAGGAGAAGGAGAAGGAGAAGGAGAAGGAGAAGGAGAAGACAAAGACAAAGAAGGAAGAGGAAGAAGAAGGAGACAAAGAAAGAAGAGGAAGAAGAAGGAGACAAAGATGAAGGAGGAGGAGGAGGAGGAAGAGGGGAGGAGGAGGAGGAGGAGGAGAATGGGGAAGAAGGAGGAGGAAGAAGAAAAAGATGAAGACAATGACAATGACAAAGACGAAGGAGGAGGAAAAGGAGGAGGAGGAAGAGGGGGGGAGGAGGAGGAGGAGAGGAGGAGGAAGAAGAAAAAGATGAAGACAAAGACGAAGATGAAGGAAGAGGGAAGGGGGGGAGGAGGAGGAGGAGGAGGAGAAGGAAGGAGAAGAAAGTTAAATCCAACGTATTTATTACTGTACTTTCTGTATTTTCTATATTCTACATCCTATTTCCTTACTTCATTCACACCTTAACCAATTCCAATGCAGCTACTGCTCAAGTTTGCAACAATAACCAACTCAGTCCATTACGGCCGCAAGCCGAGGAGTAACTTTACTCACTTGGCACAGAAACCAGTAACATTTACCTAGCTGTTTCAGAAAGAGAGAGAGAGAGAGAGAGATTCTACATAACAGAGAGCTAAGTCCCAGCAGACGTATGAACATTGCTGCAATTCAAATCCCAGAGAGACAGTAAACTGACATAAGCCATTTGCAAGACCTCCTTCGAGAAAGATAAGACTCGTGTGAGCTATTCATCAACGAACTCAGGGAACTCTCTCTCGTACCCCAAAAGTTAGACTTGGGCCACAAATCTCTGGGAATAAAATAAATTAAGCCAAGTGGCCTCCTTCTCCCACTCACCCGTAATTGCCATGGTATCAGCTCCTCACAAGAGCTTCACCTTCTTCCTACCCCATTCATCATATAAATTTAATTTTCAGGCAGGTGTTTAATCACCCACTATCTGATCTTGGGGGGGGAAGAGAAAAGTAATTACTGCGGAGTAGCTTCATTGCTGTGTTGCTAACTTGTCATTCACAGCCCACCTAAGCAGTCTAATAATGGGAAGATGATTGAGGTCATCCGTCCCTCTTAGCCACCATTGGCTGAACCAAAGTTTGTCGAAGAAACCCACCCATAAATTCGAAGAACCCGTTCAGCTCTAAATCAAGAGCCTACAAATTTTGGAAAAGCTCTGCTCTCTGCGTGCTCTCTTCCTCTGGTTAAGACAGGGGGTCTGCAACCTTAAACGCTCAAAAGAGCCATTGGGACCCCTTTCCCACAGAAAAGAAAACACCGGGAGCCACAAAACCCCTCCCGTGCCTGACTATTTCATGAGCGGCCACAAAACTAGCATATGTAGTTGAATTAAATGTGCTGAAACTTTTCTTTTCTTGGATTTATCCATGGTTGGCCTACCGAGGGTTGAAAAGCTCAATAAATTGCCTGCCGGAGGGTGTCACACACTGGCAGTTGTGTTGCGTATTTTGAGTGGCAGGGAGCCGCAGCAGAGGGGTGAAAGAGCCACATGCGGCTCCAGAGCCCTGGGTTAAGAGAAGATTAACTATCCCAGAATAATATTTGCAAACGCATGGGACAAAAATCCTCTATGTTTCGTTATTCGCTCTTATACTATAGTTAAAAGGATAAACCTTGCGAAAGACTTGGTGTGGTGGAATGTGGGCTGGATTCCCAGGAGGGAGGGGCTGCATTCCAGGGAAGTGAGAAACAATGCAATTTAGATAGTCTGTGTATGAGAAAGAGGGTGAAGACAGCTCCTTCTCAGCGGTTCCCAGAGTCTTATGTTTTACGGAACAAGTAGTTCTGCTTTAGCTTGGCAAGATTCTGTCTATAGGTGAGGAACCATAAAGCAGGGCTATCAAACTCGCGGGCCGGATGCATCATGCGCTGGTGACGCCCACACCCAGTTTAGCAAAGGGGGGAAAGTCCCGCTACGTCACGTGACGCTGCCGTGACAACGCGAGTTAGACACCCCTGCAATAAAGGAAACTACTTGGAAGTACCTTAGCACGTGTCTCTTGGGTTTTAAGAGTTTGGGAGACCTGGGCATCTCCAGAGATCAGCCGATCTTACCTGAAGCAATGGGGTGTGGACATGAGAAACCACCTGTGGAAGTCTTCGCCATTCTCGGATGGCCAAGCCGCTGGCCATTTCCACCAGGCGCTCGATAAAAGTCAGCTGCTGTTCGTCAGGGTGGCAAATGGCCAAATATCCTCGGTACATGTTGACTTTCCATGCCATCTCTTTGGGGCAACTGAGCTCCACCTTGGGGCAAACAAAGAGCATAGAGAAGGTGTCAGGAGCGAGGGGATTCCCCCCACCTCCCCAAGAAGGAACACTGGATGATTTTAGATATAAGATGAAACTGTGACTTACACTAATTGCATCAAAGGTACTTGAGATTTTTTTTTTCTTTCCCTTTCATTCAATTAAGTCTAATTGTTTAACAACTCAGGAAAATTACTCAAAACCTGGCCCTTCGATTGAGAAAGAGCTAAGGAAATTGGGTTCGATATATTCCAGGTAGTCTTCGACTTAAGACCACAACTGGGACCAGACTTTCCGATGCTAAGAAGGCGGTTGTTAAGTGACCGCCACGTTCGATTTTATTTCTCTTTTTTTCTTTTTTGTCACCAAGTCAAAATGGCAAGTCCATGGGGAATCCAGATTCACATAACAACCGGACGACTAACTTATCCGCTGAGGTGGTTCACTTCACAATGGTGGCCAGGAAAGTCGTAAAACAGGGCACAGCTCGCTGAACCAATGTCTTGAAATTTGGGTGCTCAGTTGCGGTCGTTAAGCCGAGGACCCCCTCGACATTAAATGATGAAAGCCCATCAAGACAAACTAGCAGCATTAAGATAATTAAAGGTAAAAATTCCCCTCACACATATGTGCTAGTTGTTCCCTTCCAACCAAAGGTGGTCCCTATTTTTCTACCTGCATTTACGTGCTTTCGAACTGCTAGGTTGGCAGAAGCTGGGACAACTCATGGGAGCACACCCTGTTACACGGCGCTAGGGATTCGAACCGCCGAACTGCCGACCTTTCCATCGACAAGTTCAGCATCTTAGCCACTGAGCCACCGTGTGCCTTTTAAATCGAGACTACCTGGACATTAAACGACCTACCAGGGAAAACCCATCAAGACAAACCGGCAGCATTAAGATAATGATGCTTTGCAAAATTGCGTTTATGGAATTTCTTCTCTTTTTTCTTTAAGGGGGGGGGAATAAAAGGAAATAAGAAGAAAATCAGAGCGGCTCAGTTTAAAGCCCAGTTTGTTTGTTTGTTTGGAGAGGGGGTTTCACCCTCCCCTCTGGGGTTCATTAGTAAAATCTTCCATGATCGAACATCTCTTATTCTCTCCATTGAGAGAAAGCCCAAAATCCCGGTGGCTGTCGCATCCTCTTAGCTCGCAAGCCTACAGCAAAAAGAGGAGCTGTCACAAATGATCTATTCACTCGGCCGGCAATTCAAGGCCTCTTAGCCTACCCAGCAATTTATTCTTTACTGCACAGCTGCAGTCGAAGGTATACACACACAGACAAAACACACACCAAATCCCAGCCACCCAAATACACTTGTTATAAAATTATCTTCAGAGGTATCCGAAGGGTTTCGGTGTCTCCCTGGAGAGTTCCTGTTCTTTTAAAGGAAAATGAATACACTGGTCCTCCGTTCTTAATTGTGCAGGGGGTGGGGAGAGAGAGAGCGAGAGAGAGGCAGTTTCCAGGCTCAGGGTTGGCTCATCGTGATGAAGCGGTTCCTTCCTCGTTGAAGGACAAAATGTCTTTCGAATTATTTGGACCTCTATTAGAAGCACAGGCGGCATCATTCTCATCATGAATCAGCCTTCTCCACGGTATGCAGCTTCAACAGTTCGTTTAGCAACCGTTCAAAGTTACGACGACACTGAAAAAAGGGACTTATGACCGTTGTAGCATCCCCACGGTAACATGTTCAAAATTCAGATCCTTGGCATCAGGCTCCTATTTATGGCTACCAACCTGCCTTCCATTGAGGACCTGCATACTACACGAGTCAAAAAGAGAGCTGTGAAAATATCTACAGACCCCTCACATCCTGGACATAAACTGTTTCAACTCCTACCCTCAAAACGAGGCTATAGAGCACTGCACACCAGAACAACTAGACACAAGATAGTTTTTTCCCCCAACACCATCACTCTGCTAAACAAATAATTCCCACAACACTGTCAAACAAGTTATTAAGTCTGCATTACTATTACTATTAATCTTCTCATCGTTCCTATCACCCATCTCCTCCTACTTATGATTGCATGACTGTAACTCTGTTGCTGATATCCTTACGATTTATATTGATACTGTTTCCCAATATGATTTGATTGCTTATTTGTATCCTATGACTATCATTAAGTGTTGTACGTTATGATTCTTGTCGAATGTATCTTTTCTTTTATGCACACTGAGAGCGTATGCACCAAGACAAATTCCTTGAATATCCAATCACTCTTGGCCAATAAAGAATTCTATTCTGTTCTGTTCTATGATGGTTGCAGTGTCTCCCGGGGTGAATGGTACAGTGACCTAGAGGCTGTGAGTTTGATGCTAGGTAAAAGCAGATATTTCTCTCTCTCTCTCTGGGCACAATGAGAATATATCTGCTGAATATAACTCCGCACTGACGACAGGAAGGGGATCCGGTCAGTAATCACTCAGCTCCATTCAGTTGCCCAGAAATCTACCCCACAAAGGATGATGGGGTCATTAAAAGAAGATATGCCTAAATAAAAGACATTCCCCCCCCTCCCAACACCCCCCCACTCTTCTTATCACCCCCCCTTCTCTTCTTTTATTTTGTATTGTTATAAAACTTTTCAATAAAAAAAAGAAGATATGCCTAATTTTGTATTTATTTATTTATTTTGTCATGTTTACATAGTGTATATGGGAGGTGGTGACCCTTTGAGAGCTGCCTGCAACCAAATGTCATTTAAATGTATGCCCGCTGGTGTATATTCAACGCAACAATAACGTTATTCTAAGTCTAAGTTTACTTCCCTGCACTGCAGAGATTCAAATGCATACAGGTATCGCTTCCCAAACTTTGCAGCACAACTGAGAAAATAACAGGAGTATCACTATCACACAACTGTGTGCAATGACACAAAGCTTTTATATATATATATATATATATACTGAAGTATCATTTAGCTTAAGGATGGTTCCACTGGGATCTCTGCAGAGTTCCTTGGATAGATTCACGATAAGAACCTGCTTGAAATATACATTTGAGCAAGCTATACAAAGGGGCGTCTTCTTGTTGTTGTTTTTTTCATTTTTTGTTTTTTTGTTGGTAAAAGCACCATTATATTTGAAGTTCTCAAATATCTCAGCAGGCCTGAATTGGGGGTTTAGTGAAGAGAAGCCATGTTTTGAAAATCAGCCCTTCTCTCTAGCAGTTACTTATCTCAAATTTCACCTAAACAGTTCGCGTGCAGAGTTTGGGTGGGGCCAAGGAGGGGTAAGTACTATCGGTTCGGCAAACTGATGTCCATAATCCCTAGCAGTTCACCCAAACCGGTCTGAACCGGTAGGATTTCACCCCTGCTATATACATCATCATCTTCTTTTAACAATCCCATAATCCCTTGTGGGCAACTGAATGGAGCTGAATGTTTATTGGCCCGATGCCCTTCATGTCGCAATGCAGTATGTTATTCAGCATATATATTCTCATTGTCCCTAGAGAGAAATATCTTCCTTCCTTTTCCTTCCTTCCTTCCTTCCTTCCTTCCTTCCTTCCTTCCTTCTCAAGCTATAGCAGACATATAAAGCTTCAAGCGTTTTACAGAGTCAGCCTCTTGCCCCCAACAATTCGGGTCCTCATTTTACCAATCTCAGAAGGACGGAAGGCTGAGTCAACCTTGAGCCTGGTGAGATTCGAACTACCAAATTACAGGCAGTAGCAGCAGTCAGCAGAAGAAGCCTGCAGTACTGCACTCTAACCACTGCTCCACCGAGGCTCAGGATTGTTGCAACATGCTAAAGTTTTCCCAGCTAAAATCTTCACGCGCATCGAATTGATTTCTGATCCTTTTTGGGTTGCCAATCTTTGCCGCCATTATCGGCCACGCTGCAGGCTATGGCGATGTGAAATAAAACAGTGGCTGACTGATCCCTAATGCACTTTTCCTTTGAAACCGTGCCATCCAAACTGAAATACATCTCAATTAGCGCCAGCGGGATTTTAAGAGCCTCCGCTTCGAAAGCTGGCTTTAAGCAAGCAAACAACAAAAAGGAAGATTAAAAGAAGGGAAATAAAAGAAAGATAAAAATACGGTATTCCAGTTATTTGCCAGGCTGCCACAAAGAACAACCTATTTTTCAAGGCACCTGAAGGCAGGATAAGAAACTTATCAAGGAGAGAAGCAACCGGGAATTGAGGAGAAACTTCCTAACAGTGAGGACAATGAATCAGGGGAACAGCTTGCCTCCAGAAGCTGTGGGTGCTCCATCATTAGAGGTTTTTAAGAAGAGACTGGACAATCATTTGTCTGAAATGGTATAGGGTTTTCTGGACCAGCTCTATACTGACGAAGCACGAAGCTGAGAACACCAGCCTGAAGATGACGAATGAGACTTCATCGAAACGTCGCCAAGACACTTCCAATTTTACGCGGGAGAAGACCCGAATAAACGAAGACCTACATACAAACACCCGCGAAAACCTCAGAAAACATATATATATATATACATGTCACCACCACAAGTCCACACAGAAAGCAGACTCAAACCCACACTGATAATGAAACACGACCAAGGACCAGAAGCCAGACCGCAGCTGCATCATTAGCCACTTTTAACCCCTCCAATCCATACATGAATCAGACCAACACCCTCCATGAAAAGCTCTCACGACCACAAACACGAAGCCAAACAACAACGCAGCTCACCAGCTCAAATCCCCCTGCAACTCAGACTAAGCCGAGCACAACCAAGCCCCCACCCAAACAGAACACACCCCCAGCCAATCAGAGCACAACCAACCCCCCATCCAATCAGAGCACAGCCATGCCCCTAACCAATCAGAACACACCTCCACCCAATCAGAACACAGCCAAGCTCCCACCCAATCAGCTCACACCCCCACTAGCAGTTAAAAGGAAGGGTCAGCTGCAATCTCACATTGCTCCTGGGAGCACGAAGCCGAGAACACCAGCCTGAAGATGACGAATGAGACTTCGTCAAAATGTCACCAAGATACTTCCAATTCTACGCGGGAGAAGACCCAAATAACCAAAGACCTACATATACATATATATATATATATATATATATATGCCCTCCCTGTTCTCCTCGTCTACCGAAAAGCTGCCTGGCCACGAGACGAGACCACTGAGCCGCAAAATCATTTGTCTGTATTCCCTCTGCAGGTGCTCAATCAGCATTTTCTCCTCTTGAAGAAATCTTGATGACAAAACCTGCGAATCCCTCGCGGGGTGGCTACGCACTGATGGCCGGAGAAACCAGCTGCTCCCTCCTGCATCAGGAATAATCCTACCAAAAGCAGGGCACAGCCTCTGTCTGGGTGCTTTGTAACTGTCTGGTATATCTGCTGGCACTGAATGTGGAATTACAGATTGCCCACCCTGGTAGATGGTAGGTGGTAGGGGCGGGGAGTTGTAAACAAAATGTAAGGGAGAGCAGAAGCATAAGGAAACAAAAGGCAAATGAATTGATAAAGGTAAATGTTCCCCTCGCACATATGTGCTAGTCGTTCCTGACTCTAGAGGGCGGTGCTCATCTCTGTTTCAAAGCCGAAGAGCCAGCGCTATCTGAAGACGTCTCCGTGGGCATGTGGCCGGCATGACTCAATGCCAAAGGCGCACGGAACGCTGTTACCTTCCCACCAAAGGTGGTCCCTATTTTTCTACTTGCATTTTTTTTTTTTTTACGTGCTTTCGAACTGCTAGGTTGGCAGAAACTGGGACAAGTGACGGGAGCTCACCCCGTTAACGCAGCACCAGGGATTCGAACCGCTGAACTGCCGATCTTTCGATCGACAAGCTCAGCGCCTTAGGCACTGAGCCACCGCGTCCCGCTATGAATGAATGGATAGTTTAGCGAATAAAAAGCAACCCACCCAAAGTGGAGGGAAAGCTTGAAAATGCAGACATTCAAACCCACTCACGAGTGGCTTCGCCTTAGAATCTTCTCTTCTGCCACAGATAAAACGGGGCAGAGCCTTTGATCACGTTTGCACCTCACCTGTACCAAGGCTTCTTTCATAGCCGTCCAGTTGGAAACACGCCAGGCGCACTCCAGAACCAGGTAAGGGTTTATGTGACCCTTGGACTGGCCGTATTCCGTGAGAGATTCCCACTGATTCAGTTCCTTGGAACACCTAGGAACGAGA
Organism: Masticophis lateralis; assembly: GCA_030761175.1. Classification (NCBI taxonomy): domain Eukaryota; kingdom Metazoa; phylum Chordata; class Lepidosauria; order Squamata; family Colubridae; genus Masticophis; species Masticophis lateralis. Next base: position 5,714,849 of record JAUDYJ010000013.1, read on the forward strand.
AATGCAACCTCAATCCAGTTCTCTAGTCAAGAGGAACCTTTTCTCCGATCCAAAGCAGGAAATCTAGCTGTTGTAACCCAGTTCGCTTATCTATTTGTATCCAGCCTTTATTATTTTCACAAATAACTCAAGGGGCGGACATATCCAGCGTATCTTCCTGGTCCTGTTTTCTCCCCATAGCAACAACCCTGGGAGGTGGGTTGGGCTGTGAGAGAAAGAAAGACTGTCTCAAAGTCATCTAGCTGTCTTTCATGGCTAAATCAGGACTAGAACTCACCATCTCCTGGTGACTGCTCCAAAGTCACCCACTCAGCTTTGATGCCTAAGACAGAACTAGAACTCCCAGGCTCTCGGGGATTGGCCCAAAGTGCCCCCAGATGGCTTTTCGTGCCTCGGGCAGGACTAGAACTCACCATCTCCTAGGGATTGGGCCAAGGTCACCCAGCTGGCTTTTGTGCCGTAGAACTCACAGACTCCTACTGATTCACCCAAAATTCCCCCGTCGGCTTTCATTTCTAAAGCAGAACTAGAACTAAGTCACCTGGTTTCTAGCTTAAAGCCTTCACCACTAGGCCAAAGTGGCTCTCATATATTGAGGATTCAATCATCATCTTTTAATGATCCCATGATCCCTTGCGGGGTGGAGTCTGGGCAACTGAATGGAGCTGAGTGATTACTGGCCGGATGCCTTTCCTGTTGCCAATACAGAGTTTTGTTCAGCAGATATATTCTCATCGTGCCCAGAGAGAGAAATATCTGCCTCTGCCTAGAATCGAACACACAGCCTCCTGATTGTGAGGCGAGAGCTCCACCTTTAGCCACCACACTACTCCTGCATTGAGGATTCAATAATTTATATAGATTCAATATATAAATAATATATTTATTATTATTCTACCCTTGCAAGTGCCGGAACAAAGTGAGTTCGATCAAAACACTTTCAAAGAACGGAGTTACCCTCCCAATTCCCGTCTTTCGCTCCCAATTGTTCCCTTCTTAAGAATCTGAATCTGAAACCGTTATAACTCTACTCCATTTTGACTGGTGGAAATATTCACAGAGGACGGTGTTCGTGGTACAAGGGACAACAAAATCGCCCCCCCCCCCTCTCTCTCTCTCTCTGATCGCAACTTTCCTGTGGAATGAAAGATTTTCTTGGGAAATCCACTCAAGTATAAAAAGCAAGGAACGTCTCTGCGAAACCGAAAGCAGGCACAGGCCCTCTGGGAACAGAACAAAGTGTGCAGGTTTCTAGAATATTCTTTTTTCTGAAATTTAGGTTAACCCTCATATATCTCCTTCCGGGTCTCCAGAGGCCCAAATGTTCATAGCAACATGCTTAAAAAAAATTTGTATTATTATTTTTTTTTTAAAAAAAGAGCAGCAATCAGATTTAATCGACTTACCGAATCCAGTGGTCTTCCCAGAGCTGATATTCAGGAAAAATAGCTGGAGAAGCATTGTTTCGTTCGTGCTCCTTCTTAGCTTTCTCCATGGCTTTTTCGTAGGTTTCCTGAGCCTTTGAAAGGAAAAGGAAACCGTTCAGTTTCTCCGGAGATCCAGAACGAAAAAAAAGCAAACGCACAAACGAACTAACCAAACTTTTCCCTTGAATTCCGATGAACCTTAGCCAACTCTTTAGCAGTTTTCTCTACGGTTAGTTGAGAAAATTCCTGTGGAAGGGCTTTTAGCCATTAAATCCGTTTAATGGAACCTTCTCGAGTGGGTCTGGTTTTCCCCATCGGACGATATCCCTCTGATCCTTCTGATCCCACTTATAATAGTTTGCTTAGTGACTCTTCAATGTCACTGAAAAAAGTGACTTAGCACCGTGTTTCACACTTACAACCTGTGGTGGGATTCAGCCGGTTCGGGTAAATTAGTAGCTGAACTGATGGCTGGCTCCACCCCTTCCAGGATTCCCCACACGCTCCATTTTGGCTCCCAGGTAAGTACAGGGAGGCCTCCTAGGCCCAAAGTGGAGCACAGGGGATGCCTCTCCCCCCCCACACACACACAACCCGTTTTCACTCCCATGAGACTTTTGGGGTCTTGTTTTTCACCTGATAAGATGGGAGGGAAGGGCCTGGTTAAACACACACACACACACACACACACACACACACACCCAACCTGCTCGAAGAAGCCATGCTGTTCGTAGGCAATGGCGGTGGCCGTCTCTGGAAACTTGCACCGTTTCTGCCACAATCCGGCCCACATGTCCTCTTCTTGTAGCAAGCAATACAATTCTGCCAGCGAGTCGAGGATTTCCTGGGGGTGGGGGGAGGGAAAAAGACAAAAGGCAACCTAAGTTCAATAGGGACGGGTCGATAATTAAGTTGGGTCGACCCATCAAAGTATCCTTCTCTCCCTCCCTTCCTTTCCTCCCTTCCACCCTTCTCTCCCTCTCTCTTCAAAATCAGTTTCCTTTTTCTCTTCTTCCTTGCTTTTCAAAAACAGTCTTCCTTCCTCTCACCTTCCATTCTTCCTCCCTCTATTCCTGGCTTCCTTCTGTCCCTTCCTTCTTTCAAAATCTGTCTTAAGGTGTCAAGCGTGCTCACATTTGCGAACTGGTAGTGAAGGTAAGTCAATATCACCCCTGATCTGTCACCTACGTAGGTTTTCTAGCCTTGCTGGGTAGTTTCTTTGCCTAGGCCAGGAGTCAGCAACCTTACACACTCAAAAAGCCATTTGGACACATTTCCCACAGAAAAGAAAACATCGGGAGCCACAAAACCCTTCCCACGCCTGACTATTTCCTGAGCGGCCACAAAACTAGCATATATGGTTGAATTAAACATTCTGTTTTCTTCTGAAACTTTTCTTTTCTTGAATTTATCCATGGTTGGCCTACTGGGAGTCAAAAAGCTCAATAAATCGCGTGCTGATGGGTGTCACACATTGGCGGTTGTGACGCATATTTTGAGTGACAGGGAGTGGCAGCAGAGGAGTGAAAGAGCCACATGCATCTCCAGAGCCACAGGTTGCTGATCCCTGGCCTAAGCACAGATGCCCACCGACTTCCAGCACAGAAATCCCAAATTGGGGGGGAAGGCTCTACCTGTTGGGGCAGAGTGATGCTCTCCTGCTCGTAAAACTCCGTGGTCTGTTTGGGTTTGATCTGCAGGCTGAGCCCCTTTTCGAAGGCCTGGTGTTCCAGCATGAGGGTGGAGCGGAACCAGAGGTTGTGGGTCTTCCCCAGGTACTTCAGCACGCAGGGCCTGATGGGGGTGGGGGGCACGCACTGAGACATGGCTTCCACGAAGCAGTTCAAGGCGCTCGGCTGGCAGTCGCGCTGCACCTGGTGACTTCCGCTGCACAAGAACGGGCTGATTTCCCCGGCAAGAGCCTAAAAAAAAAAGTGGGGGGGGGGGGGACCGGCCATTATTCCAAGGGCAAAGTTGGCACCACGAGCACTAATTATGCTTTCAGTGGGGAGGCTGCCAAAAGCTGCTCTTTTGGGATTGGAGAGACGAGTCTCGTTGAGGTTGAAATTGCCTCTGGATCCCTCCCGGAAGAGCATTAAAACTCCGAAACGGTTTATCTCAAGAGGAAATAGGGCTAAAGTGCAGGACGGCGCCTCTTACACTATTCAGAATGGGGCTCTGGCCATTGAAAGCTTATTTCAATTTCCCTTTCAGCTGCCTGTGTCAAATCGTTTGGATTCAGCAAACTGATCAAACGTGATCGATCAAGGGCATTTTCTCTGCCTGCCCCCAATAGGCTATGTAGAACTGGCGGCGTCCACATCGGCTCAATCGGTCGATCAGGCCGCAAACATGTTGTTCCTTTCATGCAAATCATAGCATCTGAGGCCAGAATCCTTTCCTGGTCTTGGAGAAGGGCTTTTTTTATTTTATTTTATTTTATTTGCAAATGACAACTCGGAGAGGGAGAAGGAGGGGAAGATAGAGAGAAGGAGAAAGAGGAGAGGAAGAGAGGGAAGGAGGGAGAGGGAGAAGGAGAAGGAAGGTAAGGGAGAGGGAAAGAGGGAGGGAGGGGGACGGAGGAAGAGGAAGGAAGGAAAAGAGAAAGAGAGAAAGAGAAAGATAATGAGACAGAGAGAAAGAAAGAGAAACAGAGGGAAAGGAAGGAAGGAAGGAAGGAAGGAAGGAAGGAAGGAAGGAAGGAAGGAAGGAAGGAAGGAAGGAAGGAAAAGAGAGAAAGAAAGAAAAAGAGAAAAGGAGAGAGAGGGGAAAGGAGGAAAGAAGGAAGGAAAAGAGAGAAAGAGAAAGAGAAAGAGGGAGAAGGAAGGAAGGAAAAGAGAAAGAGAAAGAGAAAGAAAGAGAAAGAGAGGGAGGGAGGGAGGGAGGAAGGAGAGAGAGAGAGAGAGAGAGAGAGAGAGAGAGAGAGAGAGAGAGAGAGAAAGAAAGAAAGAAAGAAAGAAAGAAAGAAAGAAAGAAAGAAAGAAAGAAAACCAAAATATTTCACCAGTTTTCATCACCATTTTTTTTTTCAAAACGACACTCACATGCTGCTGTCTGTCTGAAAGGATTTTCCACAATCTGGAAAACAGCTGGATCCAAGTTTTTTCAGCCAAAGGGGTGGAAATGTGACAAAGCTGAACGAAGGCACTTAGCAGGGCTCCCGTCTGGAACAAAACTGCTGGTTAGTCATACCCAATGATGAAGAAGACAAAGCTGATTTACCCCAGCAGAATGAAGAAAGAACGAAGGAGGGAGAAGTCATCCCTAAAACTACAACCAGAAGCCGGCAGGTTTACTACAGCTACCCAAGGCCACACATCTGGATGGGGTGCGTGGAGCTAGGAAAGGCTATGAGAGACCAGCAACCCCGAGACCTCATCATGTTTCGAACTGATTGTGTCTGATTATACCTAATTGGGCCTCGGTCACCACAGGCCCTGTGGAATTCCAGGGGGATTAACTCACCTTCACTTCGCGCAGAGAGTCGAGGAATTTGTCGTGGCGATTGGTTAACATGTGCAACTGGTTCCCAATGTCCTTTTCGGAGAGTTCTTTGGTTTTTGGGGTGCTCGTCTGATCTCCAGGAGCCAGTTCGATGTCTATCTCGACATCCTGTTTGTAAAGGGGAGAAGGCCAGAGATTTGCAACCAGACATGTTCAGGTGACACCAAATGTCTCTATTTAAGCAGTGTACAGGAATACAGGAAAACCTCCAGTTACGACCGTGATAAAGCCTGCCCATCGTGGTCATAACTCGTGACAGTCAATTTTAGTGCCGATCACTAAGGAACTGCTATGGTCATTTAACAATTGCCACCGGCATTAAGCAAAGACACTGTGATTAAGCGTACCCATGATTCGCAATGAGCACGGTTTTTGCCAAAAAAGGGATGTAAATGTCAGTTTTGGGGGGGGGGGGGGCACATCATAAAATGCAGTCACGTGACCGTGGGATGGTGCGAATGGCCATACGGTTCTGTGGCTAAGGCAGTTAAGTGAATTTTGCTCCATTTTAGACCTTTCTTGCCACCGTTGTTAAGTGAATCACTGCAGCTGATAAACCAGTCAGCCGGTTGTTAAATGAATCTGGCTTCCCCATTAACTCTGATTGTCAGAGGGTGGCAAAAGATGATCACATGATCCTGGGAAACTGCAACCGGCATAAGTACATGCCAGTTGCCAAGCGTTTGAATTTAGATCAGGTGACCGTGGGGAGGCGGCAACCGTCGTTAAGTGTGAAAACGGCCAGACGTCTCTTCTCTCACTATCGTTGTAACTTCGGTCACTAAACAAGCGGTTGTACGCCGAGGACTTCCTCTAACACCAATTCTACAAATTCAGTCGTCTTAACTCCAACTCCCAGCCAAGAGGGCAATTTTGGGGGGAAATGCTGACGTACTTGTAACAGTGGGGAGAAAGGAAATAAAACTTTTACCTCTTCTTTGGATTCACTGTTTTCTCGTTCGTGAGGTTCCTGCTTGATGTGGGTCACCATGGCGAACGCTGCCCGGTCGTGACTATCTGCCAAGTTGATCACATTGGTGATGGAGGGAAGTGTGGCTCCTTGGCAGCTGGTGCCGATCGTTGTGTTCCTTTCGCAAACCGCCAGCAGGAGCTGGAAGGGATTAAAAAAATAGAGAGAGAGGATAGAGACACAACCCGTAGGCATGGTTACACGCTTTAGACCAGGGGTGCCCAAACCCCGATCCAACAACAGAATAATAAGAGTGGGACCTTGGAGGTCTTCAAGTCTAACCCTGTACTTTTTAAAAGTACTTTTATTTTTAAAAGCATTTTTTCTACAACCTCTTCCGATGAAAAAATGCTTTTAAAAGTTTTTTAAAAAGCCTCTGATGATCGCACTCAGGCTCAGCTGGGATCATCAGAGGCTTTTGAAAGCATTTTTTTCTGCAACCTCTTGGCCGAAAAGGTGGGTTAAAAAAATGCTTTGAAAAGTCTCTGAGGATCCCAGCTGTGTTGCCTGATCGGCAGAGGCTTTTCAAAGCGATAGGCAAAATGCTTTGAAAAATTTTAAAAAAAAAAGAAGTTGGCCACACCCACCCAGTCACATTACCCACCACCACCACCAAGCCACAGAACCGGTAGTAACAAATTTTACATTTCACCCTTGCCTCTTTGTATCCTCACCTCGATGCACTGCTTGATCCAGAAATGGTTCCCCATGGCTTCCCAGTTTTGGGAACAGGTGATATATAGCAGCCGTTCGTAGACTCGCCGCTTCATGGAGCTGTCGAAGACCTCGAAAAATTTAGCCCTGATGAGAGGCTGGGTGCATCGGAGGCCAGAGAGAAAAGCTGGCTCGAGTTTGGCGGTCAGCTCGCTCCCCGAAAGGTTTTCATCCCTAAGAAGAAACAAAAGGAGGAGGAACTTAAGTTACTCCTGGTTGTTTTGTTTTTTGCAATTGTCTCAGAAGCTTCTGGGTTGAAAAGATTAGCTGGTGACATCACTGTTGCCCTGAGGATGCCGAGCCAGGGGCTCCTCTCATGTCCCTGACGGGAGCTACCTGCACTTTTTTACCTGCTTTCGAACTGTTAGGTTGGCAGAAGCTGGGACAAGTCAGGGGAGCTCACCCGTTACGCGGCACCAGGGATTCAAACCTCTGAACTGCCAACCTTTCGATCGACAAACTCAGCGTCTTAGCCACTGAGCCACCGCATTCCTAGCTAAAACCTTGGGGGACTGCAAAATTGATCACCGCAACCTTCCCCAATCCCTAGGCTTTTGACTTCAAAAGATGAATGATGCCTTCTTAAGGTCACACATGGCGCAAATTATGAACCGTGGGACTTGGCCGGGGTTGATTAATTGCTGTAATTTACCTATAGACGTAGTTAACAAGGTCTAAGAACTGAGCGTTTAATTCAAGGTCCTCGGGAAAACGTTTTTCAATGTAGGTCATCATTTTTACCAGCAGAATGGACTTCTCGCGCAGCGTCGGAATCTGTTTTTGGGAGGGGGGGAGAGAGAGAGGGGAGAAAATGTTCATTTTTTCATTTTTTTCCTCAGCTTTGTTTCCCAAAGAGGGCAAAAGAACAGCTGGCCGGTAAATGTAGCTCACTTTTGAAATAATCTTTTAGTAAAACGCACAGGTTAATCCTCAAGTTACGACTGTAATTGGGACCAGGACTTCCATTCTGTTGGCTAAGTGAGTCGTGCCTGGTTTTATGACCAGTTTGGCTCATGGTTGTTAAGCAAAACACTGCCGTTTATTCACTGTTAAGTGAATTTCATTGTATGGGCATACTGTGTATACATGAAAGTGACAATAAAATTATTGTTATTATTATTATGTGATGCCAGGGAAGAGAGGAGACATCAAAATTTTGGAATCAGGTTTGTAGGTCTCTCATCACTTTTAACAATCGCTAAGCCATCAGTCATAAATTGAGGACTACCTATATCATCTGTATCAACACTGGCTTTCAGTGTTGGCTAATACCTTACCAATACTGGCTAAGGCAAAACTAGAACTCACCATCGTCTAGTGATTAACCTAAAGTCACCCAGCTGGCTTTTTTGGATAAGGCAAAACTAGAACTCACTGTCTCCTAGTGATTAGCCTAAAGTCACCCAGCCAGCTTTCATGCCTAAGGCAAAACTAGAACTCACCATCTCCTAGTGATTAGCCCAAAGTCACCCAGCCAGCTTTCATGCCTAACGCAAGACTAAACTTCATCATTTCTGGTGATTGGCCCAAAGTCACCCAGCCGGCTTTCTTGGCTAAGGAGAGACTAGAATTTACTATCTCCTGGTGATTGGCCCAAAGTCACCCAGCTGGCTTTCTTGGCTAAGGAGAGACTAGAATTTACTATCTCCTGGTGACTGGCCTAAAGTCACCCAGCTGGCTTTTTTGGATAAGGCAAAACTAGAACTCACTGTCTCCTAGTGATTAGCCTAAAGTCACCCAGCCAGCTTTCATGCCTAACGCAAGACTAAACTTCATCATTTCTGGTGATTGGCCCAAAGTCACTCAGCCGGCTTTCTTGGCTAAGGAGAGACTAGAATTTACTATCTCCTGGTGATTGGCCCAAAGTCACCCAGCTGGCTTTCTTGGCTAAGGAGAGACTAGAATTTACTATCTCCTGGTGACTGGCCTAAAGTCACCCAGCTGGCTTTTTTGGATAAGGCAAAACTAGAACTCACCATCTCCTAGTGATTAGCCCAAAGTCACCCAGCCAGCTTTCATGCCTAACGCAAGACTAAACTTCATCATTTCTGGTGATTGGCCCAAAGTCACTCAGCCGGCTTTCTTGGCTAAGGAGAGACTAGAATTTACTATCTCCTGGTGATTGGCCCAAAGTCACCCAGCCGGCTTTCATGCCTAAAGCGGGACTAGAATTCACCATCTCCTGGTGATTCACCCAAAGTCACCCAGCTGGCTTTCATGCCTAACGCAAGACTAAACTTCATCATTTCTGGTGATTGGCCCAAAGTCACCCAGCCGGCTTTCTTGGCTAAGGAGAGACTAGAATTTACTATCTCCTGGTGATTGGCCCAAAGTCACCCAGCCGGCTTTCTTGGCTAAGGAGAGACCAGAATATACTATCTCCTGGTGATTGGCCCAAAGTCACCCAGCCGGCTTTCATGCCTAAAGCGGGACTAGAATTCACCATCTCCTGGTGATTCACCCAAAGTCACCCAGCTGGCTTTCATGACTAATATGGAACTATAATTCACCATCTCCCTCTTTCTAGCCAGGTGCCTTAACCATAAGGCCAGGTTCAAGTCTATTCTTCCCCTCTCCATATTCCCGCTAGGTTACCTGGTTAGCCGCCATGGACGAGCTGTTTTTGACCCACTCTTCCACAATTTTGACCACGGCGCGCAGGATTTTGGCGTCGCTTGATTTTTCAATCAGCGAGGTGAGGATGCCCTGAATGAAGTTCTTCCTCATCTCCATGCTCATCATAGCCAGACGGGTCTTCACTAAGTCCAAACTCAGCATAACCAACTCGCTGGTGCCAGCTGCAAACACGACCAAGAAATTTTCTGATGGTGAGAACAAACCAACCAATGGAACAACTTGCCTTCGGACGTTGTGGGAGCTTCATCGCCAAAGGCTTTCAAAGAAGAGGTTGGACTGTCATTTGGAACAGATGGGGTAGGGCAGGGATGGCGAACCTTTTCAGCACCGAGTGCCCAAACCGGAACACACGTGCAAGCACGTGCATGCGCTGGAGTGTTGGAAACCGAAAGACCAGCTGGTCAGTGTGCGCATGTGTTTTTTGACCGTTTCGGGGGCCTTTTTCAGGCTGGTTTTAGGGATGTTTTCAGGATGTTTTTCGGGCTGTTTTCTGGGGAGTTTTCTGGGCATTTTTTCAGCCATTTTCAGCCTAAAAAAACAGCCTGAAAACAACCTAAAAATGGCTCAAAATAGCCTGATAATGGCCCAGAAAATGGCCCAGAAAACAGCCTGAAAAAGTCCTGAAAACGGCCTTTAAAAAGGTCCAAAAATGGCCCGGCCTGGTTTTTTGGCTGTTTTTCAGGCTGTTTTCAGGCCGATTTCCAGCACTCTGGTGCCCACGACGACCAGCTGGCCGGCACGCATGTGCACACCGCCCAGAAAGAAAAGCTGATGACAGCGCCCGTGCCCAGAGAGAGGGCTCTGAGTACCATATGTGGCACGTTGTCAAGTTTCGATGTCGTCTCGAATAAATTGCATTTCAGCAAAAAGTCTTTGATAAAATCTCTCATTTATTAAGCACAACAACCGATACCCAACTCCATCGCAGCCAACACTGGCTTCCTGACCCAAAACCCTCCCTTTCCTTTCCCCACTCCTCTGCACTCATTGGCCATCTTCCAAGTCACTCTGCCCCTAATCTACTGCTCCAGCTCAAAGGAATTTCCCCCCTCCCATCCCATCTCCTAGGGGATATCATCTCCAGGGAAAATAAGTAGGTGAAGAGTCAAACGTCCCTTTCCAGACGCCTCCGCTTCTCCTTCTTATGTCAGCACTAGAGTCAATGCAGCTTGAAGAATGACACACGCGTGCCATAAGTTCGCCATCACGTAGGGTTTCCTGCTTGGGTGAGGGGTTAGACTAGATGACCTACAAGGTCCCTCCCAACTCTGTTAATCTGTTATCTGTGACTTACCTGTATTGGCTTCCACGGTTCCTGACTGGGCCTGCTGGTTTAAATGCTCCCTCACCATCTTCTGCAGGGATCTCATGAAGACCGAAATAAGCCTGTCGATATAACTCGGATTATTGCTGCAGGCAGATTTGAGGATCATTAAAGTACCTAAACAGATATAAAGGAAACAGAACCGGGCGTTATTGGGAGAATAAGAACAGGATCGAAGCCGTCTGTCTTGAACTGGCCTCAGCTAAGGCTATTCTGAAAGGGAGAAGAGAGGTTAGATGAGAGGTGTCCGACCTTGTAAGACCTGTAAACTTCAACTCCCAGAATTCCCCGCCAGCAGGAGTCCTAACTCATTAAAGTACAGTCACTTTACATCAGAGGGGTAGAAGACCTCCAAGGTCCCGTCCAACTTTGCTTTTCTCTTTGTAGCAACAGCCTGGATAGCTCAGCAGACTAAAAGCATTGTGATTAACTCCAGCTGCCTGCAATTACTGTAAGTTCGAATCTCACCAGGCTCAAGGTTGACTCAGCCTTCCATCCTTTCTAAGGTAGGTCAAATGAGGACCCAGTTTGTGGGGGCAATAAGCTGACTTTGTATAAATATACAGAAGTATGAAGGCTATTGCTTAACGCATTGTAAGCCGCCCTGAGTCTCCGGAGGAGGGTGGCATATAAATCGAATTTTTAAAAAAATAAATTCTTAAGTCTATTTTGAATGGTCAGCAAAACAAGAACTATAGAAATTTCTCTCCTTCACAGTTCTCAAAATATTAATATAAATGAAACAATTTTTTTTGTTCCTGATTACGCGCTCAATCATAACGATTTGATCAAAGGGCTTACCAAAAAGTTGAGAAGGGTTCGCGCTGGCGGCTTTTTCGTAGTTGGTAAGTCCTTCGTAAATAACCTTCCCAACAGCCGCGTAGAGGCATTCCAGTTCTTCGTATTTGGAGGCCACGCTTGAAGTACCTACACAAGAGTAGACCGAATGTGAGAGATGCCCACGCTGAATGGGATTGTTCAACTTTTAGCAAGTGGAATGCGTATTTTCTCTTTTTTCTCTTATTTATAGCCCACTTTTTATTATTTGTACAAATAACTCAAGGCAGAGTTCCCCACAACAACAACCCTGTGAGGCGGGTTGGGTTGGGCTGAGTAGAGGGGGACTGGTCCAGCTGACTTGCATGGCTAAGGCGAGATTAGAACTCACTGCCTCCTGGTGATTGGCTCAAACTCATCCAGCTGACTTGCATGGCTAAGGCGGGACTAGAACTCACTGCCTCCTGGTGATTGGCTCAAACTCATCCAGCTGGCTTGCACGGCTAAGGCGGGACTAGAACTCACTGCCTCCTGGTGATTGGCTCAAACTCACCCAGCTGACTTGCATGGCTAAGGCGGGACTAGAACTCACTGCCTCCTGGTGATTGGCTCAAACTCATCCAGCTGGCTTGCACGGCTAAGGCGGGACTAGAACTCACTGCCTCCTGGTGATTGGCTCAAACTCATCCAGCTGGCTTGCACGGCTAAGGCGGGACTAGAACTCACTGCCTCCTGGTGATTGGCTTAAACTCATCCAGCTGACTTGCATGGCTAAGTCAGAACTAGAACTCACCGCCTCCTGGTTTCTAGCCTAGTACCTTAACCAAACTGCTTCCCTTTTATTTCTATTTATTTATTAAATTTACATGCCACAAGAAAAGTTAAAATGGGGTGAAACTCATTGAACAAATTTCTCACAATAACATAAATTTGGGGCTTGATTGTGGTCATGAATCGGTTGCTAAAGCGTCTGAATTTTGATCACGTCCTTGGAGCTCCTGCCACAGTCATCATCATCATCTTCCACACCTTGTGGTGTGGAATCTGGGCAACTGAATGGAGCTGAATGTTTACTGGCCGGATGCCCTTCCTGTTGCCAATGTGGAGTTTAGTTCAGCAGATATATTGCCAGTGTGCCCAGAGAGAGAAATATTTGCCTCTATCTAGGATCAAACTCACAGCCTCCTGATTGTGAGGCGAGAGCTCCACCTCTAGGCCACCGCACCACTCCTGGGGTCCATGGCCATGGTCTTAAGTGTGAAAAATGGTCGTAAGTGCTGTCTTAACTTTGAACGGTCACTAACTGAACCATCCTAACTTTACTGCCAACGTGATGCTGCAATCATCCATTGCTCTATTTAGCAGACGGATGAGGCCCAGGGGTGAAATCCAGCAGGTTCTGACAGGTTCTGGAGAACTGGTAGCGGAAATTTTGAGCAGTTCGGCGAATCGGCAAATACCACCTCTGGCTGGCCCCAGAGTGGGGTGGGAATGGAGATTTTGCAATATCCTTCCCCTGGAGTGGGGAGGGAATGGGGATTTTGCAGTATTCTTCCCCTGCCACACCCACCAAGCCATGCCCACCAAGCCACGCCCACAGAACCGGTAGCAAAAAAATTTGGATTTCACCACTGATGAAGCCTCTCCCCAGGCAAGAATTGGCCAAAGGGAATGTATTCACTTCTCTCTGTCTTATCGAAAGTCCTTCTTTACACCTAATTTCCCTTCCTTGTCTTATTAATACAACCATGTTCAACAACTGAGAAAACGGCACTTTCAAAGCTGGCGGGAGAGGGGTGAGAAACCCCAGTAATTGCAAAAAAAAAGACATTAAATTTATGACATGCATTTTCTTGAGCCAAAGTAATAACTGCCACAGGTTATTAAGTTTTTATGCCACCGGATAATGATGTATTTCTAATGGTTACCTAGTTACGCTTATTTTGTTTATTATTATTTTTATTTCAATTGGGGAGATGCGAGTGCAACTTTCAAAAAAATAAAATAGAATAAAAAGAAGTCCGTACCAAAAAGCACAACAGAGAAAGGCGACATGAGAGAAATATTCTGCCCTTGATTTTTGGTCTCCCATTTTCAACAGGGAGGATTTGATTTAAATCACAATTTAAATCACTAGTAAAAAGGCTTGATTTAAATCAACTCAATTTACCGTATTTTTCGGAGTATAAGATGCACTTCCCCCCCCCCAAAAAGAGGGTGAAAATTTGGGTGCGTCTTATACACCGAATGTAGCCCCGCCCACCTGCCGGCCCCCACCCTTTGGCCTCTGCCTCCCAGCAATTTACCTCCTTACAGCAAACAGCCTGTTTCAGCTTCAGCACAGCCTGATTAGCACAAGAAGGTGGGATTGTCTTCTCAACCATCAGCTGTTTCAGGCTGCAATGACTGGCACTGCTTATTGCCTAGTGGGCCTCCGCTGTTTGCTGCAAGGAGGCAAATTGCTGGGAGGCAGATTTTTTTTTTTCCTTGTGCTAATCAGGTTGTGCTAAAAACGAAACCAGCTGTTTGCTGCCAGGAGACAAATTGCTGGGAGGCAGAGGCAGATTTTTTTTTCTTGTTTCCTCCCCCCAAAAAGTAGGTGCGTCTCATAGTCCGGAGAGACTTATACTCTGAAAAATACGGTAAATCGTAATTTTTAAAGCGCAACAGTCATCTCCGTCCCGCAGCACCTCCTCCTCTGACCTGCTGTTGACTCCCCGAGAGTCCCAATATTGCAGAATATACAGCCACATGCTCTATAACTAAGCTCCATTTCAAGCTGAATAAACTGAATGATGAATGTATCTTAAATAGAAAACTATCTTTAGATAGATTTGTACTCCAAAAGCATTTTATTAAAATAAATTTGATAAAAATAATTTAATAATTTAAAAATAATTTAATAATTTAAAATCCGATTTAAATTTAAAAAAATCCGATCGTTTAATATGTTTTTTTAAAAAGTCATCGATTTTTATCCACCCTGGTTTTCGAGGAGGACTCACGAAAGGCCACTTCCATTCCCGGTGGCCATTACGTACTTGGTTCGGTGGGGAAGTTGCTCATTAAGCGAGAAAGGAGCGTGTGGACAGCTCTCAAGACCTTGGTGTTCGCGCAGGTCATACAGGACGCTATCCCCCGCTGAAGTGGTTTGAAGCTGCTCAGGATCACCGAAGACTGGAGGACGGTGAGCAGGAAACTGAGAACTTCCAAGCCGGTGCAGATGTTGGCGAAGTTGGCTTGGTTGGGCTGCTCCTAGAAACAAAACGTGGGCGTGAAAAAGAAGATTTGAAGGCACAACCGTCAAAATTCACATGCATGAATCATCTAAGGAGGCTTTCGGTGGAGGAACTGTTTCCGTTCTTATAAGATGTCTGTGATGACCCAGGGCAAGGCATGGAGGTAACACAGTTAGCTGATAGTTCAACAGGCTAATAAGCAGACTAAAGCCTGTTATTTATCGATGTGATTTATTTATTTACTTATTTATGTGATTTATATGCCGCCATTCTCCCCAAGGACTCAGGGCGGCTTACAAAAACAATCATGAATACAAATCTGGATTATTAACATCCAGCTGTCTGCAATTGCACCAGTTCGGGTCTCCCCAGGCTCAAGGTTGACTCAGCCTTCCATCCTTTCTAAGGTAGGTCAATTGAGGACCAGTTTGTGGGGGCAATAAGCTGACTTTGTATAAATATACAAAAGTATGAAGGCTATTGCTTAATGCATTGTAAGCCGCCCTGAGTCTCCGGAGAAGGGCGGCATATAAATCTAACTAAATATAAAAACCACCATATGACATAAAAATAACAATTTGAAATATTGAATAACTAAATAACAAAGGATTTATAAATTGAACAAGCAAATAATGGAGGATTTGAATTTAACATAAATGTTTGTATTATTATTAGAATTATATAAGCTTGCTAAAATGTAATCAATACGATTAATAATATTCTATTTGTATTCAAAGGCATGGCATTTAGAATAGGGTGGCCGGCCTAAACATGACACATCGAAATAATGAATAATTAAATAATGAAAGGTTATAATTTAATAAAAAATATGTATATTATTACTAGAATTATATAAGCTTGTTAAATGAAAACAAATATGATAAATGCTATTTTGTTTGTATCAAAATGTATGACACTCAGGTTCCAGACTGTTCACGCATTGATATGTTTGTATATAAAAAAAAACTTGGAGGGAAAAATCTCCTGCCTCTTTATTGCTCTAACTTTCCCCCAAACGCTCCCATGTTTATGACAAGTCCAGGAGCAAAGTGCTCTCTCTCTCTCTCTCTCTCTCTCTCTCTCTCTCTCTCTCTCTCACACACACACACACATACACACAAACACTCCAGTAGCCTCTGGCTATAAGTAGTCCAGCAAAACGCCGTTAGCACAACGGCTTCAAAGCAAGAAGTCCATCAAGGCACAGAAAAAAAAAATGAATCCCGAAGCAAGGAAAAAGGCAAGAAATCCAGGAAACTCCAAACATTGGCAAAAGCACACAAAACTCTACAAATTCAGTGTTTGTTCCTGACAAATGCTGCTCCCCGCAGCATCTCCTTAAGTCTCAGTCCCCAGGTGTGCCTGGTGAAGAGGGGCGGGGCGCTCTCCTCCTGAGTCATCAGGTTGGCCTGTGCTGTTCCCACTTCCTCTCCACTCTCGGTGCTCAGGGATCAGGAGGGGGTGGTCCTTGCTCATCGCCTCGAGCTCCGTCGGTCCTCATCTCCACTGCCTGCCCTCTCTCGGACCTTGTTCCTCCTGCTGGCAAGCCGCCCCAAGTGTGAAGGGCCCGGGGCTGCCTCGTCCTGAACCTCCCCCTGTTCCTCCGAAGCCAACGAAGCTGCTCACTCAGTCTCCATCAGTCACAACTACGACTCATCCTCCCCTGAGGATTCAGGTTCCAACGTGGGCATGACAGTGTCCTCCTGATCTGAGCAACCTTTGGTTCTCTGAGCTATCAACAGAAATCTACCCTGCTTGCTCCCAAATAAGACCTCCCCTGATAATAAGCCCAATCGGGCTTTTGAGTGCATGGCAATAAGGCCAAGCGCTTATTTCAGGGTTCAAAAATAAGGGTCTTATTTTCAGAGAAACACAATAGATAGATAGATAGAGAGAGAGAGAGATGAGAGAGAGAGATGATGGATAGACAGACTGGCAGACAGACAGACAGATGACAGATGGATGGATTGATGGATAGATAGAAATAGAGATAGAGATGATAGAGATAGAGACAGAGACAGAGACAGAGACAGAGACAGAGACAGAGATAGAGATAGAGATAGAGATAGAGACAGAGATAGATACTCTGTTTTCCCCAAAATAAGACACCCCCTGATAATAAGCCCAATCGGGCTTTTGAGCACATGGCAATAAGGCCAAGCGCTTATTTCAGGGTTCAAAAAAAATATAAGACAGGGTCTTATTTTCAGGGAAACACAATAGATAGATAGATAGATAGATAGATAGATAGATAGATAGATAGATAGATAGATAGATAGATAGATGATAGATAGATAGATAGATAGATAGATAGATAGATAGATAGATAGATATAAATAGATGAGAGAGAGAGATGATGGATGGATGGATGGACAGACAGGCAGACAGACAGACAGGATGGATTGATGGATAGAGATAGAGATAGAGATAGATACTCTGTTTTCCCCAAAATAAGACACCCCCTGATAATAAGCCCAATCGGGCTTTTGAGCGCATGGCAATAAGGCCAAGCGCTTATTTCAGGGTTCAAAAATAAGGGTCTTATTTGAAACATAATAGATAGATGATAGATGATAGATAGATAGATAGATAGATAGATAGATAGATAGATAGATAGATAGATAGATAGATAGATAGATATAAATAGATGAGAGAGAGAGAGATGATGGATGGATGGACAGACAGGCAGACAGACAGACAGGATGGATTGATGGATAGAGATAGAGATAGAGATAGATACTCTGTTTTCCCCAAAATAAGACACCCCGATAATAAGCCCAATCGGGCTTTTGAGTGCATGGCAATAAGGCAAAGCGCTTATTTCAGGGTTCAAAAAAATATAAGACAGGGTCTTATTTTCGGGAAAACATGGTACTTGGAAAGAACGTGGATGGCATTCAAACTATTCTGAGCTGCTTAGAAGAAGAACAAAGTTCCCATCAGACACCTAAATGCTGAACTCAATAAATAATTCTCTGGAAACTCAACCTTTTTAAAAGAGTTGCTTGCATTGGAGGAAAAAAAAAAGACAAGCAACTAACATCAATATCCCATCTCTGGGCCTAGCTTTCCTGCCTCGCTGTTCCTTTCCCATTCGCAGGCCGTCGACTTTTCATCCCACGAGTCCAGAACGGGGACGAGCGTTAATTATTTGAGACGATAAATCAATCCCATTAAGCCGAACGTTTTCCAAGTCATGACACTGAATTAAATTGGCAATTAAAGACGCCAACATGACATTTCAAGACCGCTCGCTTTCCATCCGCCAACAGCCCTTCGCAACCAATTTGGTTTCCTCCATAATTTTTTTTTTAAAAAAAACCAACATACACCGCAGGACAACCCATAATAACAAAACCAAGGTGCTTTATGAAGCACTTAATTACTCTGATTAGGTCTTTCAAAAAGCCACCGCTCACAAACTTACCACGGTCATTAGCAGCTTATCAAACCACTGCAGTTTCAGCTCCGATTTTGGCCACATGTCCGGCCGTAAAGCCGTCTTCAGAAGGTTAACGCAGCGCCGAGAGAGCACTTCTCCCGGAGAGCCGGCGGTGTTTGAGTTGTCATTTACCTAGCAATTAACCAGAATAATTACCCGGTGGCAAATATTTGTCATCATCATCTTTTAGAGCTCATTAATATTTTAAGGCCATCATCCCTCCCGCGTACGCAGGAATGGCATTTTGCTTCTCCAAACAGACCTGGAGATGACTGATTAAAAGATGAATGGCCTTCAATCCTTCCGGTAAATTTCTTCTGGATGGAGAAACGAGGTTTTTAGAGACCTCCACCCTACCCTGAAAATCAGGCTTGTCAGATGCTACATCTTTTTTATCCTGCTCTACGGAGTGGAGAGTTGGTCTCTGGACAGAAAACCACTTGAAGAAGCATTTGAAATGCGGATTTACAGGCGGCTGTTACGTATAAGCCGGGTTGACAAAATAAGAAATGAGGAGGTGATAAGCCGCCTGGGAAAGCCAAGGGAAATCATCAAAGCCATAAAAAAATGAAAGTTAGAATACTCTGGACATTGTGATACAACACCTGGAAAAACACAGTATCCTTCACTTAATTAATAGGAGCTTTGGTGGTGCAGCTGACTAAATTGCTGTTAAAGTAGCACTTACTACCAGTTGCCAGCAGTTACTGTGAGTTCGAATCTCACCAGGCTCAAGGTTGACTCAGCCTTCCATCCTTCCGAGGTAGGTAAAATGAGGACCCGGATTGTGGGGGCAATAAACTGACTTTGTATAAAATAGAACACCGCTTGGGGGGTGGGGGGCAAAAAAGCCCTACTAAGCAGGTATATACAAAAGTATGAAGGCTATTGCTTAATGCATTGTTTTTCAGTTAGGTCTTATTTTGAGGGGGACTGTTCCCCCTTATTTGAGGGAAATACAGTACTAAACGCCTCCGTCTGCTGACAATTTAACTGGGGTATATTTTTGGGGTAGGGCTTATATGACGAGCATCCTGAAAAATCATGCTATTTTCTGGTTGGGTCTTATTTTCGGGGAAACAGGGTAGGTTGGATCTCTCCTCGATAAGCTTCCATCTGTTACTTCTTGTCCTGCCCTTGGTAGGGGCACAGCTTTTCCACTTTTGATGAACGAGATCTCCTCGGATATTGTCTCAGGCCTCGCAAAGTTGCATTTTTTTTTAAATTTGATTTATATGCCGCCCTTCTCCAGAGACTCAGGGCGGCTTACACTGCGTTAAGCAATAGCCTTCATACTTTTGTATATTTATACAAAGTTAGTTTATTCCCCCCACAAACTGGATCCTCAATTTACTTACCTTAGAAAGGATGGAAGGCTGCGTCAACCTTGAGCCTGGGGAGATTCGAACTGGTGTAATTGCAGACAGCTGGATGTTAATTACGGTGCTTTAGTCTGCAGAGCTAAACCAGACTCTTTTACCCGGAGTTAAGTTGCCATAAGCATGTTCACGCAGATGGTGGCAATGCTAGTGGGTGCTGGTTTTTCTTTCTCCGCGTTAGGGTCAAGAAAAGGCTCCCTTCAATGGAGGCAAAGAAACCAACTTTCTGACACTAAGCAAGCCAAGCCGCGTTCGCGTCAGAAGAGCACCCCATACCTGGCAGGCAATTCTAATCAGGAAATTGATCACCGTGTCGGTATGTTGCTTATCGATAGACTTGGAGAAGAGAGCATCCGCACCAGAAAGGGACTGGCTCCGTCCGAATACCTGAGAACGCAGAGGGCGGGGAAAGGGTTAGCCAGGTGTTACAACAGCCTACGAGCATAGGGAATCCACAAAGCAAAAACGAGAACAGACCCACAATTCCAGGTGCTCTAAATATGTTGACAGGCACACTGAGTCCTTCAGTTCCTCTGCACTTCTTGGGTCTTTATTTTGAGGATTGTTGAGTTTTACGGTTGATTATTTCTCTAACACATACACACACACCCCGGGGTTTTTTTTAGTGTTCTTTAATCAACAGTTTGATCTACTGGTGAAGGAACCTGGCTAGAAACCAGGAGACAGTGAGTTCTAGTTCTGCCTTAGAAATGAAAGCCGGCTGAGTGATTTTGGATCAATCACTAGGAGATGGTGAGCTCTAGTTTCGCCTTAGGCATGAAAGCTGGAAGGTGACTTTGGACCAATCACCAGGAAACAGTGAGTTCTAATCTCGCTTTAGGCATGAGAGCCAGCTGGGTGACTTTGGGCCAATCACCAGGAGACTGGGAATTCTAGTCCTGCCTTAGGCATGAGAGCCAGCTGGGTGACTTTGGGCCAATCACCAGGAGACTGGGAATTCTAGTCCTACCTTAGGCATGAGAGCCAGCTGGGTGGCTTTGGGCCAATCACCAGGAGACTGGGAGTTCTAGTCCTGCCTTAGGCATGAAAGCCAGCTGGATGACTTTGGGCCAATCACCAGGAGACTGTGAGTTCTAGTCCCACCTTAGACATGAGAACCGGCTGGGTAATTTTGGGCCAGTGACTCTCTCTCTCTGCCTGACCCACCTTACAGGGCTGTTTTTGCAGAGAAAATAGCAGGAGGAAGGAGCATTAGCTATCTTTGCCACCTTGAGTTATTCATAAAAATAATAAATGTGGGATTAAAAATAACTACCCAAAATAAAAGTGCTCCAGGCTCCTTTGGAAGGAAAAACAGAACAAGCCACAAGGGGATAAAAGAAACAAGGGCCGGGAACCCCAAATCCTTACTGCACTGATTGCTCCGGTCGGCGTTCGGAACCGCTTCACTTCCTGACCAGAGTCCACCGACAGTCCTCTTTTCACCGCCGACGAGGCAGTACTCACGCCCTCGCCACTGGCCCCCGGGTCCATGTCTGAATCCGGCTTTTGGGGGGTGGGGGTGGGGGGAAGAAAGGGAGAAAGCAGAGGCTCAGGGATCGGAAATTGCCCCCCTTCTGTTCTGACAAACCCTCTGAAGTTAACTCAAAGATTTCTTTATTAGGAGCGCCAACATCCCCAGTAAAAAGTTTCTCTCTCAACACAGCTAACAAATCTGTCCAGCCAAAAGATGAATAGTTGTCTGCCATATCTATTCATCTCCGCCCCCTGCCTTTTATCCCCAGAGCTAGGGTGGGGCTTTGCTAGCAATCGTGGCTCTTCTGTCCCAAGAACCAGCCCATAGATTTCCACTGCTCTCCTCTCCTCTGCCTTCTGTGCATTCGCATATCAGGCACTAGACCCAGCTGTTCCTCCTCTTCCTCATCAGCCACCTCCAGACCTGAGGGCTGCTGACTCTCCATCTGAGGGCTGACGGACGGCCCAGGCTCCGTCTCTGTCCCTCTCTCTGACAGCTCCGCTCCCTCTTCCCCTCGGAGTTCTCAGGTTGCCTTGATGCTGATCTGGACTCCCACGCCCCCTCCTGCTCCTCTAATTCAGCTGCTGGAGAGGCCAGGGGCTGACAGGACACAACGCATTCGTTCCTTCCCCCGATTCTCGCAGGCAGCTTCCCCCAATGGGATTTACCTGCTGATCTTTGATCCGTTGCAATTCCCACTTGATGATCACTTCGGCCAGATCCACCGCCAGCTTCCTCTGCTCGATGGTCACGCTGGGAGTGAAGCCCAACCTCTGCATGGCGCTGACCATGTGCTGCACTAAGTGGTGTCTCACCGGGTAGTACACCTGCAAAGGTGCGTCGCAGAACAGGCTCAGGAAAATTCCTCCAAACCTGGCCTTTTCGGCTGAGAACGGCGCTAACGAAATCGATTCTAATACATATAGAGCCTGGTGGCGTAGTGAACTAAGTGCTGTTAAAGTAGCACTTAGTTGCCAGCTGCCTGCAATTACTACAAGTTCAAATCTCACCAGGCTCAAGGTTGACTCAGCCTTCCATCCTTCCGAGGTAGGTAAAATGAGGACCCGGATTGTGGGGGCAATAAACTGACTTTGTATAAAAAAGAACACCGCTTGGGGGGGGGCGAAAGCCCTACTAAGCAGGTATATACAAAAGTATGGCGGCTATTGCTTAATGCATTGTAAGCCGCCCTGAGTCTCTGGAGAAGGGTGGCATATAAATCAAACCAATAGATAGATAGATAGATAGATAGATAGATAGATAGATAGATAGATAGATAGATAGATAGATAGATAGACGAGAGAGAGAGAGAGAGAGAGAGAGAGAGAGAGAGAGAGAGAGAGAGAGATAAAGTATATATAGTATAACAGGGGTGTCAAACTTCAAGGCCCCTGGGCCACATCCGGCCAATGGGGTGCTTAAATTTGGCCCAGGGGCTGGCCTGGAAATAGCAAAGAACTGGCCTGCGGTGTCTCTTGCAGCCAAAGTAGGGCACTGGGGGGGGGGGTGCACATGGCCTTCTGCACCCCGTTTTCTGCCTGGACGGCCTCCTGAAGCACTCTGCCGGATGAAACAGTCCGTGCACGATTTGGAGGATTATCTGAAGCAGTTCCAAGAAGGCTCCACACCCATTTGCACCACTCAGGTGACCCTGAGCAAACATGCAAACTTGGCCACCATGGCATGTGGTCATTAAGTTAGTTACCAGTTTTGGTTTTTAATGTGCAACATATCCAGGCATTTAAGAGTAACATAGCAGTCCCTGCTTTGCATATCACTGTTATACAGGCTAAGTTCATACCTTGAAGTGTTGAACGATCAGGTGCAAGATATGGACCAGTTGAGGCACAGTGTGGCCTTCTTCCACGATGATCTTCCTGGTCCAGTGAGTCAACATCTGGTGGCCATCCTCCATTCGAGCGGGCACCGCAGGGGTCAAGATAGCCATGGCTTGTCTGACAATGATCCGAGCCTCCATTGCATGAGCCTTCAAGAGACTGTGGAACACCTGAACGGAAGGATAGAAGGAAGAGGATTAGGGGGCTGGAGGCTAAAATATAGGAAGAACGGTAGCAGGAACTGGGTATGTCAACTTTGATGAAAAGAAGGACCAGGGGAGACATGATAGCAGTCTTCCAATATCTCAGGGGCTGCCCCAAAGAAGGGGGAGTCAAGCTATTCTCCAAAGCACCTGAGGGCAGGACAAGAAGCAATGGGTGGAAATTAATCAAGGATAGAAGCAACTTAGAACTAAGGAGAAACTTCCTGAATGTTAGAAGAATTAATCAGTGGAACAACTTGCCTCCAGAAGTTGTGAATGCTCCAACACTGGAAGTGTTTAAGAAGATGCTGGACAACCGAAATTATATAGGGTCTCCTGTCTGAGCAGGGGGGTTGGACTAGAAGACTTCCAAGGCCCCTTCCAACTTTGTTATTTTGTTAAGGTAGACATGATTTCAATGCACAGAAGATGTGGAGAGACCTGGCCCATTGAATCCCTAAGAGCCGGACATGACTGCATGGATAACATCATCATCATTGAACAACCTTGGTGGTGCAGTGGTTCGAGTGCAGTCCTGCAGTGTCCTTCAGCTGACTGCCGGATGCCTGTAGTTTGGCAGTTCGAATCTCACCAGGCTTCAGGTTGACTCAGCCTTCCATCCTTCAGAGATCGGTTAAAATGAGTACCCCAGTTGTTGGGGGCGATAAACTGACTCTATAAAGCACTTAGGGAGGGCTGTAAAAGCACTGTGAAGCGGTATATAAGTCTAAGTGCTATTGCTATTGCTATCATCAGGAAGACTTTTGCTTATTGGACTGTGCCTTGTTTTTACTGTATGTAAACTGTAAACAGGACTCAGTGTATCTGTGTGGTGACTGTGCTTATTCATAACTACTCTCAACCGCTTTCGTGTGCACGCCCTTGTTACTCAAGGAGTATTCCTTAACAGGATAATTTTAAAAAAAAAATTAAAAAGAAGAAAAGGAGGACTGGATAAGCCCAGAATTACTACGATGGTGGAAGGTTGCTTCCAAAGAGCGGCCACCTCTTTATTCGCCCCGCACGTACCTGCAAGACAATCTTTTTATGGATGGCGAATTTGGCAATGATGTGCGCCAGGAGCAGGTGCCCACTATATTTGCAGGCTGGGTCCACGCATGCTTTGGAGAGCAAGCAGGGCCAAGCGAAGGTCATCAGGCGGCGCAGTTTGCTGTTGCGGTTCTTGTTGTTGTCGTGTATGTGGTGCGGGGCGTGTTCAACCAGCAAGGTAGCGAACTGCAAGAGGTAAATCCGGAGCGAATCCAGCATGTCGGCTTGCTTTTCGGGATCCAGAACCTGAATCGCCCAAAAGGGAGGGGAGAGAAATGTCCAGAAGCGCATATGGCCGACCTCGAATTTACGACCGCAACGGAACCCATAATCTCTGTTGCCATGGGAGACATGGGTTAAAGCGGGTTTTCGACCCATGTTGTGACCTTTCCGGCTGCGGTTGTTAAGCGAATCACTGCCGTTGGTTAAGTTAGTGAACCAACCCGGTTGTTAAAGTGAACCTGGGTTCCCCCATGGGCAGAGAAAGACAGACATCGACATACGGACAGAGAGACAGAGATAGAGATTAAATACAGATGGATGGACAGATGGACAAACAGACAGACAGAGATTAGACATAGATAGATGGGTGAGTGGCTGGCTGGACGGATGAACAGGCAGACAGACAGAGATTATAGATGGAGAGACAGAAAGACAGACAGATGATGGATGGATGGATGGAGAGAGAGAGAGAGAGAGAAAGAGATGATAGGTGGATGGATGGAGAGAGAGATGATGGATGGATGGAGAGAGAGATGATGGATGGATGGAGAGAGAGAGATGATGAATGGACAGATAATAGAAAAATGATGATAGACAGACAGTGGATAGATATATGGATGGATGGATGAATGGACAGATAGATGGTAGAAAAATAATAGATAGATAGATAGATAGATAATAGATAGATAGATAGATAGATAGATAGATAGATAGATAGATAGATAGATAGATAGATAGATGATAGATAGATAAAGATAGATAGATAGATAGATAGATAGAGATAGATAGATAGATAGATAGATAGATAGATAGATAGATAGACAGACAGACAGACAGACAGACAGATAGATAATAGATGATATAGATAGATAGAAAAATTACATAGATTATAGATAGATAGATTAGACAGACAGACAGATGGACAAAAAATGGTAGAAAAATGAGAGAGAGAGAGAGAGAGAGAGAGAGAGAGAGAGAGAGAGAGAGAGAGAGGACAGATAGACAGAAGAAAAATTTGGATTGGATTGGATTGGATTGGATTGGATTGGATTGGATTGGATTGGATTGGATTGGATGATTAGACAGACAGACAAAACTACCTTTGTTATGAAGACGCTGGTGATGCTCTCAGGGTTATCTCCTTCGGGATTGGGGGGGCCCAGAAGCTGCTCCCCTTCCCCCTTTTCAAAGCTGTACAGGAAAGCCGGATTCAGAATGTACTGCAGAACCTATCCGCCAAGGGAAAGGAAAAGAAAAGAGTGATTTAAAAAAAAAACCCTGCCCAGGTGAAACCCAGAAGGGAGTCAATGATCTACAATATTAGGAAGACAACGCCTAAGTAGATCTCAAAAGGACACGAAGATCCGTCTTGAAATTCAATGCCCTTTGTAGGAAAGTTGCAGGCAAGCAAGCACGTTTGATGAAGAGGCATATTTGAAAAGGAGTCGGATCAATTCCTGACTTTTATTACGGTTTCTCTTCCATGGGCTTAGAATTCCGCCGGAAGGGGACCGGCCAATGACAGGAAGTCCTCAATTTACGACCATGATTATTAAATTTGCGGATGACACGACAGCAGTGGGGCTCATTAATAAGAACAATGAGTCTTCCTCTAGAACGGAAGTACAAGGACTGACATGGTGGTGTAAAGAAAATAATCTTATACTTAACAACAACAAAAACCTAAAGAACTTATAATTGAATTCAGGAGGAAGAGAGATGTACATTTACCATTGTACATTAATGGTGAGGAGGTGGAGAGGGTGGGTAGTTTTAAATTTCTGGGCATTTACATCTCGAAAGACCTCTCATGGACTATGAATGCTAACATGCTTGTGAAGAAGGCACAGAAGAGGCTGTACCTCCTGAGAAAGCTCAGGAAAATAAATCTATCTCAGCATCTGCTTCTGTCCTACTATCGCAGCACCGTTGAGAGTGTCCTGACATACGGCATTCTTGCATGGTATGGGAGCAGCTCTGTAGCGGACAAAAAAGCTCTACAGAGAATCATTAAAACTGCCCAGAATATCATCGGACTCCAGTTAACAGCCGTGGACAACATCTTCGCATCTCGCTGTTCGAGAAAGTTGCATAACATTCTCAGAGACTCTTCCCAATTCTGCTTACAATCTTTTTGGACTATTGCCTTCTGGCAGAAGATACAGTACAATGAAAGCTCGGACTGCACGTTTTCTGAATAGTTTTTATCCCAGAGCTATGATTGCATTCAACCATGAACTAAAGGGCCACCATCAGTGAGCTGTTGGACAGCGTTACTTGGTCTGTTGTGTGGATGTTTGGGTGGTTTAGGGGTGGGGAATTTGTGGGTGGGTATTTGGGGATTATTATGTGCGTTGGACCTGGTCTTTGGGTGTTAAGTGAATTTCGTTGTAGGGGTATACTGTGTACACACGTACAATGACAATAAACTTTATATAATTGTACCTCAGATTTTGGTTACCGAGTTAGACATTTGTGAAGTGACATTCTGCCCCACGTTTTAGGGCTTTCTTGCTACCGTTGTTAAGTGAATCACAGCAGATGTTACGTTAGTAACATGGTACTCTGGCTTCCCCATTGATTTTGTTGGTCAAATGGGGGGATCATGTGACCCCGGGACGCTGTAACCGTCATAAATACGAGTCAGTTGCCAAAGCGTCTGAATTTTGATCAGGGGGATGCAACAATCCCAAGGGTGAAAGACGGGGCGTTAAGGGGTTTTTTTTTTTTTCAGTGCAGTTGTAACTTCGAACGGTCACTAAATGAACTGTTGTAAGTCGAGGACTACCTGTATAAACACTTAAAGGTGGGAACTCCTTGTTGCTGGGGAACAAGGAAGGCCAAGTTGACGTTTGCTTACCTTGGCTTTCAGCTCATCGCCAAAACCGAGGTCGCTGAAGTCGACAAAGCGGAAAAACAGCGCCCTCTTTTGGGCGATGGTGTAATTTTTGGGGATGTCTTCCTCCATGTACTCCTTCAGGAAGGTCAGGTTGCAGAGGAAGCGGCCGGTGAAGGCACGCAGGAGCTGGAAGAGCAGCTCGATGTCGTTGTAATTTCTCCTGAAGAGGGAAAAGCCAGAGGTGAATAAACACACGGGGTGTCCAAGGGTGGGAAAAGAGCCTGTCTCGTTCCTGAGGGGAAAAGAGGAACTGGGGGGAAAGGGAGGAAGGAAGGAAGGAAGGAAGGAAGGAAGGAAGGAAGGAAGGAAGGAAGGAAGGAAGGAAGGAGAGAGAGATAGAAGGAAGGGAGGGGGAAGGAAGGAAGGAACGGGGGAGAGCACAGGAGGGAGGGGAACGGAGGGAGAGAGGGGGAGAGAGGGAGAAGAAAGGGAGGAGCAGGAAGGGAGGAGGGAAGGAAGTCAGAGGGAGGGGGAACGGAGGGTGGGGGGAGAGCTTGGGAGGGAGGGGAACAGAGGGAGAGAGGAGCAGGAAGGAGGGAAGGAAGAAAGGAAGGGAAGGAAGAAAGGAAGGTAGGAAGAAGGAAGGATGGGGAAAGCGAGGGAGAGGGAGGGAGGGAGAAGGAAGGAAGTGGGAGGGTGGGAGGGAGGCAGGGAGAAGGGAGGGAGGAGAGGAAAGGAAAGGAAAGGAAGACGGGAAAGGAAGACAAGAGGGGAGGGAAAGAAAGAAAAGAAGAAGGAGGAAAGAAAGGAAGGAAAGAAGAAAAGTTCAGGGAAGGGGACTCAACTTGACAGACAGGTTAAGATTTCTAGCCAAGAGAGGCTAGATAATAAATCGATAATAAATTGCTAGATAATAAATTGATAATAAATTGTCTATTTCTTTATTTGCTGGTTTGATTTTACAGCCTTTTTTCTTCCGGTGCTCAAAATAATATCCATTAGAATCCACCCCACCTCACCCCTATTTTTTTATTCTATCTCCCTCACCCTCCCCATAAAACCACCTGGGCTGAGATACCCTTCCCTCCGGAGCTTCATCCCATTCCCCTTTGAGTTCCCTACGAGAGGGAGCGAACTGCCCTCCGGACGGTTGATCGATCCCCAGAAAAGTCGGGGATAACCCCACACACACAAAAGACTCACTTGCAATAATTCAGTAAGCAATAGGCCAGAAGCTTTGGCTCCTTCCAGTTGGTGGCCGCCATGTTCTCCTTGCGGTGCCTCTCTTGGAAAGTGTCGCTGACCCACACTCGCCTCAGTTGGCTCACCAAGGAATGCTGGTTTGCCAGCCAGCATTCGTCATTCTTCACGATGATACTGATGATCTGTTGAAGGGGAAAATGAAGAAAAAAAAAAAGGATGTGGGAAGGTAAATTGCCTTACTGGCAGGCGATCCATTAATATCCATTTAATCTTCTCTCAGTGGTGGTTGACCAAGTCAGCGTCTTGCGCCCCCAACTGACCTCGGAAGGATGGAAGGCTGAGGCAACAGCAATAGCGCTTAAGACTTATATACCGCTTCGCAGTGTGCTTTTACAGCCCTCTCTAAGGGGTTTACAGAGTCGGCCTCTTGCCCCCGACGATTTGGGGTCCTCATTTTACCCACCTTGGAAGGATGGAAGGATGAGGCGACCTTGAGTCGGTCAGGATCAAACTCCTGGCAGTGGGCAGAGATAGCCTGCAACACTACATTGTAATAACTGCACCACTATTGGCTTCCTTCCTTCCTTCCTTCCTTTCCTTCTTTCCTTCTAAGCAGTTTACAGAGACAGCCTATCGCCCCCAACAATCTGGGTCCTCATTTTACCAACCTCAGAAGGATGGAAGGCTGAGTCAACCTTGAGCCAGTCAGGATCGAACTCTGAGCAGTGGGCAGAGTCAGCTTGAAATTCTGCATTCTAACCATTGTGCCACCACAGCTTGCTTCCTTCTTTCCTTCCTTCCTTTTCTTCCTTCCTTCCTTCCTTCCCTTCCTTCCTTCTTTCCTTCGCAAGCAATAGCAGTACTTTACAGCCCTCTCTAAGCAGATTACAGAGTCAGCCTATTGACCAGTGGTGGGTTCCTCCTGGTTCACCCCAGTTCAGAGTGAACCATTGGGCGGCGGCGGGAGGCTCCGCCCACCCGCCCAGACGTCATCAAAATCACTCTGTGCATGCGCAGAAGCACTGCACGCTCGCAAAGCAAGCAAGCGTGCATACCCGTGGGCTACCAATAACAAACCAGTATTTGAATCCCACTACTGTTGATTGACCTCAACAATCTGGGTCCTCATTTTACCCACCTCAGAAGGATGGAAGGCCGAGTCAACCTTGAGCCTGTCAGGATCGAACTCCTGGCAGCGGGCAGTGAATTAAGGCTGCAATACTGCAGTCTAACCACTGCGCCACCCCTGGGTTCTCTTAAATCCAGCTGGGTCCCTTTTATTTCGCCTCACGTGTTCAAAAGGGAATAACCGTACCTTAATGGCTTGAAACTGGAGATCGAGCCGCATGGTGCTGGTACTGGGGGAACCGGGCCGAACAGCTGTCTGGGTCCCTCCAGGTAAGAGTAAGGTGATGAAACGGTTGGGATTGGCCGCCAGGACGTCCCGCAAAGGCTTGGCATCTTTGTGTTTTAAAAAACTCTGAGGTCGTTTTTTTTGTTTTGTTTTGTTTTTTGGAAAGTGGAGAAGAAGAAAAAAAAGAAGAAAAACTGCTTGGTGAGGAGAGCCATCTAACGTTTACGAAAAAAGGCCCAAGGCCTCCCGTGATAAACTGCACTTTAAGAGGGTTTACGGTAAGCCAGTCCCTACCATGAACATCCTGCTCCACTGGGGGTCATTCAAGGTGGCTTCCATCATGAAGAGCTCGACCGTCTGAGACGGATGGCGGGTCAGAAACTTTATCAATGGTTCCCGGAAGGGGCTGCCAGCCTGCAGAGAAGGTTACCAAGGGAAGAGGGTCGGTTAACACGTGAGCATGTGGAAAGCATGGGCAGCTGGTTTTTAAGAGGAGGGAGGGAGGAAAAAGGACAGAGGGAGGGAGGGAGGGAGGAAGGAAGGAAGGAAGGAAGGAAGGAAGGAAGGAAGGAGGGAAGGAAGATAGAGAGAGGGAAGGAGGATAGAAAGAAGGGAGGGGGAGGAAGGAAAACGATACAGAAGGAGGATAGAGAAAAGGGAGGGACGGAAGGGAGGGAGAGAGAAGAAAGAATAGAGAGAAGGAATGGAGGGAAAGAGGATAGAAAGAAGAAAGGATAGAGAGAAGGGAGAGAGGGAAGGAAGGAAGGGAGAGAGATGAAAGAATAGAGAGAAGGAAGGGAGGAAAAGAGGATAGAGAGAGGAAAGGAGGATGGAGACAAGGGACGGAGGAAGGAAAGGAGGAGAAAGGATAAAGAAGAAAGGAGGATAGAGGGGAGGGAGGGAGGGAGGGAGGGAAGGAAGGAAGGAAGGAAGGACTAGAAGAGCAGCTTGGAAACCATTAAGAAAAACCGGGTTCTTTATTTACCTCAATCAACATGGCCCGTTCTGTTTTCATCACCACTTCCAGCAAAGGTTTGACCAGCGTCTGAGGAGCAGCTGGGATCAGATGAAAAAGGTTGATAATTGCTGAGCAGATCTTCATTTCCTGCAGATGAAAACAGAAATATCAGCCAGCGTCCAGCAACAGTTAGATACACGTTTATATGGCCCTAACCGAAGCTACAGCCCCGTATTCTACAGGGGATGATGGCTAGCAAGCCAGTTAAACCGTGGTTACTTACCCCCAGGCCGTTTAAGGAGCTGCACTGGTTTGGAGTTGGGGGGGGGTGGGATGTTTTATCTAGATCATTGGGTGATATTTGGGCAGTGAAATATTTTCTCATTTTTTTTTAATGGGATGACAGTAGGAGCAGGGGTGGGCTTCAGAATCTTTAGCAATGGGTTCGCTGCCCCATTGCTAGGTGGGCGTGGCCATGGTGGGCGTGGCCTAGTCGGCCGCCTGCACCACAGCGAGAGGAACAGGTGTTTTCGCCCTCCCCAGGCTCCGGAGGCTTTTCTTGTGCCTCCAGGAGGTCGAAAACTGCTTCCCCTGAGCTCCGGAGGCCCTCCAGAGTCCGGAAAGAGGCCCGTTTCCGGACTTCCAGAACCTCCAATAGGCCCGTTTTTTGTACTCCCGGACCCTCCGCGTGGCCCCTACACTTAACTGGAATGATGAATGGGCCGCGTGGAGACTCCGGGGAGGGGAGGGGTGGGAGGGGCAGAGTGGGGTGGGTATGGCCAGCCAGGGGTGGCATTTGGGGGTTCGCCGAACCCCGGCGATCCTTGCCTAGAGGATCGCCCGAACCCTGCCGAACCCCTGGGAGCTCACCCCTGAATAGAAGCGTGGGAAGTTATGAAAAGCCAAAGTAGAATTCTTTTTCTCTTCAAAAGGCAAAATGAATTGCAGGGCTGAAAATAGGCAAGATTAGACTGTAAAACAGGTTTTCTCTCTGGCTTTCAAGAGACTTTTCTCCAGCGCTGCAGTTGAGCGATTCATGAGGACTAGTTGCTTTAAAATCCAACCCCTGCCACAACGGCCGTGCCTTTTTTTTTCTTGTTTTTTTTTTTACAAGATGACTATTTTCTACTAGTTTTTTTTTTTTTAACCACTGGATTGCTAAAAAAAAAATAATCTGTATTTTTTTAAAAAAAATTAGATTTATATGCCGCCCTTCTCCTTGTAAGACTCAGGGCGGCTTACAATGCGTTAAGCAATAGCCTTCATACTTTTGTATATTTTTATACAAAGTCAGCTTTTTGCCCCCACAAACTGGGTCCTCAATTGACCTCCCTTAGAAAGGATGGAAGGCTGAGTCAACCTTGAGCCTCGAACTCGCATAATTGCAGACAGCTGGGTGTTAATAACAGGCTATCTAGCCTGTTGAGCTATTTGAGGCTCTTATATTAAATCTAGAAAGGTGACTGCATTTTCAGGGTTTAGAAGATGCTTCCAAAACCGGGGACCTCGGGTTATTTCTTTTCGGTTTGGCATTAGCAACTCAAAACATTCAGAGATATATAAATACACACACACACACACACACACACACACCAAAAATCTCCTAGTGGAAAAAATAAAGAACATGCTTAAAACTCCTTCACACGGCAAGTGTTACGTCAACGGTCACAGACGAGAAAACAAGAGGACAAATCACAGCGCTGCACTCAAAGGCACAATGCACTCTGCCCCGATGGGCAACAAAGACAGCTAACAAAACACACCAAAGGTAACAATGGAACCAAAAAAGGTAATAAAAGGAACAACAGGGAGGAGGAGGAGGGGGAGGGAGGGATGGAGGGAGGGAGGGAGGACAGAAGGAGGGTAAGAGGGAGGAAGGGAGGAATGAAGAAGAGAGGAAGAGGAGGGGGGAAGGAAAGAAGGAAGGACAGAAGGAGGAGGCGGAGGGAGGGAGGGAAGGAGGGAAGGAAGGAAGCAGAGGCAGGCTTCAAAATCCATCACTGCCGTTTTGTTTCTGGACGTGCACGAGTCCTGGGGGGGGGGATGGACAGAGCCCCACCACTGGAAGGTAGGGGCAGCGGGACGGAGGAAGGAAGGGCAGAAGGAGGAGGGGGAGGGAGGTGAGAAAGGAAAAGGAGGAGGAAGAGGAAGGAGGGAAGGGAGGGAAGGAAGGAAGGGAAGAAGGAGGGAGGAGGGAAGGAAGGAAAAGGGGGAGGAGGAAGAAGGAGGGAAGGAAGGGATGGAGGGGCAGCAGGATGGAGGAAGGAAGGACAGAAGGAAGAGGGGGAGGGAGGGGAGGAAGGAAAAGGAGGAGGAGGAAGGAGGGAACGGAGTGAGGGAGGGAAGGATGAAGGAAGGAAGGAAGGAAGGAAGAAGGGGAGAGGAGGAAGGAAAAGGAGGGTGAGGGAAGGAAGGAAAAGGGGGAGGAAGAAGGAGGGAAGAAGGGAAGGATGGAGGGACGGAGGAAGGAAAGGACAGGAGGAGGAGGGGGAGGGAGGAAAGGAAGAAAGGAAAAGGAGGAGGAGGAGGAAGGAGGGAAGGGACAGACGGACAGATGGACGGAAGGGAGGAAGGGAGGAAGGAAGGAAGGGGAGAAGGAGAGGAAGGGGAGGGAAGGGAGGGAGGGAGGGAGGAAGGAAGAAGGAAGAGGAGGAAGAAGAAGAAAAGGAGGAAGAGGAGAAAAAACAAGATGACAAGGAAAGGGAGGAGAAATATAACAAGCAAGGAAGGGACAGAGGAAGATAAGTGAAGGAGGAGGATCCCCAGAAGGAGGAAGGTGAAGAGGAGGAGGAAGAAGTTGACCAGGAGAAGAAAGAGGCAGAGGAGAAGGAAAAGGAGGAGGAGGAGGAGAAGAAATCACCACTTCCTTTTGCCTCTACCGTCAATTCTCACCTCTACCCCTTCCACGGCAGGCTGAACCAAACAACAGAAGAAAGAAAAGAAAAGAAAAAACAAAAAAAATCACAGCATGAACAACAACAAAAAAAGGGAACACAAATGCCAAAAAACAAACAAAAACAAAAAAAGCAAAAAAAAAAAAAAACCATGTATGTGCTGTTTGCTTTGGACCGCAATCAGGGAAGGAAAAAAAAAACAAAAAAACAAACAAACCCAACGAACAAACCAAAAACTTGATTTTTTTTTTAATTTTTATTTTTATTCAAAGTATAGGGATCATGTTCTCACCTCAAACTGACCGAATGGAGACAAGGAACATTTCCTGCACTCCGCAATACTGTCCTAAGGATGGATGGGAAAAGCAACTTTTTTTCTTCTTTTTTGTTCTTGGAACACACACACCCCCCACATGGAATACGCCAGAGTTCCCCGTGTTTCCAAAAATGAAAAACAATTTTAAAAAAAAAGCAGACCGGGGTGGACCTGGTCGGGGGGGGACAGGGGGAGGGGGGGTAGATTAGAGCTGGACAAGACGGTGAAAAGCAGAATTCAGATTCTTGGAGATGCCGACAGACTGGGGGTGTGGGGGGTGCAGAGGTCCCACAACTAGACACTCCCCTTCCGGTGGTTGATATAAAAAAAAATAAAAATAAAAAAATAGTAATAATATGGGTTCCGGAGACTAGAGACCACCAGGCTGTTCATTCTCACATACACACAAACACAGAGGCGTCGCCTTTCGGAATGTTTTAAGAAAACCGTCGGAAGGTGGGAGAAAATGCAAGTGGAGAGACGGGTTTCTGGCGAGAGGACGGGATGCTTTGGACAGCACCTAGATCAGGGGGCTTCAAACATGGGAAGCTTTAAGACTTGTGGACTTCAAGTCCCAGAATTCCCCAACCAACATTCCCCAGCAAAATCTATCCTATCCTATCCTATCCTATCCTATCCTATCCTATCCTATCCTATCCTATCCTATCCTATCCTATCCTATCCTATCCTATCCCCCTTCCTTTCCTTCTCTCTTCGTTCCTTCCCTTCCTAATTTTTCCTTCCTTCCCTTCCCTCCCTCCAATTTTTGCTTCCTTCCTTCTTCCCTCCTTCCCTTCCTCCAATTTTTCCTTCCTTCCTTCTTCCCTCCTTCCCTCTTTCTAGGTTTTCCTTTCCTTCCTTCCTTCCTTTCTAATTTTCCTTCCTTCCTTCCTTTCCCTCCCTCCCTCCAGTTTTTCCTTCCTTCCTTCCCTTCCTTTTCTTTCCTCTCTCCTTCTAATTTTTCCTTTCCCTTCCTTCCCTCCCTCCAATTTTTCCCTCCTTCTTTCACCCCCTAATTTTTCCTTTCCTTCCTTCCCTCCCTAATTTTCCTTCCTTCCTTCCTTCCTCTCCCTCCCTCCCTCCAATTTTTCCTTTCCTTTCCTTCCCTCCCTCCAGTTTTTCCTTCCTTCCTTCCTTCCTTCCCTTCCTTCCTTCCCTTCCTTGTCATTGCTGCTCCATCATTATCTCCAACGTTCCAGTGGAGATAACCCAGAACACCTCCCAAGGGTGAAGCGTGGGAAAAACTTAGCAAGCAATTCACTCAGACAAAACTGCCAACCTTGTGGTCCAGCCACAATTTCCACACCACAGGTACCTCACACACCGTTCACTCAGGGCACGGGTGGGCAAATGTGGCTCTTTTACAACCTGTGGACTTCAACTCCCAGAATTCCTGAGTCAGCTTGAAGCCCACAGGTTGTAAAAGAGCCACATTTGCCCACTCTTGACTCAGGAGGGGAAAAAAGGGGGGTGGGCTTCCTTGCACTTCAGCTCATGTCCCACCAGCTGCCTCTCAATGCCACGGGGGGCTACGTGCCGATTATTGAAAATAAATAAATAAAAACGCTTCCATCCTAGGAAAAAAACAAGCTCTTAAGTTTCGGAATCAAAAGCTGGCCGTTTAAACGTGACCTTTCTCCCTTCTACCGTTCCAAGCCCCCGAAAAAGAAGCTGCTACGTACGTTTCCATCGCTCCTCTGTCCTCCTTTATGCGTAAGGACGACCACCTCCATCCATTTACGCAGGTGTTGCTAACAAAAAAAGGATTAAAAGAGACCCGTCAGATCCTGCAGACCCCGATGAGTAAAAATCACTCTGTGTGGATCTCCACGTGCCACCGTTTTTTGGTTTTCCTTCCTCGTGTTTCCCCGCAAACCAGGGGTGGCTTCCACTTACCTTCGCAATCGGTTCGGAACTGAGAGCGCACATGTGGACTTGCACACAGCACTTCTGAGCATGGGCAGAGTGCCCGTAATGACGTCCAGGCGCCGCCACTACCATTTCGCCCGATCTAGGGCGAACTGGTATAGAAAACCCACCACTGCCGCAAACGGAGGATTCGCTTTTTCTCTTATTCCCCCGAGGGTTGATCACTTTCATAAATTCATTATGGTTTATGTGGTGGAGGGTTTCCTGCCTAGGCAGGGGGGGTTGGACTAGAAGACCTCCAGGGTCCCTTCCACCTCTGTTAATTCTGAATCTCTGTAAGCATTTAAGAAGACGGTCCGTTCCTCCCCCGTAACGTCTGCCTTCCTTCCAGAGTCTTACCATCATCTGGTCACAAAATTTGTCGTTAAACGAGTTGGGGAAGAGCCTTGTCACCGATGTCAGCCTGTTGACCACGTTGAGGGTTAGGCTCCGATAGTCGCCCAGCATCATGAGCAACGGTCTCATGTGGGTGTGGATCTGGTCCACTTCGATGGTGGCGCCTTCCAGAAACTGTGAGGGGCCGAAAACAGGCAAGGATCGGAGAACGCCAAAATGCTCCTGTGATGCTACTATAACCGCGATCATAATACAGTCACTTCCTTCTCCTGGTCGTTATCACTGGGCCGACAGAGCCTGTGACCTATGATACAGGTCGTCCTCAAGTTACGACCACCACGGAGAAATTTGCTGCATGCCACAGGCCCGGGACCACATTTTACGGCGGTTTTCCCCAAAACCAGCGCTTCCTCTTTTGGCAAAACCGTGCGGAATGCGGCCATGCTTCGTGACTGCCGTGCTTGTTTTACAACTATCGTGTTTGTTGCAAAAAAAAAAAGGTCATAAAACCAGGATCGGTCACACACCCCGATTTTTTTTTTACCACCATCACGACTTAACGACTATAATGGGCAAGATGGCACGACAGTCGTAACCCGAGGACTGCTTTGTACAGGGAGTCCTCGACTTACAACCACAGTTGAGCCCAACATTTCTGTGGTTCAGGGAGACATTTGCGAAGCGAGTTTTGCCCCGTTTTACGACCTTCCTTGCTGCCATTGTTAAGTGAATCACCGCAATTGTTAAGTTAGCAACACAGTTGTTAAATGAATCCCTCTGATTTGGCTTGGCAGGTTGCAAAAGGGGAATCACGACCTTGGAACACAGCGATGGTCATAAGTATGAACCCGCTGCTAAGTAAGCTTCTGAATTTTGATTATGTGATCGGGGGGATGCTGCAACGGTCGTAACTGTGAAAAAATGGTTGCAAGTTCCTTTTTTCAGTGGCATTGTAACTTCGAATGGTCACTAAATGAACTGTTGTAAGTCGAGGACTACCTGTACGTAGCTTGGTTTATTTCACCAGTCTAACCCAGTGATTCCCAGTCTCAGCAACTTTAAGCCAGGTGGATTTCAACTGGGACACAATGACACAAGATGCTGTGTTTGTCAGATGGAGCTGACATCCCAGGTTCGAGACCCGAGCGCCATGCAATGGGTGAGCTCCTGTTCCTTGCTCCAGCTCCTGCCCACCTAGCAGTTCGAAAGCATGCAAATGTGAGTAGATAAATAGATACCACTTTGGTGGGAAAGTAACTGTGTTCCATGCACCTTTGGCATATAGCCATGCTGGCTCATGACTACGATCATCGGACAATACTGGCTCCTTTGGCCAAGAAATGGAGATGAACATATGTAAGAGTTGGATATGTCAAACCTTTACTCTGACTTCAACTCCCAGAATTCCTCAGCCAACCAAAGGGATTCCGGCCTAGGGGATTCTGGGAGTTGAAGTCTACACAGCTTGACTGGCTGGGGAATTCTGGGAGTGGAAGGTGGTATATGTGGCCTGGAGAAACCCGTTTCACCAAGACCTCAACAGAAACCACATTGGCTTCAACTGCCAACTGCTTTCTCACAGCTTCCGGTCTCGAGAAGAAAAAGAAAGGAAAGGAGACCAAGAGGAAAGAGCTTCATTCCCCCTCCCCAAACACACAAACCTTTCTCATGCAGGCCTCGCCGGCTTCCTGAAGCTCATTGTTGGTCGAATTGAGGGCCTTGAAGAGAGCGCCGATGATCTTCTCTCGAGACTGGGGCAAGTAGTTGCAGGCAGCCAAGGCATCTGCGTGAAAGAGAACAAGGCAGGTCCCCTTTTGAAGCGGGAATTCAAAACACAGGACTCAAATAGTCCTTAAATGAGTCGCTTCTGGTGGACATTCTGCTACGTACTTTCCCTGACCTCCGTACTTCCCGCAAGGCCCTGAAGACCTTTCTATTTCAGCAAGCCAGGCTGGCCTAAAAGATTTTAAATGGGTTAATTTTAGAGAGGGGTTTTAAATTTGGGGGAAGCCAAAAACTGATTTAATTATATTTTAAATTGTTTTTAACTTTTATATTGCATGTATTTTAAGTCTTGGTTGTTCACCGCCCTGAGTCCGTCAGGAGAAGGGCGGTATACAAATTTAAAAAATCAATCAATCAATCAAGAGTCCCCATTTTTTTTAAAATTTCATTACTGTGCACTGATGACGTTACCTAGTTTGGTAATGAAACATCTGCAAGAAAAAAAACAAGCTGTTCTGATCCAGCGCCCCAAATACGACAAACCCTCTACAGTTGAAGTGACGTTTCCTTTATTAAGAGCGCCAGCAGCTCCTGGAAAAAGTTTCTCTCTCACTGGAGGCTAACAAGTCCGTCTGGCAGGGAGATGAATAGTTGTCTGCCACATCTATTCATCTCCGCCCCCTGCCTTTGATCCCCAGAGCTAGGGTGGGGCTTCGCTAGCAGTGGTGACACTTCCGTCCCAAGGACCGGCCCATAGATTTCCACTGCTCTCCTCTCCTCTGCCTTCTGCACATCCGTGCGTCAGACACTGGACCCAACTTTTCTTCCTCTTCTTCATCAGCCAACTGAGACCTGGGAGCTGTTGACTCTCCATCTGACGGCTGATGGATGGCCCAGGCTCCAACTCTGTCTCTCGCTCTGACAGCTCAATTCCCTCCTCCCCCTCGGAGCTCTCAGGTTTCCTTGATGCTGGACCTGACTCCCATGTCACCTCCTCATCTGATTTGGCTGTTGGAGGGGCTGGCGGCCGACAGGCTACAACGCAAGCTCAGAGAGCACCAAGAATCCCACACTGCTAGTAATAATGCTGAGCCTTGGTGGCGCAGCAGATTAAAGTGCTGTTAAGTAACACCAGCTGCCTGCAATTACTAAAAATTCGAATCTCACCAGGCTCAAGATTGACTCATCCTTTCGAGGTAGGTAAAATGAGGACTGGATTGTGGGGGCAATAAGCTGACTTTGTATAAAAAAAAAAAGAACACCGCTTAGGAGAGACCAAAAGCCCTACTAAGCAGGTATATACAAAAGTATGAAGGTTATTGCTTAACGCATTGTAAGCCGCCCTGAGTCTCCAGATTAGGGCGCCATATAAATTTATTTATTTATTTATTTATTTGATTTCTATACCGCCCTACTCCCGAAGGACTCAGGGCAGTGAACAGACATAAAATCCAACACATAAAATACAAAATTTAAAACAAGAGTAAAATTGAATTAAAGCAATTTGGCCCAAGACAAATTTAAAACATCCCAGAAATTTAGAATAGATTAAAATTTATGTTTTAAAATATAAATGGAAAAATGGAAAAATGGAACCAATAAATAAATAAATGAATTTTGGCCAGGAATCCTGGAAATCGTATGCCAAAGTCAGGGTGAGCCAATAAACAGCAATTTCTTTTCAACACAGCTGTCTTTAAGGCTTGGAACGGGCTCCATTTATGCGGAAAATCTCTACTAGCTAGCTTCAAAGCCGGATCGACTTACTCAGAGCTGCAATTCGAAGGGGCACCAAAGAAGGCAGGCTCTTGTAACAAGGCAATTTCATCAAGGCACAGTCTTCAGCCTCACACAGATTCAGCAGCTGGAAATTCAAAGAGAAGACAAGTTGGCTTTGGACACAACCCGATTGA
The DNA here is from genome assembly GCA_030761175.1 of Masticophis lateralis. NCBI lineage: Eukaryota > Metazoa > Chordata > Lepidosauria > Squamata > Colubridae > Masticophis > Masticophis lateralis. The sequence goes on from JAUDYJ010000013.1 coordinate 5,754,519, forward strand.
CTTCCAGGCCAAAGAGAAACATCGACATGCCAGCGTGTTCTCCAAAATGAAGGTGCTTCACCAACTTAGTAAGACGTTTTGAAGTGAAACAGCCTTGATATAATGTTTCTCCTCCATAGTTATGTCCCGTTTGGGAAACGTCTATACGAGTTATTGAATGAAAATCTAAATTTCAGCTGGAGAGATTCATGAACGTAAAGTTGCCCTTTCTGTACCCAAACCCTCTTGAAATTTATCTTAGGATCCCTCCAAGGATCCCTTGTTCATAAACTCTGTGTTCAACATTAAAAAAAAAAACCCAAGACACTAGGAGAAAATAATCCAAGTAGAGGTAATGCTGCAGATACATAAATATAAAAATATTCATGAACGCCAAACGTTTTCAGTCGTTATTCATCAAAGCATCCGCAGGGCTGCTGGTTTACAGAGCTCAATTTTTAAAAAAAAGATTCAAAAGTGACGAAGGATAAATTTACCTCTGTATAAAATACTTTGTGCTCTACCACGTTGAGGTCCATCGTGAAAAGCCGGGGTTGCAGAGTGGTGCAAAACGTATTGCCTTCCATCAAACCAATCTGGGCGTTGGCAGGTTGATGTCGGAGCAAATGTTTTTTGGGAGGTACCATGTCTTGGAGAACCTAGTGGAAGAAAGGAAGGTCTATCAAGAACAGGATGTCAATGTAATTGCAGGCAGCTGACAGCTAAGGGCTACTTTAACAGCACTTTAGTCCGCTGCGCCACCAAGGCTCAACTGCAGTCGTTAAGTCGAGGACTATCTGTAAACAACACCTTACGGAAAGATTCAAGCTTCAGCTTTGCAGCTGCCCAGCCTCACCTCTTTATGGGGCTCCATGATGGCTGTGATGCTCTTGCCCGTCACCTGGGCCACCACCTGGAGGGAATGCATGGCTTGCTTCCTGACGGTGGAGTTTGGCGAGGTCACTTCTCGCACCAGGTCATGGGTCACGTGGTGGAAGGACTTCTCCTGGGCGGTCAGGATCTCCTCCGTCTTCTCCTCTTCTTTCAGCAACGTCGCGCATCGGATTAAGAGCTGCTCGAGGGTCGTCTTGGCCATGGCCACAGCCCCGTTGGACACCTGGGAGGGCATGCATTGAACCCCCAAGGAAAGTTTATTTTAAACTCTTTTTAAAATTAGTTAGAACAATTCATCAGTGGAACGGCGTGACTCCAGAAGTTGTGAATGCTCCAACACTGAAATATTAGAGGGTCTCCTGCTTGAGTAGGGGGTTGGATTAGAAGACCTCCAAGGTCCCTTCTAACTCTTGTTATTCTATTCTATTTTATTCTCTATTCCTATTCCTATTCCTATTCTATCCTATTCCTATTTCTATTCTATTCTCCATTAGTCCTATCCTATTCTATTCTATTCTATTCTATTCTATTCTATTCTATTCTATTCTATTCTATTCTATTCTATTCTATTCTATTCTATTCTATTCTATTCTACCCTACTCTACTCTACTCTACTCTCCTCTCCTCTCTACTCTACTCTACTCCCAATTAGTTCTATTCCATTCCATTCCATTCCATTTCCTATTCCTATTCCATTTCCCATTAATCCTGTCCTGTCCTGTCCTGTCCTGGTATGTGACTATAATAAAAGATTGACAGACTGTCTGTCTGTCTGTCTGGAGTTAAAGTGACAAGAAGGGGCAAGAGGGGAAGGGAGACAAGCTATAAAATGAAAGAGATAGGTGTCGTATGAAATTCACTAAATAATTAAAATAAATAGAATAGCGCTTAGACTTATATACCGCTTCACAGTGCTTTCACAGCCCTCTCTAAGCAGTTTACAGAGTCAGCATATTGCCACCCCACCCACCCACCCCCAACAATCTGGGTCCTCATTTTACTGACCTCGGGAGGATGAAAAGCCGAGTCAACTTTGAGAAGGTGAAAATCGAACAGTTGGCAGTAGGCAGAGTTAGCCTGCGATACTGCATTCTAACCACTGTGCCACCACAGCTAATCAGCAGTCTGCAACAATCTGGGTCCTTATTTTACTGACCTCAGCTATAGCAGATATATAATGCTTCACGGTGCTTTCACAGCCCTCTCTAAGAGGTTTACCGAGTCAGCAAATTGCCTCAACAATCTGGGTCCTCGTTTTACCGACCTCGGAAGGATGGGAGGCTGAATCCACCTTGAGCCAGTCAGAATCAAACTGCTGCTGTGCTCCTTCCTTCCTTCCTTCCTTCCCTTCTTCCCTTCCTTCCTTCCTTCCCTTCTTTCCTTCCTTCCCAAGTTATAGCAGACATATAACGCTCCACGGTGCTTTCACAGCCCTCTCTAAGCGGTTTACCGAGTCAGCAAATTGCCTCAACAATCCGGGTCCTCGTTTTACCGACCTCGGAAGGATAGGATGCTAAATCAACCTGGAGCCAGTCAGAATCGAACTGCTGCTGTGCTCCTTCCTTCCTTCCCTTCTTCCCTTCCTTCCTTCCTTCCCTTCTTTCCCTCCTTCCCAAGCTATAGCAGACATATAATGCTTCATGGTGCTTTCACAGCCCTCTCTAACTGGTTTACAGAGTCAGCAAATTGCCTCCAACAATCTGAATCCTCGTTTTACCGACCTGGGAAGGACGGAAGGCTGAGTCAGCCTTGACTCTGAATAAGAGAGACCCACCTCTCCCGTCAGATCCATCATGACGAAAAGCAAAGCCTTGAGGAATGTCTGCTGGTTCTGGAGGACCCAAATCAGAGGGAGCCGCTCCATCAGGAACTTGATGGACACCACCCCACCGAGCTTAGCGTACCACGCCTGTTCGTAGCAACAGGCGCAGAGGCGTTCCACGATGTAGGAAAACAAGGGCAGCTGGCAGGCCTGGAGGACAGAAAGAAACCAGGGTCACCCAAAGGGCCAGGGACCTTCTGAAGGAGGAGACGATGGCCACACGTCAAATGGGTTTACCCGTTCCTGACTTCTGGTTGCAACCTCGGTAAGAACAGCTGGGAAATAGCGGGCTGCGTTGAGCCCCACGAAAATCTAGTTGGTAACTGCTGCCAGAAGACCCTACAGGGTCACAGCCATCTTGTAGGGACGGTGAAGGAAGGAGAGGCGCTTCGCTGACCATGAGGAATCCGCAAATTCCTTGCTAGGTCCAAAGCAAGCTCTCCCCGAACGGCAGCAGGCACGGCCGCCATTATTGGCAGCCTTGAATCCGGCATAATTGGGATCCAAGATTGTGCAGGAGCGGTGTATAGACAGAACATTGAAATTGGGTGAGATATTTACCAACTTTTATTTTAATGACTTGCAATAACAAAAAGATTATGAAAAGAAAACTCCTAATCTTAAAATAGCGGGGAATTGACACACGGAGGGGGAAAAAATAGGCTTACCCGTTCCTTGGATCCCAGAATGATGCTGGCCACGTCGAAGATCACGGCCAAGGCCACCTCGCCGATCTTGCAAAGCTCCTTCTCCTCGTAAGCCATGCAGATGGCGATGGCGTCGATCAGCACCAAGGGATCCATGCCTCTCGACCCGTTTTCCTCGCTGTGGAACATGGAGGTGCTGGGCTGGCTCCCCACCTGGTAACACTGGAGCAGGAAAGGGCCTGGGGATCGACCACGCAACAAGGAGAACAGAAGAAGGGAGGGAAGAGGGAGGGAGGGAGGAAATTAAAGAAGGGCATAGGGGTAGTTTGGCTTCAAACCAAACACTCCCTTCTAGCACTGATGATGTTACTTAGTTGGGTAATGAAACATCTGCAAGAAAACAGCCATGTTCAGAGAGCATCAAGGACCCCACAGTTCAGCTCTTAAATTAATCTTGTCTGTCTGTCTGTCTGTCTATCTCTCTATCATCTATTATCTTCCTAATCTATATCTATCTATCTATTTATCTATCTGCCTGCCTGTCTATTTATCTATATCATCTGTCATCTATCTTCCATCTAATATGTATGTATGTATGTATGTATGTATGTATGTATCTATCTATCTATCTATCTATCTATCTATCTATCTATCATCTATCTATCTATCTATCTATCTATCTATCATCTATCTATATCATCCTTGTCTATATCTATCTCTATCACTCTATCATCTATCTATATCGTCTGTCTGTCTCTCTATATCTATCTTTCTCTATCTCTCTATCTCTATCTCTATCATCTCCCCACCCCACCCCACCCCACCCCTCCTAGAAGTCTCCACACAGCCCATTTTGGATGCGAGGTAAGTGCATGGTCCGTGCAGAGAGGATGGGAAAAAAGAAGCCTCTGTGAAGTTCCAGAAGGGCCTCCAGAGCCCAGGGGACGAAGTTTTCCCCCTCCCGAAGCTCGAGAAAAGCCTCCAGAGCCTGGGGAAGGCGAAAACGCTGCCCCCCTACCCCCGCCGTGGTGCAGGAGGCCGACTAGGCCATTCCCACCCAGCAACCGGTCAGAGAACCCGTCGCTGAAATTTTTGGAAGCCCACCCCTGGTTACGACCGCCTCATTGCCAAATCCTTACCACACTGCTGAGCCACTGCCACCATGGTGTAATGGCGGATCAGGCTGGCCACAAATGGCAGGGCGCTCGGTCGCAGGTCTTTGATCACCGCTGACATGAAGGCCCCCGTCAGGGCCTGTTCGAAGGTCTTTCGGGCTGGAGTGTCCTGAGCTTTGTACCGATGCGAGATGATCACGTTGGGAATGGACTTCTCCGTGAAGCTGTCAAAACCAAAGCGAGACCACCACCACCCCCAAGAAGGACCCCATTAATTTATTCTGAAGAATGTCTCCTGGGCGGGGGAGAAAACTGTGGGACCCAAGCAGTGGTGAAATCTAAAATTTGTTACTACCTATGGGCGTGGCTTGTTGGGGGGAGGGGGTAATGTGACTGGGTGGGCGTGGCCAGCTTTTTTTTTTTTACTTTTAAAATCATTTTTTCTACAACCTCTTCAGCCGAAGAGGTTGTAAAAAAATGCTTTTAAAAGGCTCTGACGATCCCAGCTGAGTTTCCTGATCGGCAGAGGCTTTTTTTCCTTTTAAAAGCCTCTGCCGATCAAGCAACTCAGCTGGGATCGTCAGAGGCTTTTAAAAGCATTTTTTTTTACAACCTCTTCAGCCGAAGAGGTTGTAAAAAAAAATGTTTTTAAAAATTAAAAAAAAAACCTCTGTTGATCGCAGGGCTCAGCTGGGCATGGGGAAGGCGGGGGGCAGGAATTTTTGCTACCGGTTCTCCGAACCACCCGCCTCCATCGCTACCGGATCGGGCAATCCGGTCCAAACCGGGAGCATTTCACCTCTGGACCCAAGCGAGGGATCCAGAAAACATTCAAGTTACATGGTCAGGTCATGAAAACCTCTGCAAGAAAACAAGCAATCTCAAGAGGGCAACCAGGATCCTTCGTGTCAACCCCGAGCTCCAAATATCTTCCTTTATGGATCCGCCCGTGTTCTTACTTGGGATGGGCAAGAAGCTGGTACAAAGCATGCTTGTTGTCATCTAGGCTCATCATGGCGACCAGGAAGCACTTGATGACTTCCCAAGCTTGCCTTCGATAGTAGGGCTCCGTGTTGGCGCTCTTCAAACAGTCCAAAGCAGTCTCAATAGCCTACAACGATGGAAAAGGACTTCTCTTGGTCAACCGGTAGAAAACCCCAAAGCGCCACAAATGTTGAAAAAACACCCAACAATTGCTCATTTTACCATCCTCAGAAGGATGGAAGGCTGAGTCATCCTTGAGACGGTCAGGATCGAACTGCTGGCAGTCGGTAGTTAGCCTGCAATAATTGCATTCTAACCACCGCGCCACCGGAAGTCAAATTTGACCCATTCAAGGCTACCAGAATTTATATCATCCTCCTCCTTTAAAGGTAAAGGTTCCCCTTGCACATATGTGCTAGTCGTTCCTGACTCTAGGGGGCAGTGTTCATCTCCATTTCAAAGCCGAAGAGCCAGCGCTGTCCGAAGACGTCTCCGCGGTCATGTGGCCGGCATGATTAAACGCCAAAGGTGCACAAAACGCTGTTCCCTTCCCACCAAAGGAGGTCCCTATTTTTCTACTTGCATTTTTTACGTGCATTTGAATTGCTAGGTAGGCAGAAGCTGGGACAAGTAACGGGAGCTCACCCCGTTACGTGGCACTTGGGATTCGAACCGCTGAACAGCCGATCTTTCGATCGACAAGCTCAGCATCGTAGCCACTGAGCTACTGCGTCCTCCTTTAACCTCATCATCCCTTTTGGGGTGGTGTCTGAGCAACTGAATGGAGAATGTTTACTGGCCAGATGCCCTTCCTGTCACCAATACAGAGTTTTGTTCAGAAGATATATTCTCATTGTGCCCAGAGAGAGAAATATCTGCCTCTACCTAGGATCGAACTCACAACTTCCTGACTGTGAGGCGAGAGCTCCACCTCTAGGCCACCGCGCCACTCTACCAGAATCTACATGTGAATGCAAATGTTTTCAGGCTGAAAACGCTCAACCCAGAAAGACCTTACCTTCTCCATGGGGAGCTGAATGGAAGCTTTGCAGTCGGAAAACTCAGCCGTAATGCTAGGCCCTTGAATCTCGGTCACCACGTAGTGCAACTTCTGGGACTCCTTCAGCATTTTCCGGTTGCTTCCACCGAATTTGCCCAGCACGCGATAAGCCACGTGAGAAATGGTCTCGGCAGGATTGCGCAGAGTCCGCCACAGAGCCTAAGAAGCAAGTGGGTGAAACCTCTAAGGCAGTGATGGCTAAGCTTTTTGCGGCCGTGTGCCAGAAACACGTGGGTGCACATACACCCATAACGCAATGTGCATGTAACCCCCCCCTGCTCGGCCCCCTGCAGCCCTGCACATGCATGCACAACCCCCCGCGTACGCCCTGCCCCCCCCCCCCCCGGCATGCATGCAGGACCCCAGTGCTCCCTGCGGCTCTAAGGGGCAGCTCAGAAGGAAGTGGCAACGTTGAGTTTTCAAAACATTGAAAGCTCTTGGGGGTAGTATAGATCCTCCATAATAAATAGGTTACGGAGGCACTTTGGTCTAGCGGTGAAGGCACCAGGCTAGAAACTGGGAGACGGTGAGTTCTAGTCCTGTTTTAAGCATGAAAGCCAACTGCATAACTTTGGGCTAATCACTAGGAAACAATGAGATCAACAACTTGATCTCATTGTCATTTTCATGCCTTAGGCATGAAAGCCAGCTAGGTGACTTTGGACCAATCAACGGGTGACGGTAAGTTCCAGTGTCGTCTTAGGCATGGAAGCTGTCTAGATAGCTTTGTGCCAATCACCAGGAGACTGTGAGTTCTAGTCCTACCTTAGGTGCAAAAGCCAACTAGGTGACGTTGGGTCAATCACTGGGAGACGGTGAGTTCTAGTGCTGCCTTAGGACATTAATTGGCCCTACTTAGGACCAATCACCAGAGATGGTGAATTCTAGTCCCACCTTAGGCATGAAAGCTGTCTAGATAGCTTTGGGCCAATCACCAGGAGACTTTGAGTTCTAGTTCTGTTTTGGGCATGAAAGCTGGCTGGATGGCTTTCGGGCAGGCACTGTCTCAACCCAACCCATGTTACACTGCTATTGTAGTGGGTAAAATCAAATGAGGAAGGAGCATTAGGTAGATCTGCTACCTTGAAATATTTATAACAATAGTAACAGAATAACAACAAAAAAAACATTACAATGAACCCTTCGTCCTAGCTAGCAGGAATGCTTGCAAGCTACAGTTCCACGTTTTCGCCATTATAAATTCAACAGATCTCAAAGAGGTCAAACCAGTGGTGGGATTTAATTTTTTTACTACTGGTTCTGTGGGCGTGGCTTAGTTGGCATGGCAGGAGAAAGGATATTGCAAAATCCCCATTCCCTCCCCACTCCTGCGGAAAGGATATTGCAAAATCTCCATTCCCACCCAAATCCTGGGGAAAGGATATTGCAAAATCCCCATTCCCACCCCACTCCTGCAGAAAGGATATTGCAAAATCCCCATTCCCACCCCACTCTGGGGCCAGCCAGAAGCGGCATTTGCCAGTTCTCTGAACTACTCAAAATTTCCGCTACCGATTCTCCAGAACCTGTCAGAACCTGCTGGATTTCACCCCTGGGCCAACCTATTCACTTTGCCTCCCTCAGACTAATTGCCAACCATTTCCAGTTATCAGCAGCTCCCTCGGAAAACAAGCCTGCCTCCCTGCTTATCAGACCATCATCCACCTCGAATCATAATCTGAGAGATTAGTCAGCGCCAAAACAAAAATTTTTTAAAAAATGTTCTGAATTAACCAAGCAAAGGCTGCCCTCTACAGTCCGGTTCGCGGAATGACACCTTTTATACCTGCATCAATTCAGCCCGGACAGGTTGAATGTGATCGTACAAGAAATCCGGTTGCAGGTTATCCACGCACAGCTCCAGGGTGCGCAGACCTTGGCTGACCAGCGTCTGGGATCCATTTAAGGCGGATACCAAGGGATCCATCAGCATCGGCAGGTAAGGGAGGAGGGAGCTGAGACGAACCGGGACGGTCAAACAAAGCTCGACGAATAAATCTTTCATGTGCTGTTTGTGCAAACCGCTCTGAAGCATGTTAAGACCTGGAGAGCGACAAGAAGCAAAAGCCACAACGTCAAATCCACCACCCTAGAGAGAGAGAGAGATACAGGTAGTCCTTGACTTACAACGGTTCGTTTAGCGACCGTTCAAAGTTACCACGGTGCTGAAAAAAAAAGTGACTTAGGGTCGTTTTTCAGAGTTACGACTTCGGCAGCATCCCCGTGGTCGCGTGATCAAAATTCAGACGCTCGGCAGCTGGTTCATTTTGTGACCGTTGCTGGGTTTAACAACCGGCTTACTAACTTATCAACCGCTCAATGATTCGCTTAACGACCGAGGCAAGAGAAGTCATCAAAACGGGGCAAAACCCACTTAACTAAATGTTTCCCTGAACGACAGAAGTTTTGGGCTGGGTTCTGGTTGTAAATCGAGGACTGCCTGTACAAAGTAGTCCTTGTAGTTACGACCGCCATGCCACCTTGCTCGTTATAGTCATTAAGTTGGGACGGTCGTAAAAAGGATCGGGGTGTTTGTGTGACCAATCTGATTTTATGACCTTTTGGGGTTTTTTGCATGAAGTTGTTAAGCAAAAACGGCAGCTGTAAAACAAACAGGGTGATTTATTAAGCAAACCCACCCACCTAGCCATAGATGTGGTTTGGCCATAAACAGCAGTGTTAATTTGGGGGAGGCGGGGGGGAACTGCTGTAAAACGTGGTCACGTGCCTGTGGGATGCTGCAAAGGGCCAGAAATTTGGTGCTCAGTGTCCAAAATGTGGTTACGTGGACCCTGGCAGGAGGCGGCCATCAGAAGTTGGAATTCAGGTTGAAAATTCCACTTTCTGTGACTTCGAACAGCCGCTAAAGAACCAGTTGTTAAGTCGAGGATCACCTGTATGGCGGGAGGAGGAGGAGGGAGGGTGCTTGATGAGATTAGAGTAGTGGCCCCCAAACTTTTGGGCACCATGGACCGCTTCTGTAGAAAGGGGTTTTTCCATGAGCCAGAGATGCCGTGGTTTTGCATGCTGCCTGTATCGCACAGATGGAGCTTTGCTTGTTTGCATGGCCTAGTTTCTGGCATGCCGCGGACTGGAGCCCGTCCACACAGCGGGCCTTGGGGACCCCTGGCTTAGAGCATTACTGACCTTGTAGTAGGTTAGGTAGCAAGGGCAGGAATTCCTGGTACAAGAGATCATGGCTGCCTCCACCGATGGATCGGAAAAGGGCTCTCAGCAGCAGGAAGTAGTTGTACGGTTCTTTCGCGGTTTGGGCAAGTTCCATGGAGCTGTTGACTATTTTATGGAGATGTGGCTGAAGGAAGGACAGAAAGGAAGACGGGGGGGGGGAGGGGAAGAGGGTGATGATTACTGACCAAGCCAAAAACGAAAACCTGTTTTCTAGTTATCTGTCTGGATGAAGCATAGAATGGCTAAAAATGGTGGGGACGCTGGATAGGAGCTCAGCGTCTTTCTGCGTTCGAGACCCCGAGAGCTGCCATCGGGCGGGGTCGAGTTCCCGTCCTTCACTCCAGCTCCCGGGGTGAACATTCATCAAAAAAAAAAAAAAGATGTTTTGAGACTTTTGGGGAAATGTGCTGAGAAGAGCAACTAAGATGATTAAAAACATGCAAAGAACGGTTTTGCAGGATTTGGTTAGTCTAGAAAAAAGGAGGACTAGCCCGGGACATGATACCAGTATTCCAGTATTTAAGGGGCTGCCACAAAGAAGAGGGGGGGGGGGTCAACCTATTCTCCAAAGCACCTGAGGGCAGGACAAGAAGCAATGTGTGGAAAATAATCGAGGAGAGAAGCAACTTAGAACTAAGGAGAAACTTCCTAACGGTGAGAACAATTAACCAAGGGAACAGTTTGCCCCTAGAAGTTGTGCTGGCTTTTAAGAAGAGACTGGACAGCCACTTGTCTGAAGTGATATAGAGTCTCCTCCCTGAGCAGGGGGTTGGACTAGAAGACCTCCAAGGTCCCTTCCAACTCTGTTATTCTATTCCTGTTGGAGACATGAGAGGACTCCTCAAACTCGGCGTCCTCAGGGCAACGGTGATGTCACCAGCTAATCCTTTCAACCCTGAAGCGCTTTAGTGCTTCTGACATGACTATCTAGGCAGGCTCCTATTATACAGGTAGTCCTTGACTTAAGACCACAATTGGGAACAGGATTTCCACTGCTAAGCAAGACAGTTAAGTAAGTCGCCGAGTCTATTTCTTTTGGACGTGTTTTATTGTTTTAAAATATTTTTAATGGTTTTAATTGTAGAATTTGATTGAGATGGGCAACTACAGAAATTGAATGAATTATTTTATTTTATTTTTTAAAAAAGGGGGGAAGGTGGAAGAAAGAGGCATCTGACTCAACCCAGTAACAAACTCCGAAATCACCGGGAAAGTTTATCATCATCATCATCATCATCATCATCATCATTATTATTATTATTATTAAATCTTTAGTGAGATTAACTGCCTTTGAGGCTGGTTAATAGCTCAGCAGCTCGAGTCCTAACCAAGGACCTAGGAACTGTTAAGGTATCGTCGGAGGATGTAAGCTGTTCCGAGTAAGGTGTTTTTTTGTAGTGTCAAAATGTTCAAGTCTGGTAAATTTAGAATTTCTAAATAGCGGGGTAGCCCCCTGGATATTGCTTCATCATCATCATCATCATTATCATTATTATTATTCTCTTAAAGGCCCGGCCTTGCTCCACTATTGCTGAGAAATAGTTTCATCTTTCGAATTAAATTGTCTACTCAGGGCAGGGCACCAGTTCTTGGAGAATTTGAATAATTTAACCGGCGTGCAACAAAGCCAGCCGTATATCACGCCGATGAAATTGGATTTGCCTTCTGTTATAATCCAAACGACCTTGATTCAGGAGCCTGACTTGGAAAACACAAAATAATAGAACTTTGTTCTGAGGGAGGAACATATTTTACACATCTTAAGATTTATTTGCCAGGCAAGAAGCAGTTTGGGGTTAAACAATTAACCCACAAGTAATCAGGGATTCTTGGCAGTTGAAGAAATGAATAGATATGTCCTTTGAATATACATGTCACGTTTGTTAATTCAAAAGAAAAGAAGATGAGAGAGTACAATAACACTACCGTATTTCCCCGAAAATAAAACCCTGTCTTGTTTTGTTTGTTTTTTTGAACCCTGAAATAAGCGCTTGGCCTTATTTTCGGGGAGGTCATTATTTTGGGGGCACGTGAAGCAAGACAGAGCTCCTCTTGCCATCTTACCTGATTTCCAGCTCTTGTCTTCCTACCCCTAACCAGAGGAAATGGCAGGGATCGGCTGTGCAAGCTTTTAAATATTTTCAGGGAGGGCTTATTTTCGGGGATATCTTATTATCAGGGGATGTTTTATTTTTGGGAAAACACGGTAGATATGAAGCAGATTGCTCCCCATTGGCGAAGTTTGAAATAGTTGTTTAGGCACACTTAAAACAAGCTTCCACAACATAGGATGGACTACAACTCCCGTAATCACCAACATCTGGCAAGTATGAACAGATTTGAAGGGTTTATTGGTTTTTATTTTCCTAAACAACGTGGTGGCCTAGTGGTACAGATGCTCATTTTCCACTCGGAAAGTGGAGAGTTCAATTCTAGATAGCAATAGATATTTCTCTCCTAAGGCGCACAAAAAAAAAAAAAATCTGCTGCTAACTCCGCATAGGCATCAGGAAGGGAATCTGGCCAGTAAACGCTCAGCTCCATCCAGTTCGACCCAGAATTAAAGGATTTACAGAGTTGTAAAAAGGGAGAGTTGGTTTTATTTTCCTCTCCAGCTTTCCTCTCTATCAACACAGAGACATCATTTCCTAACGTCAAACCGACTTTTAAGCTGTTCTGGATTTAATCAACAAGCCATCCTCTAAAATGTGCTCTGTAGACATCCTTTATCCTCCATTTCTCCAGCATTTACCTTCAACATCTGCTCGTTTTCTGCAGCGAAGAGAGAAACCGAACCAAAGACCAACTTGAAGAGTTTGAGATAGAGGTTGGACAGCTCCACATTGGAACCCATTTCGGGCAAACGGTCCAGCAGATACTCCACCAGGATGGTGGCAAATAAAGCCGAGGTCGTAGGATTCGCCAAGAAAGAATTGGCAACAATCTGTCAAAATAGAAGAAAAGCGACTGGTTTTTTTTTTCCAAAACTGCTAATGAAAACCAAAATGTTAATGCTAAAATATTAAAAATATTAATAAAGAGCCAGTTTGGTCCAGTAGGTAATGCAACCAGCTAGAAACCAAGTTCTAATCCCGCTTTAGGCATAAAAGCTGGGTGACTTTGAGCCAATCACCAGGAGACTGTGAGTTCTAGTCCCGCCTTAGGTATGAAAGCCAGCTGGGTGACTCGGGCCAATCACCAGCAGACAGTGAGTTCTAGTCCTGCCTCAGGCATGAAAGCCAGCTGGGTGACTTTGGGCCAATCACCAGGAGACAATGAGTTCTAGTCCTGCCTTAGGCATGAAAGCTGGCTGGGTGACTTTGGGCCAATCACCAGGAGACAGTGAGTTCTAGTCCCACCTTAGGCATGAAAGCCAGCTGGATGACTTTGGGCCAATCACCAGCAGACAGTGAGTTCTAGTCCCGCCTTAGGTATGAAAGCCAGCTGGGTGACTTGGGCCAATCACCAGCAGACAGTGAGTTCTAGTCCTGCCTTAGGCATGAAAGCCAGCTGGGTGACTTTGAGCCAATCACCAGGAGACAGTGAGTTCTAGTCCTGCCTTAGGCATGAAAGCTGGCTAGGTGACTTTGGGCCAATCACCAGGAGACAGTGAGTTCTAGTCCTGCCTCAGGCATGAAAGCCAGCTGGGTGACTTGGGCCAATCACCAGCAGACAGTGAGTTCTAGTCCTGCCTCAGGCATGAAAGCCAGCTGGGTGACTTTGGGCCAATCACCAGGAGACAGTGAGTTCTAGTCCTGCTTTAGGCATGAAAGCTGGCTGGGTGACTTTGGGCCAATCACCAGCAGACAGTGAGTTCTAGTCCCGCTTTAGCTATGAAAGCTGGCTGGGTGACTTTGGGCCAATCACCAGGAGACAGTGAGTTCTAGTCCCACCTTAGGCATGAAAGCCAACTGGATGACTTTGGGCCAATCACCAGGAGAGAGTGAGTTCTAGTCCCACCTTAGCCATGCAAGCTGGCTGGGTGACTTTGGACCAGCCCAAATCACTTCACAGGGTTGATATTAAGGGGGGGGGGGGATTTTAGATCAGCTGGATGTGGATCTTGTTAGAGAGATCTTCCCACTTTAATTATTTTCATCTTCAATCGTTGATGGTCACAGTCCAACCTGTGGTGCACAGCCTCCCTGCAACCCCACGGGCCCAATAAAATGCTACAACTGTTAGAAATAGGTGCTGGAGAAGAATGGTTGAACTTTGATGCTCAGTTTCATGGGTCACTCACTGTCAAGGGAACAAAACATACTACCTGGAGGGCATAGTTCTTGGAGATCCTTTCCACCATGTAAGGGACAGACGTCTGGAAGATTTCTTTGAAAGTCAGAGGGTTCATCATGGTGAAGACCCCAGCGAAGTGCTCCAGGACCTCTTTCTCCTCCTTCATTCTGACCGTTTGGCAGTTGGCGACCCGAATGTACGTCTGCCCGTTCCCGGCTATTTGGACCTGGGTGCAAAGGATACATTTCACAGAATTAAAATAAGGAGTCCTTGGTGACTTTAATAAGAAAACGCTGAGCTTTTATTTCTTGATTCAGCATATGGAATCTACAGAGGTCATCGCCGATATATAAACGTAAAGTTTAGATAAATAGATCATTGCTAGATAGCGAGATGGATGGATGGATGGATGGAGAGATGGATGAATGGGATAGCAAGATGGATGGATGGATGGATGGATGGATGGATGGATGGATGGATGGATGGATGGATGGAGAAATGGAGAGATGGATGGATAGATGGGATAGCCGGATGGATGGATGGATGGATGGATGGATGGATGGATGGAGGGTGGATGGATGGAGGGTGGGTGGGTGGATGAAGAGATGGGTGGGTGGATGGGATAGCAAGATGGATGGATGGATGGATGGATGGATGGATGGATGGATGGATGGATGGATGGATAGTGGGTGGATGGATAGGTGGGTGGATGAAGAGATGGATAGATGGATGGATGGAGAGATGGACGAATGGATGGGATAGCAAGATGGATGGATGGAGAGATGGATGGGTGGGTGGGTGGGTGGAAGAAAGGATGGAAGGATGGATGGATGGATGGATGGATGGATGAAGAGATAGATGGATGGAGAGACAGATGGATGGAGATGGATGGATGGGATAGTGAGATGGATGGATGGATGGACGGATGGATGGATAGTGAGATAGGTGGGCAAGTGGATAGATTAGATAGATAGATGATAGATAGATAGATAGATAGATAGATAGATAGATAGATAGATAGATAGATAGATAGATAGATAGGATGATATAGAGAACGTGGCAAAAAAGGGTTGTAAAATGTGGCAGGACTCACTTAATGACCACACTGCATAGTGACCAAAAGTTCGAAATCCCAATTGTAGTCATAAATCGAGGACTACCTGTAATCATCTTCCAAATTAAGAATCATAAGCCACATCCATCCTGATACATACCTGATAAATGTCCAAAGCCTGCATGGCATATTTGACCAATTTTATATAGATCTGGGTCTCCTTCGGTTGGAGCTGCTTATTAGGAATGAACTGAGCTTCTAAAACAAAAACAGAGGAAAGAGAAGAAATCACTGAAATCAGATTTCTTTTTTTTAAAATCGTAAAAGATCACTAGTTTGCATAACAATAAAACGGCTTTGCAAAGCTGGCTGGGGAATTCTGGGAGTTGAAGTCCGCCAGGCTTAAAGTTGCCAAGGTTGGAGACCCCTGCCTTAAAAGATCCAGGGTTGGTTTGCAACCCAAATTTTAAAAAATTAAACATCGGTCAATTTTACCTCCGGGGGCTTTACAAGATGTGATGCCCCATGTAATGGTCTTGACACCGCAGACTAAGGTTTTCACCAAACTTCGGCAATCCGTGACTTGAAAAGTCTGCTTATCCTCTTTCTCCTTCTCCCCTTGTTTCTCAAAAACCGGTCCGGACGCCGGGACCACCGGGGTGGTGGGCGCAGGGGAGGGCACCGTGACTGGAAGTGTGTTTCCTCCGGCCGGGGCACCCGTTAAAGCTGCTTCTCCTGCCCCAAGCTCTGACTGCGGTTTGCACTTTTTAAAGATAATGGAAAGCTGGTAGCGGGCAATGGTGTGGAATTTCAAGACGAACACCTAAGGAATCGGGAGGAGAAGAGGAGGAAGGGAGATCAGGAATAACGATGGCATTAAAATATCGTAGGAGATTGTTTTGCCCCAGCTACGGACCCCAAAGAACGCAGCACACACAAAGTCCGTTCAAACCTTAATTTACTGAATAAACCAGTCTTTTACAACAACGGCTGTTAATTAATTGCATTAACAGCCGCCAAGAATTCAAAGAATAATAACTGAAAACTTACTATTGTTGGCAGAGTGCCCAGAAGCAATTTGCAGGAAGCTGATAAGCAAGACAAGACACGAAGGTATGTGAACTAAGTTGTTCCCTGCAAATTGCTTCAGTCGGCGTTCCTCCTTAAATAGGCTAAGGGAGTTGCCAATTAGTTCCAAGCCTTACTCTCGAGGAGACCTCCTCCTGAGGAGCCACTCCTGCCTTTTGGCAGTTCTGCGTGCCCATGCATCGAGAAGAGGCTCCTCCTCTTCGTCCTCTTCACTTATGGAAGCTTCTGGAGGTTCTGAAGGCCCTGGTTGAATCCCCACCTCTGGCACCACATTTTCTCCAGCCTCCACATTGTCTGATTCGAGTGCCAGCTGCACTCCTTCCTTCGCAATAGCAGACTTGTATACTGCTTCAAAGTGCTTTTACAGCCCTCTCTAAGCAGTTTACAGAGTCAGCTTATTGCCCCCAACAATCTGGGTTCTCATTTTACCAACCTCAGAAGGATGGAAGGCTGAGTCAATAGCAGTAGCAATAGCACTTAAACTTATATACCACTTCATGGTGCTTTTACAGCCCTCTCTAAGCAGTTTACAGAGTCAATCTATCTCCCCCAACAATCTGGGTCATTTTACCGACCTTTAAAGGAAAGAAGGCTGAGTCAACCTTGAGCTGGTCAGGATCGAACTCCTGACAGTGGGCAGAGATAGCCTGCAATACTGCATTCTAACCACTGTGCCACCATTCCTTCCTTCCTTCCTTCCTTCCTTCCTTCCTTCCTTCCCTCCCTCCCTCCCTCTCTCCCTTCCTTCCTTCCTTCGCAATAGCAAACTTGTATACTGCTTCACAGTGCTTTTACAGCCCTCTCTAAGCGCTTTACAGAGTCAGCCTTTTGCCCCCAACAATCTGGATTCTCATTTGACCGACCTCGGAAGGATGGAAGGCTGAGTCAACCTTGAGCCTGGTGAGATTTGAACTGCTGAACTGCAGCTAGCAGTCAGCTGAAGCAGCCTGCAGTGCTGCGCTCTAACCACTGCGCCATCTCGGCTCTTCCTACCTACAAGCCTTCCTACCTCCAACATCCTCATGAGGATATCTCTGCCGTTTCCATTTTCCTGCTCGCTCTTGGACCGAATGCAATCCACCAGGTTGAGCAGAAGTTTGCATGACATGGTCTGGATGCTGCTGGGTAAAGATTCGTCATCGATATTCTTGGCAAAGAGCTGGACGGCCAGGGAGAGATCGTTGAGGGGTAGGTGCTGTCGAACGTGATGGACCAGATCGGCCAAAGTGCTGTACGCAAGGGGCCTAAAGGAGGGGGAAAAAACATATTACAGGTGTTGTTGTTAGTTGCAAAGTCGTGTCTGACCCATCACGACCCCATGGACCACGTTCCTCTAGGTTTTCCTGTCCTCTACCATCCTCTGTAGCCCATCTAAGCTCATGCCTACTGCTTCAGTGACTCCATTCAGCCTCCTCGTTCTCTGCCGTCCCCTTCTTCTTTTGCCCTCAATTGTTCCCAGCATGAGGCTCTTCTCCAGGGAGTCCTTCTTCCTCATTAAGTGGCCAAAGGATTTGAGTTTCCTCTTCAGGATCTGGCCTTCTAAAGAGCAGTCGGGGTTGATCTCCTCTAGGACTGACAGGTTTGGTCGCCTTGCAGTCCAAGGGACTCGCAGGAGTCTTCTCCAGCACCAGAGTTCAAGGGCCTCCATTCTTTGGCGCTCAGCCTTCCTTACGGTCCAACTTTCACAGCCATCCATTGCAATTGGGAAAACCATGGCCTTGATTATATGTACTTTGATTGGCAGGGTGATGTCTCTGCTTTTTAGTATGTTGTCTAGATTTGCCATAGCTTTCGAGCGTCTCTTAATTTCTTGGCTGCAGTCCCCATCTGCGGTGATCTTGGAGCCCAGGAATTTAAAATCTGTCACTACCTCTATTTCTTCCCCATCTATTTGCCAGGAATTGAGAGGGCCAGGTGCCATGATCTTAGTTTTCTTAATGTTGAGTTTCAAGCCAATTTTTGCACTCTCCTCCTTCATCACATCAAGAGGCTCTTTAGTGCCTCTTCGCTTTCTGCCATTAGAGTGGTATTATTATATTAGAGTGGCATGTGTTACAGGTAGTCCTCCACTTATGACTACAATCAAGCCCCAAATTTCTGTTGTTAAGCGAGACGTTGGTTGAGTTTTGCCCCATTTTATAACGTGCATCACAATTTCCCTCCCCCTGCAGACACCTACAACTTTTAGAGAGGACCGCTCGATGCCTCCAGGTAAATAGCGCGCGTTACCCACCTGAGTGTTTCACGAGCCGTGTAGCCAGAGCCTATGAGTATGGATTCATCGAACAATTTGTCCATGCACGGGATAAACTCTGCAACAAAAGATTTGCAACAGAATGAGTGTCGTAAGGAAAGCAACAGGGTTTTTATTAAGATGCTTCAACTTAATTTAAGATGATGCAGGTAGTCCTGGATTTACATGACAGTTCGTTTAGGGACCGCTCAAAGTCACGACGGTGCTGAAAAAGGTGACTTAGGACATAACGTCTTTCACACTTTACGACCTTTGTAGCATCCTTGGGATCGTGCCAGCAAAATTCAGAGGCTTGGCAATTGGTTCATACTTATAGCAATAAGACCTATATGCCGCTTCACGGTGCTTTCACAGCCCTCTCTAAGCGGGTTTGCAGAGTCAGCCTCTTGCCCCTAACAATTTGGGTCCTCCTTTTACCCAACTCGGAAGGACGGAAGGCTAAATCAACCTTGAGACTGGTGAGGTTAACACCTGGCCGTGGGCACAGTCAGCCTGCAATACTTCACTTTAACCACTGTGGGAAGGGAAGGAGGGAGGGAGGGAGGAAGGAAAAGAAGGAGGAAGGGAGGGAGGAGGGAGGAAGGAAGGAAAGAAAAGAAAAGAAGGGAGGGAGGGAGGGGAGGAGGGAGGGAAGAAAGAAGGAAGGAAGGAAGAAAAGGAGGGAAGGAGAGGGAGAGAGAGAGGAAGGAAAGAAGGGAGGGAGGGAGGGAGGGAGGGAGGGAGGAAGGGAGGGAGGGAGGAAGGAAGGAAGGAAGGAAGGAAAGGAGGGATGGAGGGTGGAAGGAAGGAGAGGGAGAGAGAGAGGAAGGAAAGAAAAGAAAGGAGGGAGGAGAGGGAGGGAGGGAGAGAGGAAGGAAAGAAGGGAGGGAGAAGGAAGGAAGGAAGGAAGGAAAGGAAGGAAGGAGAGGGAGGGAGAAAAGAAGGAAAGATGGGAGGGAAGAAGGAGGGAAGGAAGGCAATAGCACTTAGGACTTATATACCGCTTCACAGTGCTTTTAACAGCCCTCTCTAAGCGTTTACAGAGTCAGCCTCTTACCCCCAACAATCTGGGTCCTCATTTTACCCATCTCGGAAGGATGGAAGGCTGAGTCCAACCTTGAGCCTAGTGAGATTCGAACTGGCGACAGCCGGCAGTCAGCAGAAGTAGCCTGCAATACTGGTCTTAACCACTGTGCCACCACGGCTCATGACCCCATTGCTGTGTCCCAAGGTCATGTCATCCTCTATTGAGCGACAAAGTCAACGGGGAAGCCAGATTCGCGCCGCCACCACCGCTACGGCACTCGCTTACAACCTGCGGCGATTCACTTCACAATTTGTCAAGGAAGGTCGTAAAACGGGCCAAAGCTCAACTCGAACAAATGTCTTTTCACCAGAGAAATGTTGGGCTCAAGTGCTGTGGTATGTCGAGGACTACCTGCGACCATCTAAATAGGGCCAATATACGTACGGCTCCTCAGGTCGGTGGTAAGGATATGCTTGGCTGCGATGAGCAGTTCCTTCCTCAGGTGGGCCGTTTCTGCTGGACAGTTGGACAGCAGCTGCAACATTCCCTTCACCATCTGCTGGGAATATTTAGCTACCAACTCCTGGCAAGGTGAGAAAAAAATAAAATAAAATGCACCTCCATGTTATAGATGTGGCCTCCGTTGCTTACATCTCAATGAAGAGGAACTTATTTTTGGTGGGGGGTTTACCAGAACCTTATAGTAAAGAGCATGTATATCTGATTATCCATGTAATAACTGCAGCTAGAATTGTATTTGCACAAAAATTGGAAAAGTGAAGAGATTCCTACGAATGAGAATGTGATTACGAAAATATAAGAATGTGCAGAAATGAATAGGATAACACTTGCAGCTAAAGAGAAGGAACAAACTGAATGTTATATTATATGGGAACTATTTTATCGATGGCTAGAGAATAAATGTGAAAGTTAGAAATAAAAGTAGATTAGCGAAATATAGAAAATATATCAATAGAATTATATATGCTAAGAAGAGGATCGTTACAGTATTAGATATGCTATGTATATCAGTATTAAGTTATCAATAGACAAATCAAGAATACGGCTGTAAATGTTCATTGTTATTGCACAAGACATTTGTACCCAGGGGACACACTGTTTAATGGAAGATGGATTGTTTGTATTAAAATAAGATTAAAAAAATATTTTTTAAAAAAGAGGAACTTAGAGGAAGTAAGACATTGGGTGGGAAGTTCACCAGAGGGCCAGGCTCACCTGATAAATCCTTATAATGTAAGCCAGAAACGACAATGTTTTGATCTGGGCAGCAATGAAGTCAGCGTACAATTCCTTATTGTAGTTTTTATTCTGCCTGAATTATGGAAGAAGGCGTATTTGATCAGAACGATTATTTTTTTTTCCAAAAAAAAAGGTTTTTTATTTTTATTTCTCATAAACACATTTACATGTATAATCATTTCCATCATTTTTCATTCATCTTTTTCTTTTAACTTTCATTTTTACTTTTTATTTTTTGTCAAATAAAAGGAGAAAGAGGAGGGGAAAGGGGGGGAAAAGTGAGATATTATAAAAATGTAGGCAGATGATGAAATAAAAATAAATAATAATTAGATAAGAAACTGAAATGAGAATAAAGATAATTAGAAAATTGGGGCTGCTCGAATACCACTTTAGACTGAACTGAAAATGGAAACAACAGGAGAGAGGGGTAGGAGTAGAGAGAGGAGAGGAGAGGAGAGAAGAGGGAGAGAAAGAAGAAAGGGAAAAGGAGAGGAAGAAAAGAGAGGGGAAAGAGGAGCAGAGAAGGGGGGGGGAAGAAGAGAGGAGTGTGGGTAGAGAAGGGGAAGTATTGTAAGCCACCCTGAGTCTCCGGAGAAGGGCGGCATATAAATTGAACCAATAAATAAATAAATAAATAAAGTAGGAAAGAGAAGGACAGGAAGAACGAAGGAAGTAGGAGAAAGAGGAAGGAAGAGAAGGGGAGGTTGGAGTAAAGGTAAAGGGTAAAAGATCACAATGATTATTAACTGGCTGTTATGAAATATGCACAACCAATCCTTCTAAGAAGTACAGAAAGTATGCAGCGCCTTAGAAGAATATTTTGCTTTTCCCCCCTAAAAATACCTCCTTTAAGAGGTGCTTCTGGGGCACATATTTGTTAACCTCAAAGCAAGCTTCTTGTTAGGAAAAGTTCTTTGCTCACACACAGGTTGGTTTCCTTTTAAAAAAGATGGGTCTCCTCACTTTGTTGTGGGGGGGGGGGGAGGATTAAAAATGCCTTAGCTGGAGGCAAAGTCACACTGTCTTCAATGAGATTACTCCTGAGTAGCATAAACAGCCTGGCACTTAAAGATAGCAAATTAATATTCAAAAGTGCACGATACCAAAGCTTACTTCTCTAAACCAGGATGAAGACCCCAAAATCTTTTGATTCAGTGGTGAAATCCTCCACTGTTTGCACACTGCACACCAAATGCATGCTGCGCACGGATGAGCAGTGCATGCCAAATGCAGGCTACACACATGGGCAAGCACAGTGAGCGCCAAATGCGCACTTCGTGCAGAAAAAGGCGGCTTAACAAGGTACATAGAACAGCGAGGGTGGAGGAACAGCTGTGCCGCACAATTTAGATTCGCTAGAAAGCAGGATTTCCTGCTTTCTAGCGAATATAAATCGTGTGGCACAGCTGATCGTCGGAAATACCGAACCAGTAGCTTTTTTTAAACTACCAGTTCGCCCGAACTGGTAGGTTTTATCACTACCGGATCGCCTGAACCGGTGTGAACCGGTAGGACTTCACTACTGCTTTGATTATAGATTTCCTGCTTTCTAGCAAATTGCGTGGCACAGCTGATCGTCGGAAATACCAAACCGGTAGCATTTTTTTAACTACCAGTTCGCCCGAACTGGTACCTTTTATCACTACCGGATCGCCTGAACTGGTGTGACCCGGTTGGAGTTCACGGCTGCTTTGATTATAGTTTTCCTGCTTTCTAGCGAATATAAATTGTGCGGCACAGCTGATTGTCGGAAATACCAAACCGGTAGCTTTTTTTAAACTACCAGTTCGCCCGAACTGGTAGGTTTTATCACTATCGGATCACCTGACCCGGTGTGAACGGGTAGGATTTCACCACTGCTTTGATTACAGATTCCCCTAAGAGCCCCTCCTCTGTCACCACCAAACTGCGAAGTTTAATACAACAGACAATGCTTAAAACCCAAGGAAAGCAAGGAAATGATCTGCACTTAGTTAAATAAGGCAATTGTGATTAAATTGCTGTCGGGTTGGGTCCTGGCCTGTCCCTTTTTGGATAGTCTCAAATGCAGACCTCGGCTTGAAAAAAAATAAAATCTTGCCATTCTCTGCCTTAAAGACTAAAGATTTAGGAAAGCAGTTCGCAACTCGAGGGTTATAAATCTCTTCCATCTCTTACGATGGTCGAAGACAATGGTGTTTTTCTTGAATAACTAACAGAAACTCTGAAATTGGATGGAGGAATGCTAAACTTTGTTCCTTTTTTTTCTCTGTATCAGCAGTGGTGTCTGTTTACACAGTTCGGGATTTGTTAAAAGTTTTAGTTCCTTAGGCATACCTGGCTTGGTTGGACACCTGAATAATTATGGTATTCATGATCAAGGGCACAAATTCGGCTACTACGTTGTGAATATTCAGTTTGTAGAGCTAAGGGGAATAAAACAGAAAGAGGTATGTTAGACAAGGACAAATAGCAATCTTTTATTTTTCCTTTTCATTTTGAGAAGGGTAGCAGTAACGTTCAAGTACGCACAAAATTACACTTAGCTCTTAGCCTCGCCTCCAATGAGGGAAAGAAGAAGAAGAAAAAAGTAGTGGGAAGTTATGGGAATTGAGACATGGGTGAACATCGTTTCATACAAACCTGATACATGAGGACGACGATTATGGGAAGTTCGGCTAAAACTTTCAAGGAAAGGGAGCCGCGAGGAATGACCGCGTGCTGGAAAAGGATATTAAAAAAAAGGAATGGTCAATAGAATTCAAAGGACGTCAGACATAGTTCGTTTGTGGTTATGTAGGGATTCTAAACTGATTCCTCTTTTAACTCCACCTTAGGTTCTCTTCTCATCTCTTCTCCTACACATCTCCTTCCAGAGGTATTTCTGTTGGGCATTCTATCAGAAAAATACCGTATTTTTCAGAGTATAAGACGCACCTTTTTCCCCCCAAAAAAGAGGGTGAAAATCTGGGTGCGTCTTATACTCCAAATGTAGTGCCGCCCAGCTTCTCAAACGGAGGTTTCAGAGACTGAAAAAAGGATCAGAAAAGGAGCTTCAGAAAAGAAGCCCCCAAACAAAGCTTCAGAGACTTTTTCTGAAGCTGTTTCGGAGGCTTTCAGAGGCAGAAAAGAAAGTTTTTTCTGAGTTTCAGAAGTTTCAGAGGCAGAAAAAAAAGTTTTTTCTGAGTTTCAGAAGTTTCAGAGGCAGAAAAAAAAGCAAGGCACAGAGCTCACAATTGTTGCTAAAATTCACCTCTGGGAAAAGCTGATTGGGGGTGTTCCAGGAGGCCGGTCCACCTGCCAATCAGCTGTTTTCTTAATTTCTCCCCAAAAACTAAGGTGCATCTTATCCTCCAAAAATACGGTATGATAAAAAGACTATATATCTGGTCTTGCATATACTAACCGCATCTAGAATTGTATTTGGAAAAATGATGAGATTCCGTCTGAGGGGAATGTAATTAAGAAAATATTAGAATGCGCAGAAACGGATAGACTAATGTTTACTATAAAGGATAAAGAAGAAACAATATTTTTGGATATCGGACATATCTTATCAATGGCTAGGCAATAGAAACAGAAATTAGAAAGGAGGAGATATAAAAGGAGGAAATGCTAAAGTGGAGAATTGTTAAAGAAGATGATGTTAAGTATTATTATATTATCATATTATCAATATTATAGTGATAAATACCACAACAAATATGTGTACCGTGATTGTTTAAAAATAACTGTACCCAGACCTCACAATGTGTGATGAAAATTGAATGTTAGATAAATAAAACAAGTAAAACATTTTTTTTAAAAGGGAGGTGAGACTTAGTTCGCTTGTGGCTACGTTGGGATTCTAGACTAAGTCCTCTTTTGACTCCACTCTCCCAGGTTCTGCCACTCCTTCTCCTACAAAGACGGAGTCTTGCACTCACCGATCTAGTTTCACTGTCGTCTCTCTCCGGATTTACTTTCACTACAATCGTCGTGATCAAGCCCACCATTTCTGGGGTAGGGATGGTGTTCTCAGGGACAACTTGAGGATTTTCAAAGTACCGATTCTAAGGTTAAGAAACACAACCGAAGCATCACTCTCTCTGCCGATCGCAGGCTGCGATGCGCAAGTTAAGGAGGAATTTAGGAAAACCAGCCAAACGGCATTCCCGACACCCCGTTGTGCTCCTGTGCTTTTTCCCGCCCCATTGTGGCAAGTCCCGGGCTTCATAGCTTGACACATAAATGTCATCGTTGTATTACTTACCACTACTTTTGGAAGCTCCTTGTAAATCTGTTTCACAAAATCCAAGAAATGATGAATCTGCAGAAAAAGGGGTCAGGTGTTATGAGAAATTTGATTTCAAAGTCTGAAACCATTCTAGTCTTGGAAGAAGTCCAACCGAGTCCCAGGGTCTGCTGTTTGAGGAGATCACAACCAAAGACCTATTGTCCACCTTTAACATTCTTCTCCCCCAAATTCTTCTCCCCCAGATTATTCGTGGGAACCCCAAAATGTCTGTGGGCTTTGACTATGGCACACAACCGCAGGTCACTAAATTAAAAAAAAATATTATTTACCTCTTGTGTAATGGGTGGCCGGAACTGTTTGTGAAGCTCAATAATTATCCTCAAGCAAATAAGTACATTTTCTTCATTTTCGGTCTAAAAATGAGGGTGGGAGAGAGATGGAAAAAGGTTTATTAAGTAGCAAAAATTAGAACCGCATAGTGCCAATGGTTTTGAAAAAAAATTAAGGAGAACAGAGTCAAACAGAATTACCTCTAGAAACCTAAACATCACAGATAAGATATTTTTGGTGTGCGGGCGCAGATGCTCGTTGGTTGGTATTCTATGGATTATTTCCAGAACTAATTTTCTCAGTTGCTGCAGAAGGGGAGAGAGAAAAAAATAATAGGGAACAGAACTTTGTTTTCAATGATAAACATGTTTATGTTAAGATAAAAGACCCAAATTAAACTTAAAAGCTTATTATGTTAATTGAGGTTGTACATGGCTGCAGATTTTAAATTCACAAAAAACCACGAAAGACGTCTCTGTGGTCATGTGGCCAGCATGACTCAACGCCAAAGGTGCACGGAACGCTGTTATCTTCCCACAAAAGGTGGTCCCTATTTTTCTACTTGCATTTTTTACCTGCTTTTGAACTGCTAGGTTGGCAGAAACTGGGACAAGTAACGGGAGCTCACCCCGTTACGTGGCACTAGGGATTCGAACCGCTGAACTGCTGACCTTTCGATTGACAAACTCAGCATCTTAGCCATTGAGTCACCACATCCCTTTTTTAAAGACCCAAATTAAACCCCAAAAGCTTATCACATTAATTGAGGCTGTGCATGGCTGCGGATTTTAAATTCATGAAAAACTTAAGCGAGGTTTTACATTAAAAAGAAGTAGATTGCATGTTAAAATGGACAGAAATGAAGTCTAACTGTCCAGTTCTTTTTGACTAGTATCAAAAAAAATTAGGCAAGCTTGTGTCCCATGAGAGACACCAGGAATTCTTGATGAAACTTGGAAGGTCAGAAAAAAAGATCTCACAGAAGGTGCACTACATTTGTTGTGCTGCAACCAGTAAAAGTATACAAACTCTTATCAAAAGCAGGCGTGGTCTTTTATCTGTAATTTCACCTTCTTTCTTCCAAGATTTAAAAAAGATGGTGGATATGTCTACACAATTATGCACAATCCACAAGGCAAGGAAACACTTTTTTTTTTCCTTTTGGAAATACATTCCCCTCCCTGGCTGTTTGGCCCGCAAGGATTTTAGCCAGCTGTTTGAAAAAGGTCCATGAGAAAAGCTGAAAGCCATCCCGGTTGTCATCTCCACCTCTATAACTGTCTGGTTTGGTTCTGCAACCCAACAAGACAGACCCAGACTTCAGAGGATAATTAGAACTGCAGAAAAAACCTTGGCTACCAACCTGCCTTCCATTGAGGACCTGTCTACTGCGCGAGTCAAAAAGAGGGCTGGGAAAATATCTACAGACCCCTCGCATCCTGGACATAAACTGTTTCAACTCCTACCCTCAAAATGACGCGATAGAGCACTGCACACCAGAACTAGAGTTTAGAAACAGTTTTTTTCCCGAACGCCATCACTCTGCTAAACAAATAATTCCCTCAATACTGTCAAACTATTCACTGAGTCTGCACTACTATTAATCTTCTCATCGTTCCTATCACCCATCTCCTCCCACTTATGACTGCATGACTGTAACTTTATTGCTTGTATCCTTACGATTTATATTGATATTGTTTCCTGATTGTTTATTTGTATCCTGTGACTATCATTAAGTGTTGTACCTTATGGTTTTCGACGAATGTATCTTTTCTTTTATGTACACCGAGAGCGTATGCACCAAGATAAATTTCTTGTGTGTCCAATCACACTTGGCCAATAAAGAATTCTATTCTATTCTATTGAACGAAGAAATATTCTGGAGAGTACCTGTGCAGGTTTTTCCTGCAGGAACTGGACTTCCCCGTCTTGGAGAAAAGTAAGGAAGCGAGGGATGATGTGTTCCAGGAATGTGGAATATTGAGGCGATGAGGTGACGTTCTAGCAAGAGAAAAATAAAAGACTTTTGGGGGGTTTCCAACCACGCGGAGGGTATAAAATACTGTTTCTCAACTTCAACTTTAAGATGGGTGGACTTCAACTCTCAGAATTCCCCAACCAGCATCCATTACAGGTAGTCCTCAACTTAAAGACAATGGAGCCCAGAATTTGTGTCAGGTTTCAAAGTCGTCTCAAATAAATTGCATTTCAAACGAAGTCTTTGATGAAAAAAAACTCTTATTTATTAAGCACGAACATTCTACTCCGACTCATCGCAGCCAACTCTGGCTTCCTCAGCCAAAACCCTCCTTTTCCTCTCCCCACTCTTCTGCACTCATTGGCCATCTTCCCAGTCATTCTGCCCCTAATCTACTGCTCCCACTCAAAGGAATTTCCCCCCTCCCATCCCATCTCCTAGGTGATACTCTCTCCAGGGAAAATAAGTAGGTGAAGAGTCAACCGTCCCCTTCCAGATGCCTCCGCTTCTCCTTCATATGTCAGCATAAGAGTAAGTGCAGCGAGACTGTTGCTAAGCGAGATGGTCAAGTCAATTTGATCCCGTTTTACAACCTTCCTTGCCGCAGCTGTTAAGTGAATCACTGCAGTTGTTCAGTTAGCAACACGGTTGTTCAGTGACTCTGGCTTCCCCCATGGACTTTTATTGGTTTTATTTATTTGAATTTGTCACACAAAAACGAGAACAAGAGAATAAAGACTTCGCTCGTCAGAAGGTCGCAAAAGGGGCCACGTGACACACACACCCCCGGGGACACTGCAACCATCATATATGTGAGTCAGTTGTCAAGCATCTAAATTTTTGTCCCGTGACCAGGAGAACGGTTGTGTGAAAAACGGTTGTAAGTCACTTTTTTCAGTCCCGTTGTGACTTTTAAATGGTCACTAAATGAGCAGTCAAGGGTTACCTGTATTTCTTTCCGATCCTCGGGTGTTTTGGAGAAGAGATTGACCCCCTCTTCTTTGTGACAGCCCATAAATATTGGGAGACTGTTATTATGTCACCCCTAGTCATATATTATGTCACATATGAAGAACGGTTGCTGGAACTGGGTGTGTCTAGTTTAATGAAAAGAAGGACTAGGGGAGTCATGATAGCAGCCTTCCAATATCTCAGGGGCTGCCCCAAAGAAGAGGGAGTCAAGCTATTCTCCAAACCCCCTGAGGGAGGGCAGGACAAGAAGCAACGGGTGGAAACTCATCAAGGAGAGAAGCAACTTAGAACTAAGGAGAAATTTCCTGATAGTTAGAACAATGAATCAGTGGAACAACTGGCCTCCAGAAGTTGTGAATGCTCCAACACTGGAAGTTTTAAAGAAGAGGTTGGATCACCATTTGTCTGAAGTGGTGGAGGGTTTCCTGCCTAAGCAGGGGGTTGGACTAGAAGACCTCCAAGGTCCCTCCCAACTCTGTTATTCTAGTCTATATTCTAGTCGTGATTTCAGTCATCCAATATCTACCAGCAGCTTTCCAGGTCTCTAATAAAAAAAACTTTCTAACCACTCCAATCAACAATGGCCTCAAGGTCCAGCTCTGTCAAGCACCCCACTCTCAAACCAGGACTATTACCTCAAAGTTTTCACTAACTTCTTGCATCATCTTCAGTTTCGTTTCATCGGCTGCAAGGCAAGAATGAAAGGCAGGCATTGAAATATGTATTTACCTGTAGCAGGGAGGCGTTATTTGAACCCCCTGAAAGAAGCAATCAGATCTTATCAGTTTGGCTCTCACGACCCCCGTTTTATGCATCACACCTCACCATTTCCAGCCACATTCTTCACATACACACACTCATCTCCACGCACTCACATCCATGTGATTTATTTTTTTTGGTGGGGGTTCAAGAGAAAGAAAAGTCATCATTTGCTTCTCCGTTACGTCTCCAAAGCAGGCCAGGAATGACACAGCTGCAGAAAAACCTGGATTTGCGTCTTCACAGGTGCATTCCGCCCCCATCTCGGGTGCAAAATGTAATCCAGCCTCCAATTTGCACCAAAATTCTGGGTTTAAGAATTCATAATTCTATATGAATCCAAAGGAGGAGAATGTGCATTCTGGAGGATAATTCACAATTTGCCAAGTACAATTCGCGCCGGAGATTGTTCAAACGCCTGCGCCCAAAGGAAACCAGCGCCGGGAGAAAAAAAAACTTACGTGTGTTAGCATCGGTGAGAGCCGCCACAAACTGGAGATACTTTTTCATTAAGGTGGTCTGGTCGACTACCGTGGGCCCTTGGGTTGAAACGAACGCCATTTTTAAAAAAAATTCTGAAGCTTTAGGTGAATATTGAGGAGGAAACTGAAGGGCTCAGGCGATCAGCCAGCCTAGAAGAAAAGAGAAAGCAAAGCTATTTTAGCTTCATTACACGGATGCTGTGATGTTACAGGATTTATTTAGTTTTATCCCACTTTTTTTTTTAATAACTCAAGGTAGCTCAAGAGAGACTGCCCCAAAGTCACCCAGTTGGCTTTCATGCCTATGGCAGGACTAGAACTCCCCATCTCCTGGTGATAGAATCAAAATTATCCAGTTGGCCTTCATGCTTAAGAGGACTAGAACTCACTGTCTCCTAGTGATGGGTCCAAAGTCACCTAGCTGGCTTTCATGCTTATGGCGGGACTAGAACTCACCGTCTCCTGGTGATTGGCCCAAAGTTATCTAGCTGGCTTTCATGCCTACAGTGAGACTAGAAAACCCCATCTCCTAGTAATTGGTCCAAAGTCACCTAGCAGGCTTTCATGCCTATGGTGGGATTAGAACTCACCGTCTCCTGATGATTGGTCCAAAGTTACCTAGCTGGCTTTCATGCCTATGGCAGGACTAGAACTCACTGTCTCCTGGTGATAGACTCAAAATTATCCAGTTGGCCTTCATGCTTTGACACAAAGTCACCCAACTAGCTTTCATGCCTAAAGTGGCGCTAGAATTCACTGTCTCCTGGTGATAAGACTCAAAATTATCCAGTTGGTTTTCACCCTTAAAGAGAACTAGAATTCACTGTCTCCTGGTGATTGGCCTAAACTCACTCTGTCCGCTTTCATGGGTGACTTCAGAGTAATCAGTCCCAGCCTCCCTTGCAGGGCTGTTGTTGCAGAGACAAAAACAACGCTCCTTGCCCTGCCATCCATTGTGCAAAAAAGCAAGAGATCAATTCTAATGCATCTACCGGTAGATTAAAGACTCTGCCCCACAAACACAAACACCAGGGCTGAATCTATCCTAACTCCTGCTCCATGCTCCAAACACAAAGCAACAACTCCCATCATCCCCAGCCGCCCCTGACTCCGGCTCTTTGAAATCCTGCCCCACTCTCACCCCCACCCCCCCTTTACATCGCACGAAGCGAGAGCCAAGGAGGATTCCCCACTCTCCATGAACGCCCAAGCACGGCTGGGAACGATGGGAGAGGCAGTCCCCGAAAGCAGAGGGCGCCCGGTTGGAGAAGCACCCCGGTTCCATCCCGCTGGCAGAAGCCGACTGTCAATCCTCGCGTCGGCCACGCCTCCCCCGCGAAGGCCACGCCTCCCCGCCACGCCCACTTTTGTGCTTCGCAAAGGGAGGGGAAGCGTGGCTCCCCTCCATCCGTCCCTGCCCCTCCCTTCCCCGGCCCAGCTCCTCTCACCGGGCCGGGCCGCGCCGGCCGCCGCTTCATGCCCGCCTCGGCGGCTTCCCGAAGCTCCGCCGCCGCAGCAGCCCCGGAGACCCGGCCGCCACCCTGGCTCCGCTGCTTCACCTGCCCGCGGCGGAAGCCTTTGGCGGCGCCACTTCCGGTCCTTTCCTCCCACCCTCCCGGCCCCCTAGAGCTAGGCAAGAGTGCAGAGGGGCCCTGCTGCCGTCATTTCCGCCTTCATCCCCAAGCGCCTTCAAAAACCTAAACCAAAGAATGAAATGCAGTGGGGAGGCGCCCCTGCACTGAGAATAGGGAGTGTAAAAAATCAATCCAGAAATCCCGGAATGAAAAAGAAAGAGAGAGAGGAAAGGAGGGAGGGAGGGAAAGAAAGAAAGCGAAAGAAAGAAGGGAGGGAGGGAGAGAGAGAGAAAGATAGTAAAAGGAGGGAGGGAGAGGAAAAGAAAGCGAAAGAAAGGAAAGAAAAGAAAGAGAGGAGGGGGAGAGAAAGAATGGAAAGAAAGCAAAAGAAAGAGGAGGAGGGAGGGAGGGAGGGAGAGAAAAAGAAAGGAGAGAAAGAAAAAGGAGGGAGGGAGAGAAAGAAAGATAGCAAAAGTAAAAGGGAGGGAAAGAAAGAAAGCGAAAGAAGAAAGCAAAGAAAGAAAGGAGGGAGAGAGAGAGAGAAAGAAATTGAAAGAGAGAGAGAAAGAAAAAGAAAGAAAGAAAGAAAGAAAGAGAGAGAGAGAGAAAGAAGCCATTGGTCCTCCTGAGTACAGCTGTGCATTGTGCATAAATTATGCTTTTTGCTACATACGTGAGGATTCATGCTTTGCTTTCAATGGGTGAAGGAGGCCTTCTCTAACTTTTTCGATCTCTATACCTCGCCTTCTCTTTTGGGTTTAGCCAATCAGCGCGCCGATCTCGCCTCTTCCCAACCAATCCATGCAACCTTTTGCAGCACAATACACAACTGAGCCTTGCAGACTTCTTGGGAGGGGAGGGGGGGGAATGATTTCCAGAGGTACAAGAACTACAGCTCCCATAATCCCCTATCAGTAGTTTTGGGCTTTTTCTAGGGCTTTTTCGTGCCTTTTAGCTGTCTTTGACTTTGCAAAGCGGGACGAGCGCTGGAAAAATAAAACGTTCCCCTTAAAGTGGAAAAGTGCTAAACAATGGATGGAAGCTTTCCAGAAGAGGCTGGATTACTATCTGTCAGAAATGGGGTAGGGTCTCCTGCTTGGGTGGGGGTTGGACTAGATGACGTACAAGGTCCCTTCTAGCTCTTTTATTCTGTAAAGCAGCCATTATGCACCTGTACTGTAGGTCTTCTAAAATGTTACATTTTTGTATTCACCCAACTCATCTCTTAATTAGTTGCTACAGTTTCTATTTGTTTCCCTCGATTAGGAAAAAAACAAGGATTTCCCAACCAGCGTTTGCCTTCGACTTGCAGTTTGTTTATTTATTTATTTATTTATTTATTTATTTATTTATTTAATTAATTAATTAATTAATTAATTGAATTTATATACCGTCGTTCTCTCCAGGGGACTCAGGGCGGTGGACAGCCAGAATTAAAACACATATAGTACAAAAGTTAAGAAAAAACTAAAATAAATTAAATCATCGGCATTACCAATTTAAAATCCCAAATCTGCAAAATCGAAAACATTCCCAATTTAAAATCCAAAATCAGTAGAATTAAAAAATTAAAAATCCCCATTAAAACCATTTAAGCTAGACCGGCTTGTTGGAATAAATAAGTCTTCAGGGCCTTACGGAAAGTGCGGCGGTCCGGGATCAGTCGTATTCCAGGAGGTAGCTCATTGCAGGGAATGTCATCTTTATAGCCTTGTCCTTTCAACCAATAAGTCCATCATGCTCGCATGGGTGGGTTTTTGGATGGCTTCGCGCAATGAAGGCAAAGCCAAGCAAATTCTATTTTTGATTCGTTTTTGAATTATTTTTGATTTATTTTCAGACTCGGCAACTTGGAAGAATGCATGGATTTTAACACCCAGAATTCCCCAGCCTGCCTGGAATTCCTACTTTGAGGGTGTTCAAACTGTTATGAAATAAAAATTTGAAACTATGTGTGTTCTAATTTTATTACATACTGTGCTAAACCACATTTTGCAGTTATTTTTAGGTCGGGCTAGGATGCATTGATAACTTTGTAGGAAATACTTACAGAAAGCAAAACAATGCAGGGAATTTTTTTAATTATCAAAATCAGCCTGAAAAACACCCTCGTAGTTCTATTAAAATTTTATGCATTAAAAAAAATTAATAAAAATGACTCCCTGTCTCACAAAGAACACATTTTATTCCTAAATAAGACACTTGGAACTCTTGCTGCATAAGGCCCTGAAGAATCTGCTACAAAATTTGTTTAGTATTTCTTTACATCTCGTCCACTCAGCTTTCATATCTACAATGGGACTAGAACTCCCAGTCTCCTTGTGATTGACCCAAAGTCACCAAGCTGGCTTTCATGCCTAAGACGGGACTAGAATTCACCATCTCCTGGTTACTGGCCCAAAATCAACCAGTCAGCTTTCATATCTAAAGTGGAACTAGAACTCCCAGTCTCCTGGTGATTGACTGAAAGTCACCCAGCTGGCTTTCATGCCTAAGGCGGGACAAGAATTCACCATCTCCTGATTATTGGCCCAAAGTCAACCAGTCAGCTTTGATGCCTAAGGCAGGACTAGAACTCACCATCTCCTGGTGATTGGCCCAAAGTCAACCAGCCAGCTTTGATGCCTAAGGCAGGACTAGAACTCACCATCTCCTGGTGATTGGCCCAAAGTCAACCAGCCAGCTTTCACGCATAAGGCAGGACTAGAACTCACCATCTCCTGGTGATTGGCCCAAAGTCAACCAGCCAGCTTTCACGCATAAGGCAGGACTAGAACTCACCATCTCCTGGTGATTGGCCCAAAGTCAACCAGCCAGCTTTCATATCTAAAGTGGAACTAGAACTCCCTGTCTCCTGGTGATTGGTCCAAAGTCACCCAGCCGGCTAGGGCAAAACTAGAACTCACTGCCTCCAAGCTTCTAACCCAGTGCCTTAATCAAATGGCTCCTTCTAAGGCAGCCTGGATGTGAAAGAGAAAAAAAATCCTGAGGAACATTTCACAAGAACTTTTTCTGCCTGGACAGACAGCCTCAGTTTACAGAAGGACCTGGAACACAGAGGAGAAGTTCTCCAACTGCCAACAGAGGTCAGTCAACAGCTACGGATGGTCTGTTTTGCTCCTCAAGGTAAGAGGAAAAACAGAGCCAACCCTACTGAACACGGGAAATCCGACTCTCTCCGGCGCTGAGCAGACAGCAGAAAGAGATTTCCTTCCAAGGCCATCCACTCCTCAATGGCGCTGCCGTTTTCTGCCTTCCGTTTCATCCAGGTGATTTGGGGGGTGCTGTTTCTGGCCATCAGAGCTGCAGGTAAGTCAGACCAATTCCTCTTTCTCAGGAGGCAGGAGAAGGGGGGGGGGAACCCCCAAGATTGACAATGTTTCTGGAATGTCAACCGTTTGCTGCAATTCCCTGATAAGAAGATGCCCTCCGCTTCCGGAGGCAAACGGATTAAAATGCTACGGCTGTATTTTATTTATTTTGAGGGAGTCCCAGAATTCTCTTGCCAGTGGATGGGGGAAGGGGAAAAAATGACTTTTAAGGTTCGCAGATCAAAGAGATGGAAAAGAGGGGGTGCTCAATATGGATGTGGGGGCTGCCTAAGGGAGGTCCCCAAATATACTCTCTGTTTGCACGATGGTTAGGGAAAATAAATCAACACAGTGAAAGGATCCATCTCAGCATTGAGCCCACTCAGTAACACCCTTGCCGAATATTTTACCTTTGAAATATTATTCCAAAGTTAAATGTATTCTACAATGCCCCCCGTCCGCCCGCCACTATCCCTGAGACTGTGGCTATATCCACACAACATACTAAAGCTTTCAAGAAGAAACTTGATATTAATTTTAAATTGAATTGTTTTAGCTATCGGCCAAATTCATATTAGTTGTTTTTAAAATTTTAACTTTTGTGTAGCTTGCTTTTTATTTTTGGCCTGAGTCTGCAAGGAGTCCGCAAGGAGAAGGGCGGTATACAAATCTAATAAAATAAATAAATAAATAAATAAATAAATAAATAAATAAATAAATAAATAAATAAATAAATAATAAATAAATAAATAAATAAATAAATAAATAAATAAATAAACAAACTGAACTGCCCTCTGTCAGAAATGGTGTAGTAGAGTGTCCTGCTTTTTGGGTTGGGGGGTTGGACTAGATGACCTACAAGGGTCCTTTCCAACTCTGTTATTCTGTAATTTATTCTGCAAAGCCCTAATTAGCGGAATTACAGTTTAGACCAGTGTTTCTCAACCTTGGTAGCTTGAAGATGGGTGGACTTCAACCCCCAGAATCCCCCAGCCAGCAGCGCTGGCTGGGGGATTCTGGGAGTTGAAATCCACCCATCTTCAAGCTACCAAGGTTGAGAAACACTGGTTTAGATTAACTTTGTTTGGCCGTCTGCTTTGTCCATGTTAAAGAAACCCCAAAAACCGAGCCCACTGCATCAATCGTGATAGCTATTCGCTGGCTTTAAATAGTTTCCTGAATGTTTCGTTTCATGCTTAGCTCATCACATAAATGTGTGAAACATTTCACTCCAAGGGGACAAGTATTCTCATCTACTGAATGAGATTTAGATAAACAACAGCTCCGTTCCTTTTTCCTACAGCTTACATCTGATCAGCTACTTTTGGGGTGGGGAGGGGGGGGAAATATTCTGCAAAAGCTGGCTTTGGCTGGATCCATGCTTTAAAACTTAGTTTCTCCAATCTGTGTTTTGTTGGCCAAGCTGCAGTTAGTTGGCTTTGCACAAGAGCTAAGTTTTTAAAGTTAAAAATCAAGCCACAATGACATGACCGCAAACTAGGATCGAAAGTGGTATGTGAGAATGACCTTGAGGGGGATGAAGGATGCCTAGGAAACCATGAGATAAGAGAGTGGGGAACCCCCAGTGGCTTAACGGGCAGAGGGAAAAAAACGTAGGAAGGACCCACCCTGATGGAACCGATGGTTAAAGAAGGCAGTGCACCCATTTGTACCTTCAGATTTGCAAGGCTGACATCACCTTTCCAATGAAACAATGCTGACTCTACTTCATAGTAAGGTTCCATTAACAGAATTATGCGACATTCAATATCGTTGCAGAATGGAGACAAGAGGGGACAAGCATGGCGGATCCCATGGAAGCTGTCCAGAAAATAGGACATTTCATCACCGCATTGAAGTCGCTGGAGGAAGACCAAGCAAAGCGAGAAACTCAAGGCAAGATGCAGAGTTTGGAAATCTCAAGGGCTTTAGGAAAAAATATGAATATATATATATATATATATATATATATATATATATATATATATATATATATATATATAATATACACACACACACACACACACACACACACACACACACACATATATATCAGAACACAGCCAAGCTCCCACCCAATCAGCTCACACACCCACTAGCAGTTAAAAGGAAGAGACAGCTGCAATCTCACATTGCTCCTGGAAGCACGAAGCCGAGAACACCAGCCTGAAGATGACGAATGAGACTTATATATATATATATATACACACACACACACACACACATACACATTCCCCTTACTCTAACACTGATTATGTTACTTAGTTTGGTAATTAAGTAAACAACCGAGCTCAGAGAGGATTCCACAGTCGTCATCGTCCTCCTCCTCCTCCTCCTCCTCCTCCTCCCAAATCCCACTCCCATCTCAAACTGATGTTGTAACCAAATTGGGTAATGAATGGTCTACAACAAAACAGTCAAGCTCAGACAGCACCAATGACCCCATAGTCCTCCTTCTTTTCCTCCTCCCCTCTTCCTTCTCCTCCTCCTCCTCCTCTACAAACCCCATTCCCATCTCACACTGATGATGTTACCTAGTTGTGGTAACGAGATGTCTGCAAGAAGACCAGCAAGCTCAGAGATCGCCAAGGAAGGACCCCTCATTTCAACCCCGAGCAACAGACATTCTCCTTTATCGATTCCCCTCCTCTAACTTCCTTCCCGGGGACTTCAGAAACAACACACTTTGTCAGCTCAGCTGTAAAACGTATAGAAGGCCAAGCGACGTTAATAAAAGCGGTAGAAACTAGAAGCCGGTTTAATAGCAACTTCTTAGGGGGAAAAATATATAATCAGGAAATCCTCTCTCTTTGTTCTCTCAGAATAATTGTCTTTGTAGTCCTACCCTCCTAGCCCCATCCCAATTCCCTCCCTACGTGCTGCTATATCCAATCAAATACCCTGTTTCCCCCAGAATAAGACATACCCTGATAATAAACCCAATCGGGCTTTTGAGCGCATGGCAATAAGGCCAAGCTCTTATTTCAGGGTTCAGAAAAATATAAGACAGGGTCTTATTTTCGGGGAAACACAGTACTTTGCTGCTGGATCCAATCACATGCCCCTTCTCAAATGCATAACTATCTATTCCCGGGATGGCAAACCTATGGCACGCGAGGTCCCATTGGAAGTTGGCAAACGGGCCATTTCCAGCCTCCAGGGGAGTGGGGAAGGCTGTTTTCGCTCTCCCCAGGTTCCTAGAGAGGCTCTGGAGCCTGGGGATAACAAAAAATCTTCCGGTCTTACTGAAAGTTGGCAAATGGGCCGTTTCCGGCCTCCGGAGGGCCTCTGGAGGGGTGGAGAACGCCATTTTCACCCTGTCTAGGAGCTGGGGGGAGCATAAAATGAGCCTACCATCACATGCCAAAAGCAGTTGCGCTGGGGATCACGCACGCATGCACGGGCTGTGTGTGCATAGAATTATGGGTGTGGGCACACGCACGCATGACCGCCTCCCCATGCTCCCCCCACTTTTGGCCCACGATGGGAATAAGGTTAGCCATCACTGATCTATTCCATCCTCACCCTTTTTAGTTAGGTTCGGTTGCCTCCAGTATCATATTAACAGTTACGCTCCATTGGAATTGGGTACCAATCTTCAGCTGAGAAGGCCCTGCCCTCAGGTTTGCTGCACCAAAGGAAAAGCAGGCCCAGAGGGCAAAGGAAAACACAACACCCTGCTGCTATTACTCAGTGGGTTGTTTAGACTGGGAAAAGTTTGAGTCGACCTTTGAGACTTCTCGGCTTAAGAAGTTAAGACAAATACGGCAATTTCTTGCTTATCCGTTTCTTGTTATCTCTTCTTCTTTATCTCTCTCTCTCCCAGGTGCTGTAAGAAGCATTAACAT
Organism: Masticophis lateralis; assembly: GCA_030761175.1. Taxonomy (NCBI): domain Eukaryota; kingdom Metazoa; phylum Chordata; class Lepidosauria; order Squamata; family Colubridae; genus Masticophis; species Masticophis lateralis. The sequence goes on from JAUDYJ010000013.1 coordinate 5,792,581, forward strand.
CACAGGCGCCACCGAAGCTCGCGTCATGGAAAACTTAAATTTATCTCTGCATATCCAAGGGAGGTAAGCAATAGGTGTTTTTTTAAAAAAAAAAAAAGAAATCCAAAATATTTTCCCCAAATTGTCCTCTTTCTTCTTAGAATCATAAAAATCACAGAACCATATAGTTGGGTTTTTTAAAATATAATTTATTTTTTAATATAATAATTCCATCTTCAATTAAACAGTGTGTCGTCCAGGTACAGATATCTTTAAAAAACGATAATCGAGATTTATAACAATATTCATTACATTAACATTAAATCTACAATATTAAAATGATAATATTATACATAACAATCATAATACTTGCTTTGTCTCTCTTAACGTATCTTCTTTATTCCACTGATCTTTTTCTTTCGTTTCCCTGTTTCTAACTTCCATCTAACCATCGATAAAATCAGTCCCATGTCATATAATATTCTGTTTGTTCTTTCTCCTTAATTGCTACCGTTAGTCTATTCATTTCTGCACATTCTAATATTTTCCTGATGACATTCTCATCTGTGGGGATCTCTTCACTTTTCCAATTTTGTGCAAATACAATTCTAGCTACAATTAATATAAAGGTAAAGGTTCCCTTCGCACATATGTGCTAGTCGTTCCCGACTCTAGGGGGCGGTGCTCATCTCCTTTTCAAATCCGAAGAGCCAGCGCTGTCCGAAGACGTCTCCGTGGTCATTTGGCTGGCCTGACTCAACCCCAAAGGTGCACGGAACTCTGTTACCTTCCCACCAAAGGTGGTCCCTGTTTTTCTACTTGCATTTTTTACTTGCTTTCGAACTGCTAGGTTGGCAGAAGCTGGGACAAGGAACAGGAGCTCACCCCATCACGCGGCACTAGGGATTCGAACCAATAAACTGCCAACCTTTCGATCCTACCCTCCAGGAACTGTTAATATTTGCAGTCCGACCCATCCCGGAAAGGACACAGTTTATCTCTCATTTGGTTGAGCAAAGGGCAGCTCGGTTCTTATTTCAAAACATTTCCAGTGCAGTCTTAAAAAAAATAAGGAAAAGCAAGTTGGTCTCCAGGCAAAACATCACTCCAAAATCTTCAGCGAGAAATTTTGAGATGGGCATGTTGAAGCTGCCCTACTCTTTCATCAGGATTACAGGTACTCCTTGAGTTACGACCACAACGGAGCCCAGAATTTATGTTGCTATGTGAAATATTTGTTAAGTGAGTTTGCCCCGTTTTACGACTTCACTTGCCAGAGGTGTTAAGTGAATCATCACAGTGGTTCAGTTAGTAACACAGTTGTTAAGGGAATCTGTCTTCCCGGTGGACTTTGCTTGTCCAAAGATTGCAAAAGGGGGTGTGTGTGTCATGTGATCCCGTCATAAACAGTGAACCGTCGTAAATATGCAATCGTCATAAATATGAGCCCATTGCCAAGTGTCTGAATTTGGATCACGGGACTGTGGGGATGCTGCAAGAGTCTTCAGTGTGAAAAACGGTCCTAAATCCCTTTTTTCAGTACCGTTATGACGTTCACTAAGGGAACTGTTGTAAGCTGAGGATTACCTATATTGCAAATAATAAATCCAGTTGTTGGGATAAGTTGAGCCAACTTTCTCAATGAGGACACTTCGCCCTGCCAATGTAGACTGTCGGTTGGGCAGGTGAGCACTTCCTAATTGAAGAGCTGGGTGTCAGGTGCAAGTAACTGGGAACAGGAGTTAAAAGTTGTCAGGATATAAAGAGTTAATAGCTGTAAGCTCATGGGAAGCGGAAGGCAGCCAGAAGCTGATGCAATAGAATGAGGCAGCAGAGTTACTGTCACTTTAAGAAGCTGGGTCAGAAGCTGTCTATATAAAACAAGCCATTAGGGGGCGTTCCTTCTCCACAAGCCGCCTCCTTGTGCAATCTACTACATGTTCTCGTAGCCTTGTGTATTATTGCTCCGTGTGTCAGTATCTGTAAAGGTATTTAACCACGTATATGTTTGTAAATATTTCACTGTTGATAAAACTACTGTTATTTATTTAAAAGGCTCAGTGTAATGTTATAGCTCCTGGGCTTATCTCATATTACTAGTTATGCTGCCTAAACTCTGACGAAAGTTTATTCCAGGCTACCTACCGTATATTCAAGAATTTGATCTGCTAATAGTCAAACCAAACTGGCGTCAGATTAGAGGCAACGGAATTCATGGAAGGATGGGAAGCTCAACTTGGGTCTTTTGTGGCCGTGTAGTGATGCCAAACTGATGACGTGTTTAACCCCGCCGCTCAGCCTGCTTATCTCCTACGCTGGGGCCAGAAACTCTCCAACCGATGCTGTAAAAGGTTGAGACCTTCTAAGGAAGATCTATGGGTCTTCATCAGGGGTGGGTTCTACTTACCTTTACTACCGGTTCACCACGGGGCTGCGCGCATGCACAGGAGCGTTCTGATGACATCGGGGTTGTTGGGCGGAGCCTCCCGCTGATTTTACTACCAGTTCTATAGAACCGCTCCGAACCAGGGACAACCCATCACTGGTCTTCATGTTGGGTCCCAGTTCTTATCATCCGAGCTGCCTGGTTGGTGGTTCAGGAATGAGGAGATTTTGGGGCTCCAGGCCCACTTGGAGGGCCATCAATCCCGCTCCTCTGAGCGTACAGGCGACCTCTCTGCTGTGATGGAAAGTAGTCCAGATTCCCAGAAAGGAAAGTGTGAATTCCAGAGGGGCAAAAGACGAGATAGTTTCAGGAATGGTATTCAGCCGGTTCGGATCAGTTCACCTCAACCAATAGCGGGAAATCACAGGTGGGTCGGCCCACCCGCGCCTGGCTCTATGCCATCCTATTTAGTCACATTTTTGAGACCGGGCGTGTGCGCAGAAGGCACTTGTGCCAGCAAAACACATGCATGGGTGCATGTGTGAACGGGGCGCGTGCACTCACATTTGTGAACCGGTAGGGAAAGTAAGTGAATACTACCGCTGGATTGTTTGTGTATGAGAAAAAGGGTGAAGACAACTCCTCCCCAATAGTTCCCAGTGTCTATGCGTTATGGGGATAGTAGCATGCTTTATTTTGGCAAGTTTCTATCCGTAGGTGAGGAACGATAATGAAAAATCTGCTTGGAAGACTCACAATGTGTCTTTTTTAAAATTATTATTATTTTGGGAGCCCAACCCTTTTCTTTGTATTCGTTTCTTTTCAGTCCTCCCCTGAGTTTATGCTGGTTAATCAAGACGGAATGTATCCCTCTCCACTGGGGAGACCAGTGCCACCTAGTGGTGATGAACAGCACACAATACTATCTCAACCACACCTTCAACAATGCTGGACAATACTGCCTTAGCGTCCGGGTGGAGAATCGAGTGAACATCTTGCAGTCCTATCAGGAGATTCAGATAAGACCCTCAGGTGAGGATTGGATGGAACTAGGGGGCTCTTTTGCTTATGAACTCTGATTCTTCCCCTCTGTCTTCCCACTTGGGATACGTATGGCTTGAAGCTGTGGTAGGATTCAAAAAAATTTACCACTGGTTTCTATGGCCGTGGCTTGGTGGACATTGCTTGGTGGGCTTGGCAGGGGAAGAATACTGCAAAATCTCCATTTCCACCCCATTCCAGGGGGAAGGATACTGTAAAATCTCCATTCCCACCCCACTCCTGGGGGAAGGATACTGTAAAATCTCCATTCCCGCTCCACTCCAGGGGAGGGATATTGCAAAATCCCCATTCCCACCCCACTCCAGGGGAGGGATACTGCAAAATCTCCATTCCCACCCCACTCCAGGGGAAGGATACTGCAAAATTGTCATTCCCACCCCACTCCAGGGGAAAGGATACTGCAAAATCTCCATTCCCACTCCTCTCCAGGGTAAGGATACTGCAAAATCTGCATTCCCACCCCACTCAAGGGAAAGGATCCTGCAAAATCTCCATTCCCACCCCACTCCAGGGAAAGGATCCTGCAAAATCTCCATTCTCACCCCACCCCACTAATCTGCTTAACAGCTCCGTTCTCCTGTGCAGGGCAACAAAAGAAGACCCAGCCGATCAGCTGGGACTCCGATCAGCTGGGACTCGGGAGGCAATGAAAAGATGGGGCGGGGTCAGCCAGAGGTGGTATTTGCCGGTTCTCCAAACTACTCAAAATTCTGCTACCGGTCAGAACTGGCTGAATACCACCTGTGGTATTCAGATGTTAAACCAGAATGGAAGTCCCAATGGTGTAGATTTAGAAGAATCATGTGCTGCCATCTGGAGGTCAACACCATAATAACACCGTACTGTAAAAATGGCGGGGGGACCTTTAATTTACAACCGTTCTTTTAGTGCCTCTTTGAAGTTACAACGGCACTGGAAAAAATAAATTATGACTAGCTGTCACACTTAATAACCCTCACAGCATCCCTCCCATGGTCACAAGGGAGGAGGACCCGGGGAAAGCCAGAGAAGAAAAGGGGAAGAAAAGGGGAGATGGGGATGTACATTTATAAATGATGGTGGGTGCAGTGGTTTTATTGGATACATCATATTGGCACAACTGGTGAAAGCCGACTCTGAAAGTGCCCGGGGTTTCCACCTGATTAAAAGTAAAAGTTTCCCCTTTCCCCCAAGTCATCAGTCACATTATCAAAATAGTAGTGCTGGCCGGTTGCTTAGTTACTTCGCTCCTCCTCTCCCCAGCCACCTGTTGAAATGTCCTTGGTTCCCACAAGAAAAACTTTTTGTTTTGACTACAAAAACCCAGCTATCTATTTTCCCCCTCCCCCCGTCCCTTCTTCTTCCTTGTGGCAATCCTGAAGCCTCAGAGATGGTCCCCCCAGCCAGGTTTGCTTCAGGGTTGACAGGTGAGAAAATGCAGTATTGCAGGCAAACTCTGCCCACAGCCAGGAGTTCGATCCTGACCGGCTCAAGCTTGACTCAGCCTTCCATCCTTCCAAGGTCAGTAAAATGAGGATCCAGATTGTTGGGGGCCATAGGCTGATTCTGTAAACCGCTTAGAGGTGGCTATAAAGCATTGTGAAGCGGTATATAAGTCTAAATGCTATTGCTATTGCTAAATATAACATTTTAAGGTATCCTTCTCTTGATCTTGGAAGTTCTCCTCGGCTATCATCGTCCTTGGAACCGAGAGGAATCTGGGCCATTGGTGATCGGTTGCAAGCTCAGCCTTGCTTCATTGAGGCCAGGAGAAAGCTTTGTTTCCTTCTGTTCTTCAACAGGCATCCCTCCAGTTTTCTTCATCCTGCCATGTGTCATCCTTTTGCTGGCTACGCTGGGTTTAGCCATCTACATGAGCTTTCGAAGTCCCGTGCAGCAGAAGGATCTGGTGGAGGTGAGCCATCTTGATTTTGCTAGACCTTAACTAACAAACCCGGTATCACTGATCACTGGTTTGGATACCTCTTCCCAGGCGTTCCAAACCAAGATTTAAAGCTTGTTCATGTGCAAGGATGGTCCCCTTCCCCAGTCCTCCCACCCACCTCCAGTCCTCCCCAATGCTTTGTCTTCTCCCAGTCCTCCCATCCATCTCCACTCTTCCCTGTTCCCCCACCCACCTTCAGTCCTGTCTTCTCCAGTCCTCCCCAGTCCTTTCTGCCTCCTCCCAGTCCTCCTCAATCTGGACCCTGTCCTCCCATCCATCTCCAGTCTTCCCCCATCCTCCCTGTCTTCTCCCAGCCCTCCTCCCAATCTTCCCCAGTCCTCCCTGTTCCTCCCAGTCTTTCACCAAGTCCTCCCAACTATTTCCTGTCCTCCCATCTATCTCCAACCTCCATGTTTCCTCCCAGTCCTCCTCCTTAGTTCTCTGATGCTCCCTTGAGAGTTCCTTGCTAATCCTCCATCAGCTGAGGTTCTCTCCGGTCCAACCAAGATTTTGCCGTGTTGCTGAGTTGCAGGTCGCCGATTTTGACTTTTCCCCCACCTCCAACAAGAAGCCATCCAGCGCCCGATGGAGCTGGCGCCAAATTTGCTGCAAAACCTGCTGCTTCCTTGGGTCGTCTCCGGAGCCTTGCTATCCAGCCAAAGAGCACCATCGACTCCTTCAGCCCCTCTGCAAATCCAGACAGCCGTACGGTGCCTGAAAGACCCCCCCACCCCCAAATGATTTCTGGTGGGGGGAGATCCAGCGAGTTCGCTTTGCCGCTCCTATTTGCTTCATGAATCATCGGTGATTTCGCCGACGTGGGTGAAGAAGCATTCCTTAAATGACAGACTATCCCGAAAGAGAGTAAGCTTCACGCCGTCACCGTCACCCTGCCAAAAATCTGCCTTAAAGCCCTTGGAAATAAACAGAGGCTTCCGTTTTTCCATCTTCTGCTCAGGACACTTGAAAATGTCTTTGCAATTTCTCCCAGGAGAAATTTAGAACAGTGGGAGATGCCAATGCTGCTATTTTTGATCACCATATTTTTTGGAGTATAAGATACACCTTTCTCCCCCCCCCCCCCAAAAGTGGGTGAAAATTTAGGTGTGTCTTATAGACCGAATACGGGCGTTTTGGCCTCCTGAATCCTCTGTGCATTGAGTTTTCACCCTTCCCGACCTCCAGAAGCATTCTGCAAACCAAAAATGGGTGTGTTTTTGGTGAAAATGGTGAAAATGGGCATGTTTTTGGTGAAAATGGGCCATGTGGAGCACTGCAGAGTGTTTCTGCGAGGGCGAAAATCCGATGCGCAGAGGCTGAACACAATTTTTTTTCTTGTTTTCCTCCTGTAAATTTAGGTGCATCTTACAGTCCGAGAAATGCTGTATTCTCCTCTCCATGCTGCAAGCTTCAGCATCTGTACTTTTTAAACTTCTTTGTTTTTTGTTTGCGAATAAACAAAAACTTTTGGACCATGATCAAATCATGGGAAGACTCAAGAAATTGTAAGATACTAGAGATGCTATAATAAAAGAAAACAGGACATTCCTACGCAGCCTTCAGCGAAAGGCTGCGTAGGATCAATGATGCTCCGTTATTAAATTTATTTTTTAAATGTCTCCAAATTATTCTCTGGGGATAGAGAAAAAAGCCATAAGTGGTTCCCCCCCCCACACACACACACCTCAAATGAAGTGCAGTGGTAGCATTTTTGTTTTAAGAAGCAAATTTTTTAAAAAGTACAGTACATTTTTATCGTAGCAAAACAACAACTCACAAGTTCTAGCTCTGTTTACTCAAATATAATTCCCAACCAATTCAACAGCATTCATTCATCACCAAGCAGCCTAAACGATTTTAAAAAAAATTACAGTTAACAGATTAACACGATTAGAAGGGACCTTTGTAGGTCATCTAGTCCAACCCCCCGCCCAAGCTGGGGATCATACACCATTTCTGACAGATGGCAGTCCAGTCTCTTCTTGAAAGCCTCCAGTGATGAAGTTTCCACAACTTCTGAAGGCAACTTCTGTTCCATCGGTTGATTGTTCTCACTGTCAGACAATTTATCCTTATTTCTAGGCTGAATCTCTCCTTGGTCAGTTTCCATCCATGATTCCTTGTCTGGCCCTCAGGTGCTTTGGAAAATACCTTGACCCCCTTCTCTCTGTGGCAGCCCCTCAAATATTGGAAGACTGCTATCCTGTCTCCCCTGGTCCTTCTCTTCAGTAGACTAGCCTGTAACTGGTCTTCATATGTTTTAGCCTCCAGTCCCCTGATCATCTTCGTTGCTCTTCTCTGCACTCTTTCTAGAGTCTCAAACATCTTTTTTTACATTGTGGTGACCCAAACTGGATGCAGTACTCCAGGTGTGGTCTTACTAAGGCTTTATAGAGTGGTATTAGTGCCTCCCTTGATCTTGATTGCATCCCTCTGTTAATGCAATACAGGGAAGATGCTTTGCATTGTATGACATAAGCCGCACATCGCGTTGTGCTGCAAAGCTGCAATTTGCAAACTGCAGAGGCTAGTTGTGTGCATTGCACCACAGACAAATTTTGGTGCCGTGGTTTATTGATTCAGCCGCAATTGGATGTTTGCAGAACAAACGAGCCAAATATTGACGTTTATCTATGGTTTTTAAATGCATTGCAAGCCGCCTTGAGTCTTTGGAGAAAGGCGGCATGCGAGTTGAATAAATAAATAAATAAAATAATAAAATAATAAACATAACCAGGGGTGGGCTGCTGGGGGTTCGCAGGTGTTTGGGAGAACCTCTAACTAAGATTCTGTGCAGTTCGGAGAACCCCCCTAAATCCCACTCCTGGCTGGGCCCCGCCCACCCCTCCCCTCTCAGGAGTTCCCACACAGCCCATTTTGGATGCAGGTAAGTGCAGGGTGCACATGGAAGCTTGGGGATGGCAAGAAATGGGCCTACTGGAAGTTCGGGAAGCCCGGAAACGGGGCAGTTTCTGGCCTCCAGAGGGCCTCCGGAGCCTGGGGAGCCCGTTTTCACCTTCCCGGAGGCTCAAGGAAAACCTCCGGAGTCTGGGAAGGGCGTCTCCCACCCTGGTGCAGGAGACCGACTAGGTCATGCCCACCATGGCCACGCCCACCTAGCAAAAGGGCAGAGATCCCCTTGCAAAAATTTTTGAAGCCTATCCTTGATCAGAACGATGGGTTTCCTATGTCGCACAGACTCCGAGAAAGTGGCATTATAACCAGTGGTGGGATTCAGCCAGTTGGCACCACTTCAGGAGAACCGGTTGTTAACTTTCTGAGCAGTTTGGCAAACTAGTTGTTGGAAGAAATCATTAGGGCAGAGAACCGGCTGTTAAATTATTTGAATCCCACCACTGATTATAACCTCATAATTCCTTGTGTAAAGCACATAGTAAAGTGATCCAGTAAGAAAACAGCACCTCGAGTAGGTGATACTGAATACACAAACTCCAAATGCCGTATTTTGCCAAGCAAAGAGAAACATGAAAACATAAATAAAGCATAGAGTAAAATTTTGCCAGCAGAGGTCTCTCTCGCCTAAGAACCTCTGAGCAAGATGTTGAATGAGAATCGAATTGTTTTTTTTCTAATAAAGTTTTTATTTTTTAAGACAAACATTTAGTACATCGTTCATTTCTTCATGTGACATTTTGGTGTTATCTTCAAAAATTCCTTCTCTATCTCTTCTGTCTTCAATCTCACCAAGTCCATTACAAAGGTTTTCCGTTAGTATAATATTCTAATTACAGCCAATTTTTCCTTCAATCTCTTTTAAAACTTATTTATATCCCTTTTCTAACCAATAGTAAAATTTGTTCCATATCTTAAAATATTCTGAATCTTCTCTCCTTTATCATCATAATTAATCTATTCATTTCTGCACAGTCTAATTTTTTTTAATTACTTCTCCTTCCGATGGTATTTTCTCTGCTTTCCAGTTTTGTGCATAAACAATCCTTACTGCTGTTATTACATGTATAATCATATATATATTATCTTTACTAATTTTCTCTGGTAAGATACCCAAGAGGAATAGTTCTGGTTTTAAATCTATACATTGTTGTATCAATTCCTCCACCTATAACTTAATTTTATTTCAACAGCTTTTCGCTTCAGGGCATGTCCACCACATGCGGTAATATGAACCTGGTAACTGGTGACATTTCCAACATTTAGCTGATTTATCTTTAAACATTTTTTCCCAGTTAATGAGAACCTGATCGTCGTTCGCACTCTGGATACTTGTAAACAATCACAAATTGGTTTGCTCGCCTCCATCCTCCTCAGAAGATCTACGGTCTTTACAGATTATTTATATTTGAATTAAATTAAACAGAAAATTTGCTGCGTGCTCTAGTCCAGGGTTGTCCAACCTTGGAAATTTGAAAACTTGCGGACTTCAGCTCCCCGAATTCCCCAGCAAAAAGATCACCCAACACCCGGGAGACATTGCAACCAGGGGTCGGCTTCAAAAATTTTAGCAAGGGGTTTTCTGCCCGGCTGCTGGGTGGGTGTGGCCATGGTAGGCGTGGCCTCCTCCACCATTGGAGAGGGACGTTTTTGTCCTCCCTGGGCTCCAGAGGCTTTTCTTGAGCCTCTTGTAGGACGAAAACGGCCTCCCCAGGCTCCGGAGGCCCTCTGGAGGCTGGGAATGGGCCCATTTTCGGCCTTCCCAAACTTCCGGTAGGCCCATTTTTCACTCTCCCTGAGCCTCAATGTGTGCTCTGCACTTACCTGCATCCAAAACGGGCCCCTTGGGGACTCCTGGGAGGGGAGCCAGCCAGGAGTGGGATTTGGGGGTTCTCCGAACTGCACAGAATCTTAGCTAGAGATTCTCCCGAACCCCCAGCAGCCAACCCCCAATTGCAACCGTCATAAATATGAGTCGGTTGTCAAGCATCTGAACAGAAATCTTGTGAGCAAGGGGATGCTGCAATGGCCATAAGTCTGAAAAAACGGTCATCAGTCGCTTTTTCCAGGGCCTTCGAACGGTCACCAATGACCGTTGGTGATCTGAAATGATCTGTCGTACGTACGTCGGGGACTATCTGTACTCATGGCAATATCGGCACGCAACATCGGCAAGTTAAGTTTAAGTCAACCTTTGATTATTGTTTCCCCCCCCCCTTTGCTTCTGCTTAACACACCCCGCATATTCATTGGGTTGGCAATCGGCTTATGGCGCAAAGATACAGTAAGTTGTGTCTTCTGAGCTAAGTTGTGTGAACACAGCTAGTAGGTCAGGAGCGTTGGGAGGAGGAAAATTCAGATGGTATGTACCACTCACTCAAAGCCCCGGGGCGGATTTTGCTTCAAACGAGGTCCCTGCTGAACACTGAGCCACAGATGGGGGCGCCGGGATGCCCAAGGCTGAATGCCTCTCCCGCCTGCTGTGTTCAAGAGAAGGAAGCATGGGGCATCCGAGCAGATTCCCAGAAAAGCCATGTTGAGAAACGAAAGGGGGAGGAGGGAGGGAAATCAGGTTTTATCCACCGTACATTTTGCATGAGCTAGGAGGGAGGGAGGGAGAAGAGTGTGTGTGTGTGTGTTTGTATTCCTAGCCGAGGGCAGGTCATGTCTCAGCAGGGAAATGCCAACATATAAATATTACTTAATAGAGAACCAAGTGACCCAGACAATGGAAAGGGCGGCTATACAAATTTGATTAATAAATCAGTACATTGAAAGAAGGTCACACTGGCCATTGGGGTGGGGGGTGGGAGGAGGGGAAGTGGTGGTGGAGGAGGAGAAGAAGAAAAAGAGGAGGAGGAAGAGAAAAGAGAGGAGGAGGAGGAGGAGGAGGAGGAGGAGGAGGAGGAGGAGAAAAAGGAGGAGGAGGAGGAGGACGAGGAGGAGGAGGGGAGGAGGAGGAGGAAGAGAAAAGAAAGAAGGAGGAGGAGGAGAAAAGAAGAGGAGGAGGAGGAGAAGAATAGGGAGGAGGATAAAAGAAAGAAGGAGGAGGAAAAGAAGAAGAAGAAGAAGAAGAAGAAGAAGAAGAAGAAGAAGAAGAAGAAGAAGAAGAAGAAGAAGAAGAAGAAGAAGAAGAAGAAGAAGAAAGAGGAGGAGGAGAAAAGGAAGGAGGAGGAGGAGGAGGAGGAGAAAAAGAAAGAAAGGAAGGAAGGAAGGGAGGGAGGGAGGGAGGGAGGGAGGGAGGGGGAGAAACTGCCTAATAACGAAACATATACAGAAAGAGAATTAAAGAACCAGAGGAATATAAAAATTACTGGCATTTTTTTAAAAGTTCAATATGACTTCCAACTCTGACATCTTATATATTTGTTTCCTATTAATAAAAACATGTTTAAACACAAAAGAGGCCTCACTATTCAATATGCACAGCTAGGATTAGATTGTCCGAGGATTCATTATATGTACATCCAAACACACAATTTTCTATTATACCCAACCTGGAAACCCCTGTGACTAATGACTTCTTCTTTCCAGATTCTGCTCCCTAAATTCTGTGGCCGGCGCTGAGCAGGCTAAGATTTACACCCGTTGCATTCCTTCCTTAAACCTGCCGTTAGATCCACGTGTGACTGACTTTTCTCCCTGACAGCAAGAAAGTCAACACAAATTTAGGGGGGAAATCCTCCAAAAGACCGTTTAGCGAGTAAATTGGCACCTGTTTCCATAGAAATTATTGCGCATTGTCCATTGTGCATTATTGCACAATGGACTACCATTGCAAAGAATTTTATAAACGCCACTTAAAAAGCTGTCAAATACCGTTTGGAGGCTAAATGAGAACATCCTGTGTCCACTGGGGATTAGGGTTGTTGAACTTAAGTACACCTGAGACACTTTGTTTTAACTCCTGCCTGCTTTCTTCTGAAAGTGCTAATACCACTTTATAAGGCCTGGGTAAGGCCACACTTGGATTATGGCATCCAGTTTTGGTCGCCACGATGTAAAAAAGATGTGGAGACTCTAGAAAGAGTGCAGAGAAGAGCAACCAAGAGGATTAGGGGACTGGAGGCTGAAACATACAGTATGAAGAACGGTTGTTGGAATTGGATATGTCTAGTTTGATGAAAAGAAGGACTAGCGGTGACATGATAGCAGTCTTCTAATATCTCAGGGGCTGCCCCAAAGAAGAGGGAGTCAAGCTATTCTCCAAAGCATCTTAAGGCAGGACAAGAAGCAATGGGAGGAAACTAATCAAGGAGAGAAGCAAACTAGAACTAAGGAGAAATGTCCTGACAGTGAGAGCAATTCATCAGAGGAACAACTTGCCTCCAGAAGTTGTGAATGCTCCAACACCAGAAGTTTTAAAGAAGAGATTGGACAACCATTTGTCTGAAGTGGTGTTGGGTTTCCTGCCTGGGCAGAGGGTTGGACTAGAAGACCTCCAAGGTCCCTTCCAACTCTTGTTATTCTATTCTTCCTGTATAACGAGGTTGTTGAGTTTTCAGAGTTGTTAACCTCAAATCAGAACGTGATTCGCACACTTAATCCCATGCAGGTTGTATTTACTCAACCCTGGATGGTATGTTTCCAGAAGGGGTCAAGCCACCTGAGTTCACACAACTCAGCAAATCCTACCTTGACTAAAGAGCCTTAAACTACTAGCCAATTCTGTTTCAGTCCAGAATATTTTTAAACTATTTGAGGCTCGGGGAGAATGAGCAAGCTCTGTGCAAGAAAGAAAAATCTTAAAGTCCCTTTATATTTTTTTAATGATCGGTTTTATTGCCTGGAGTAGAGACATTTTAAGGCAATAAAACCAATCATTATAAAAAATATAAAGGGACTTTAAGATTTTTCTTTCTTGCACAGAGTTTGCTTAAGAGAGGCGGTGGCTCAGCGGTTAAGACGCTGAGCTTGTCAATCGAAAGGTCGGCAGTTCAGTGGTTCAAATCCCTAGTGCTGTGTAACAGAGTGAGCTCCCCTTACTTGTCCCAGCTTCTGCTAACCTAGCAAAGCCCATAAAAGTAGAAAAATAGGGACCACCTTTGGTGGGAAGGGAACAGCGTTCCATGCGCCTTTGGCATGGAGTCATGCCAGCCACATGACCACGGAGACGTCTTCGGACAGCGCTGGCTCTCCGGCTTTGAAACGGAGATGAGCACCGCCCCCAAGAGTCAGGAATGACTAGCACATATGTGCGAGGGGAACCTTTATCTTTAGAGACGTCTTGCTCCGTCTCTCTCTTGAGGGTCAGTTTGTTCTAGTGGTTAAGGCACCAGGCTAGAAACTAGGAGATGGTGAGTTCTAGTACTGCCATAGGCACGAAAGCCAGCTGGGTGACTTTATGCCATTCACCAGGAGATGGTGAGTTCTAGTCCAGCTTTAGGCAGGAAAGCCAGCTTGGGCAACCTTATGCCATTCACCAGGAGATGGTGAGTTCTAGTCCAGCTTTAGGCAGGAAAGCCAGCTGGGTGAATTTCGGCCAATCATCAAGAGATGGTGAGTTATAGTTCCATCTTAAGCCTGAAAGTTAGCTGGGTGACTTTGGGTCAATCACCAGGAGACAATGAATTCTAGTCCAGCTTTAGGTATGAAAGGCAGGTGAGTGACTTTATGCCATTCACCAGGAGATGGTGAATTCTAGTTCAGCCTGAGGCATGAAAGCCAGATTTGTCTGAACCCAAACCACCTCACAAGGTTGTCGCTGTGGGGAAAACACAAGGAGGAAGGAGATTAGGTGTGCTCACCACCTGGAGTTATTTATAAAAAGACGGAACATAAGTAAAATATTTAAAAATGAAAAATCTGATGTTTTCAAAGGCTGAACCATTTATGGAACAATATGAAATCCTTCCACCTGGGGCTTAGAGCAAATGTATTTTTTTTCCCCGTCTTGCACCCTGATCCACCCAACACAAGGCAACACAACACAACCTGTGCCCTTGATATACTCAAACCTGGCATTTTCCGATGCCCAGGGATAGCTTGCTAATTCAGAAGAGGACTGAATGGATGATGGTTCTTCTCTACCCACTTCTTGGAGATGCATAATCTAGTCTGTTTGGCCTGAAAAGTCAGAACTGATTGTGCTGGGAGGGGGAGGAGAATTGCTTTTCTCCCCCACCCCACCCTCCTACCTCAAAGTTCAAGGCAATTATAAAGTGCTTCTTTATGTGGGAATTGTGTCTGTCAAAATCGCAGGCAGCATGCAGCAGCTTGCAGAAAATGGAAAAGAGAGAGAGAGAGAGAGAGAAATGGAGAACAAGAAGATTTGCAAATATCCATACATTAACATTAAGTCTTCACTGAAAAAGGAGGGGCAGGTGGAAATGACTTTCACAACGTCTCATGTTCATGCAACAGATCTTAACAGCATTGTCGTTTTCAGAGCTTATTAGTGGCTGCTCCAATTGAAGAGAAAAGCATTTTCAGTTTGATTTAATCTAATACATATTTAATGCCTAGTTTGCACACTTGAAGATGCTATTCTCCTAAGCGAGCAGGAAGGGGATACGGGAGGAGGGAAAGGGGGGGAGGGGGTGGGGTGTGCAAGAGAACCAATTGGGAGTGCAATAAATAATACATGAACAAAAGACTCCCTTTCCTTCTTTTGATCTGAGGAAATCCCTCCAACGGGGATAGATAGATAGATAGATAGATAGATAGATAGATAGATAGATAGATAGATGGATGGATGGATGGATGGATGGATGGATGGATGGATGGATGGATGGATGGATGGATGATATAGAGATAGATAGATAGATAGATAGATAGATAGATAAATGATAGATGGATAGATAGATGATAGATAGATAGATAGATAGATAGATAGATAGATAGATAGATAGATAGATAGATAGAAGACAGATGGATGGATGATAGATAGATAGATAGATATAGATAGATAGATAGATAGATACTGTAGATAGATACAAGAGAGAGTGTGTGTAGATATATAGATAGATAGATAGAGAGAGAGAGAGAGAGAGAGATTGTAGATAGATACCATAGATAGATAGATAGATAGATAGATAGATAGATAGATAGATAGATAGATAGATAGATACTGTAGATAAATACAAGAGAGTGAGTGTGTAGATATATAGATAAAGAGAGAGAGAGAGAGAGATTGTAGATAGATAGATAGATAGATAGATAGATAGATAGATAGATAGATAGATAGATAGATAGATAGATAGATAGATAGATGATGGGTTGAGATCTGGGCAGAAACAACATGCTTTATCAATTATAAAACAATAGTTTCTATGATAATTCTATGTTCAATAGACACTATCAAAATTGAGTTCTGCAGATTTTCGTTGTCCTCTTTCAAGCAAAAATCTGGTCTCCTTCCATGATGGCTGGTTGCATAATCCAGATCTGCATTCAGCACTAAGCTATCAGTTACAGGTAATCAGAATTGGATTGGTCCCTCGCTCTAATAGAAGGAAAGAGAAGACGAGGGTGACCAACATCAACAGCAAGATGGATGGAGACAATTACAGCAGTGATGGGTACACTATTGTAAGATCTGAAGGGACAGCTTGGTGGCAGAATTGTCTTGGAGGAAATCTGCGTGGTTACTAGGAAGTGACACCGACTTGATGACATACAATCCATCAATCAATTTGCATCACTCTAAGCCTAAATCTAACTTGATGGCCTAGTTTGAGAGAAGAAGCATTCCCGGACCTCATTTTGAAGAGATATTTTAGAAAGAACTTCAGAAAGAAAGAAGGATCGGTTACGGTAGTCCTTCTCTTGAACTCTGTGAAGTTCAGCCTCAAACTGAGATCCAGTGAAATGAGACATCAACAACAAAACAGCAGGACCCTGGATATATTACCTCAAATGTATGAAGACATTATCTCAAATATATATTAAGAAATCACCTCAAATAGATGAAGAAATTACCTCAAATGTATGAAGAAATCACCTCAAATGTATGAAGAAATCATCTCAAATGTATGAAAAAATCACCTCAAATATATGAAGAAATTACCTCAAATATATGAAGAAATTATCTCAAATATATGAAGAAATTACCTCAAATATATGAAGAAATTACCTCAAATGTATGAAGAAATTATCTCAAATATATGAAGAAATTATCTCAAATATATGAAGAAATCACCTCAAATATATGAAGAAATTACCTCAAATATAAGAACAGTTGCAAGAATTGAAGTACCTGAAGGCAGGACAAGAAGCAATGGATGGAAACTAATCAAGGAGAGAAGCAATCTGGAATTAAGAAGAAACTTCCTAACAGTGAGGACAATTAAACAGTGGAACAGCTTGCCACCAGAAGTTGTGGGTGTTCCATCAGTGGAGGTTATTAAGAAGAGACTGGACAGACATTTGTCTGAAATGGTGTATGGTCTTCTGCTTGGGTAAGGGGTTGGACTAGAAGACCTCCAAGGTCCCTTCCAGCTCTCTCCTGACTGAGAAATACTTTGGGCTACAATCCCAGGTTCTCAAGCTGTTGCATCTGTTGATTTGTGGGGGCAATATAGGTTGTAGGCCCAAGTAGGTTTACTCATTGGATTATGACTAGAATGCCGGGTAAAAAATCAGATAAATTGTAGAGCATCCGTTGGCTGCAACTTTATTTATCTGCATTTCTTCCTACCTCAAATATGTCTCTGCTTGTTTTCTGAAGTTGGAAAACCAGGAATAGCATCTGCCAAAGAAATTATTTGTGTCTTGGACTCTAAATATTTGTTTGCTCTTCACACTTTTCAAATAAATTTCACGAGGAATCCGTTCGCTTTGCCTGAATATTGTCAACAGTTTTCAGCCCATTAGGTTTTTATGGACTGCAAGAATAAAATTTGAAAACAATATGATTCATGATCAACAGATGCTCCTCAAAGCTTCATCCCCTACACACAACCACCATCCGAAGTAAATCTTGGACGGTTTCATACTTTTATGAATTCAATACTATCTTCTCAAGACTGGAAGGTGTGATTTACTACCCAACTACGAAGTATTAAGATTGTTAATCAATAGTTTAATCAATAGGAATGTAAGTAAAGCGTTGGACTCTTGACAGGCTTTTAGCACACACGGCCCCAAAATACATCAGTTTTATCCTCCTCCATAGTAGAGATCATAAATTATGAAACACGAAAGACAGACAAAGCGGCAATTTACAGATAGTTCTCGACTTACAACCATTCCTTTAGTGACCGTTCCAAGTTACGATGGCAACTTGGAACGAAAAAAGTGATTTATGATCGTGTTTTACATTTATAACTGTTGCAGCATCCCCATGGTCACATGATCAAAATTCAGAGACTTTAATAAGTTATCTCCTCCTATTCCTCCTCCTCTTTTCCACAAATCCCACTCTCTCCTAACACTGATGATGTTACCTAGTTGGGTAATGAAACGTCTACAAGAAAACAACCAAGCCCAGAGAGCACCAAAGACCCCCCACAGTAGACATATTCATTGTCGCACACCCTCAGCCCCCTCCTGGTCAAATGCTAATTCAGATGTTGTGACTACGATCAGCACCGACAAATGGAAAGCGTACTTTTAAATGTATGGGTGCGGTGGGAAATGTTCTGACGTAGCACAAACGTAGTCCCAGCAAACCTTTTTACTTCATACAGCTGTGAATTATTGTCATCCCCAGTCCGAAAGGCTTCTCAAACAGTCTGTCAGGGGAGTGCTTACAAACACCCACCTTATCTCCCTTGGAATGTTGCCAGAAAACTAATTGCCACATGCAGGGCAAGGCCAAACTTAGCACAGAGTCAAAGAGAGCTTTTCCAGAGCTTTTACCGACCAGATAAACTAAATTGCTTCCTGCAAAAGCTCATGTCCCGTTTGCTTCTCTTTTATGTCTTATGGGTGGGGCCAAACATCTCCAATCCTTACTCCCAAGTTGACCCTGTTTCCTTAATTTTTCCTGTCTTCTGGCAGCTCTGCGCATGCGCAGACTGGGAACAGGCTGACGCTGTTCTTCTGCCTCGTTGATGTCAGACTCTGGAGGCAGCAAAGAACTACCAGATGGCCTTGGCCCCCTCTCTGTCTCTGACTCAGAGCCCTCATCCGAGCCTTCCCCAGACTCCAGAAAAGGCCCACGTTCCTCCCCAACCTCCTCACTGTCTGAATCTGCTGCCAGCTTTGCCGGGCCACAACAGGAAAATCTTTGATTGCAAGCTTTAAGCCCAATGGAAACTCAGGATATTATAGGGGGGAAAGGAAGGGTCTTGGACATCTGGGGTCAAGCCAAGCCGCCCTGAGATTTCCTTGCATAGTTCAAGCAAGGATATGCTTTGTTATCTGACTGACTTTGTTTGATCTTCAGAAACCAAGCAAACAAATGAGCTCAGAGAGTAGGAAGAATTCCACTTCCAGAATCCTTTTTCAGAAAGAATGCATCTTTGGCTTACTTGAGATTTATTTTTATCTGATGGGGGAAAGAGTTGTTAAGAGGGAGACAAGTGTGTTCTTTTGGTGAAGACAAGTTGTAGTGTTTCACTTCAAGACTTGCTCACCTGTCTCTGCACATGTGCTGGCCTCCTTGTGGAAAATGAAAGCCGACATAGCTTTGAGCACAAACATTTCCCAACCATGGCAAGTTTAAGAGGATGGACTTCAACTCTCAGAATTCCCCAGCCAGCCAATAACCCCTTAACTCAGGGGTGTCAAATTTCATTGAGGGCCGCATCAGAGTTGTGTTTAACCTTCGGGGTGGGTGGGTGGCGTGTCCAATAGGGGAGCTCAATGTCATTAGTGATGGGAATACCTCAGAGGTGAAATCCAGCAGGTTCTGACAGGTTCGGGAGAACCGGTAGCGGAAATTTTGAGTAGTTCGGAGAACTGGCAAATACCACCTCTGGCTGGCCCCAGACTAGGGTGGGAATAGGGATTTTGCAGTATCCTTCTCCCAGGAGAGGGGTGGGAATGGGGATTTTGCAGTATCCTTCCCCCAGGAGTGGGGTGGGAATGGAGATTTTGTATCCTTTCCCTGCCACACCCACCAAGCCACACCCACAGAACCGGTACTAAAAACAAAATTGAATTTCACCACTGAGGCACCGGTCCTGGGCTATGCTGTCCTATTTAACCACATTTTCTAAGCCATGTGCACCAAAAATGCGCAGCAAACCAGTGGTAAAATTATGTGAAACCCACCTCTGGGTTGGGGGATCCATTGTTCTTAATTCCGTCTTCATTCTCCTTTCTTCCTCAGAGGCACCGCAGGTCAGTGCTTCGCTGTTTTCAGGGTGGCCCCGTCAGCCAGATCTAAGTACCTCACGGGTGCATAATTGGCCCAGGGGCCTTGAGTTTGACACCCCTGCCTTAAACTCTTCCATTTTGCTAACTGAAATGCAACATGCTTTGCAGGTCGTCCAAACGATCCCTTTTTTCTCATTTAAAAAAAAAACAAACTAAAAAACATTATTTTCTAACCAATGGGGCCAAAAAAGGAAAGGAAAGGAAAGGAAAGGAAAGGAAAGGAAAGGAAAGGAAAGGAAAGGAAAGGAAAGGAAAGGAAAGGAAAGGAAAGGAAAAGAAAAAAAAGAAAAGAAAAGAAAAGAGAAAAGAAAAGAAAAGAGAAAAGAAAAGAAAAGAAAAGAAAAGAAAGTGAACTGAAATAGTTCTCAAAGCACAAAACCAAGTGATCTTTTTTTTTTTTTGAGAGAGAGATTTTAGTCAGATTTTAATTGCTCAGAAGATCCGGTTGCCAACTTCGTGAGGCTGCACCTACACAGCCTCCCACATGCCACGGTGGCACAACGATCAGCCAAGTTTGGCACAAAACCGGGTAACTTTCTCCTCCCCGTATTTTTGCTTCTCCGTTTATTTGGGTTTTTTTTTTTATTCCCTTCAGTTTTGGTCGCCACGATGTAAAAAAAGATGTGGAGACTCTAGAAAGAGTGCAGAGAAGAGCAACCAAGAGGATTAGGGGACTGGAGGCTAAAACATAGGAAGAACGGTTGCTGGAACTGGGTATGTCTAGTTTAATGAAAAGAAGGACCAGGGAAGACATGATAGCAGTCTTCCAGTATCTCAGGGGCTGCCCCAAAGAAGAGGGAGTCAAGCTATTCTCCAAAGCACTGAAGGCAGGACAAGAAGCAATGGGTGGAAACTCATCAAGGAGAGAAGCAACCTAGAACTAAGGAGAATTTTCCTGACAGTTAGAACAATGAATCAGTGGAACAACTGGCCTCCAGAAGTTGTGAATGCTCCAACACTGGAAGTTTTTAAGAAGAGACTGGATAACCATTTGTCTGAAGTGGTGTAGCATTTCCTGCCTAAGCAGGGGGTTAGACTCGAAGACCTCCAAGGTCCCTTCCAACTCTTCTCTTCTCCTCTCCTCTCCTCTCCTCTCCTCTCCTCTCCTCTCCTCTCCCCTTCCCTTCCCTTCCCTTCCCTTCCATTCCATTCCATTCCATTCCATTCTCTTCTGTCCTATCCAATCCTATCCTAGCCTAGCCTAGCCTAGCCTATCCTACCCTACCCTACCCTACCCTACCATACCCTACTCTAATCTACTCTATTCATTATTGAGTCTGTCATTTGCACCTTTATAACTGTCAGGAGAGACACATACTTCAATGGATAGTTAGGACTGCAGAAAAAACAATTGCTACCAACCTGCCTTCCATTGAGATTCTATATACTGCACGAACCAGAAAGAAGGCTGAGAAAATATAAATGGACCCCCTTCACATCCTGAACATAAACTGTTTCAACTCCACCCCTCGAGACACCGCTATAGGGCATTGCATGCCAAAACAACTAGACACAAAAATACTTTCCTCTCCCCTCTCCATGCCACCGCTCTGCTAAAGACGTAATTCTCACAGTATTGTCTTATGCCTAAGGATATTTAATCATGTAGTAGGGCTTTATTTACTATTACCCTTCTCACCTTTCCTATTACCTACTCCTATTTGTATCTTACAACTTTTATGTTCTCAAGTCATCCAGGTTATCGGTTGTCCCAAAGGTGGGACTTTCTGGTTTTTCTTTGAAGACGTTTTGCTTCTCATCCCAAGAACCTTCTTCAGCTCTCGTTTTTCTTCACAGAAAAACCAGAAAGCCCAGTTGCCTCTTGCAAAAGCAGCTGTGGGACTCTTACGCCTTACGTTTGTATCTTACGATTTAGGATTTATCACATCGTGCCCTGCATTGTCTACTGAGAGCTTACGCATTGGAGACAAATTCCTTGTGTGTCCAATCAATCACACTTGGCCAATAAAGAATATTTTCTTCTCTTCTATTCTAGAGGATGGGTTGACGAGATGGAAGTCCGAAAAACGAATGTGATTGACGTTTTACAAGAGCAGGATAATAGAAACCATTTAATACAACATCGGCTGTTGTTACGCCTGTATTTCAGAGTAAAATCCCATTTCATGGTTGTGTCAAGCTGAAAATATTGTGTTCTTCCCTTATTTTATTTTTCTGCCCAAGGGGGGGGGGAATCATTAAAAGTTAAACTATTAGGGTTCGATATATTTGACAGGGGCTCAAAGTGTGACTGTGGGAAAAAGATTACAGAACCATCTCTGTTATCTGTGTTTAATGTTTGTTCCCCCAACCTGACAAGCAACATTGAAAAAGATTTTGCAAAACTCTTAAGCCTGAATAGACTTTGTTGGAAGTTCCACCTTCTTTGTGCAAATACTTTGAATTTACCCACGCAGCCCTTCCTATTTTCTTCCTTTTCATCCCCGCTTACGCCTCAAGATCTCATCTTCGTTCTTGAAAAAGCATAAGCGAAGAAGCAAAAGGCTTGACTTTTAAGAAAGCTATCCTTCTCCACGGGATCCTTTGTGTAACAATGGATAGACAGTTCCTGTGAACTCGAGTGGCTTCATCGCAGAATAGTAGAATTCTTTATTGACCAAGTGTGATTGGACACACAAGGAATTTGTCTTTGGTGCATGTGCTACATCAAGAAAAAAAAATAAAATATATTCATCGAGAATCGTAAGGTACAACACTTAGTGATACTCATAGGATACTAATAAGCCATCAAATCATACTAGGAAACAATAAAAACAATCTAAGTTGTGAAGATACAAGCAACATGGATATAGCCATATGTGGGAAGAGATAGGTTCTAGTAAGGATGAGAAGAAGAATAGTAATACAGTCTTAATAGTTAATTTGACAGTGTTGTTGGAATTAGCTGTTTAGCAGAGTGATCATCTTGATTTTAACAGTAAAGGGACCTTGGAAGTCATCTAGGATCCCTGTACTAGGATCCCTGTACTAGGGATCCAAACCTACTTTTCTGATCAACAAGCTCAGTGTCTTAGCCACGGACCCACCTATTTTACTCAAGGTTTTCCACACCCTTCCCTTTTAACCACTTCCCAGTCTTCTGCGTTGAGCAGGGGTTGGACTAAAAAACCTTCTAGGTTTCCCTTTCCCTTCTATGGTTCTAAGATTAGGCTGAGGCTGAGCTAATGTGGAGAAAATCAGAAAGCCCGCAAGATATTTGAGGCTCCAGGGAACAATCGCTCTCTCTCTCTTTGAGAGAGGCGTTCTTATACATTTTTAAACATTCAGATGCTCCAGTTGTATGTTGGTTCTGAATCTGAATATTCCAGTGAGGAAGCTCTGAGCAAGGAAGACACTGAACAGCACCTCATCTCTGTCTTCAGACACATGTCAGTTTTTCCACCGGCGAGGACAGCTAGATAAATTTGTATTCTGAATGCTTTAAATCATCATATATAGATGAGAACAACCAGGCAAAAATTTTAAAAAACCTCTTCGGTTGGATGCCAATGAAATTACAAGAGGTGGACATATTTAGAGGAAAGAAGGGATGGGGAAGCCACAATTTTGAAAAATAAAAAGCAATAAGAGGATGCTTCATAGCATAATAGAGAAATGTTTAGAACAAAAAAGATAGAGCTGAAGAAAGAGCTGAAGATGAGGAGTTAGGCATTTTTTGTTTCTGTATGTTTAAAGAATATAATGAGGATTGCTTACATTTGATAAATGTGATAGAGGTCGCTAATATTGTTACTGCGAATTGGATGAATATGAATGATACCCAGAACCAACTCTGTCCACACACAATATGGATGTATATTTAAAAAAATAATTTAAAAATATAATTAAAAGACGAAGAAGATGCATTTGATGATGGAGACTCTAGAAAGAGCGCAGAGAAGAGCAACAAAGAAGATGAGGGGGCTGGAGGCTAAAACATAGGAAGAACGGTTGCAGGAACTGGGTATGTCTCGTTTAATGAAAAGAAGGACTAGGGGAGACATGATAGCCGTCTTCCAATATCTCAGGGGCTGCCCCAAAGAAGAGGGAGTCAAGCTATTCTCCAAAGCCCCTGAGGGCAGGACAAGAAGCAACGGGTGGAAACTAATCAAGGAGAGAAGCAATCTAGAACTAAGGAGAAATTTCCTGACAGTGAGAAGAATTCATCAGTGGAACAACTTGCCTCCAGAAATTGTGAATTCTCCAACACTGGAAGTTTTTAAGAAGAGGTTGGACAACCATTTGTCTGAAATTGTATAGGGTTTCTTGCCTGAACAGGGGGCTGGACTAGAAAAACTCTTAAGGTCCCTTCCAACTCTGTTATTCTATTCTATTCTATTCTATTCTATTCTATTCTATTCTATTCTATTCTATTCTATTCTATTCTTTGTCTCCTTCTATTCTATTCTATTCTATTCTATTCTATTCTATTCTATTCTATTCTATTCTATTCTTTAAGATTCAAGCTTTATCCGTAATGTTCTACCAACGATTTCCATTAGAAAACAGATAAATTGCGTGAATCCGATTTCTCTTTATGGACATTTGAGCTCATTTCTGGCCAGGGAATTTGTGGGCCAAACCCACTCTAACGACAGGAGGTTTGGGAGTCAGAATTGAATCATCACAATAACCCACAAAGTAGGATGTCCTTAACAACCATCGCAAAAGAAAAGGGTCATAATATCGGTGCAATTCCCTTCATAACCGCCTTGCTTAGCAATGGGAATTCGGGGGAGGGGGGCATTGCAGTCGTGAGTCGAGGACTGTCGGTCACTACATTTTCCCAAGGAATAGCAGAAAGAGAGGTCCAGCCAGAGACCAAGTGGCCAAGGACAACCCCGGGGGCGGGTGGGGGAGAAAAAAACCAAAGGGTTTATTGCAAAATTAAGAATTCCATTAGAAGTTAGATTTAAGGCAAAACCCAAGGTGCTTTTTTTTCCCCCAAGAGGCAACTGGATTTTTGGTTCTGGTTTTTCTTTTGAAGACATTTCACTTCTCATCCAAGAAGCTTCTTCAGCTCTGACAGGATCGGGGGGAATGGAAGGGTTTATATTCCTTGTAGACAGCTGGTCATTTGCCTTCTTTTGAGAGAGTCGTTGAGGCCACTTGGAGGTCTATCTGCAGCAGTTCCAAGAAGGCTCCACACTGCCGCTACCAGTTCGTCCGAACCGGATAGAACCAGCTGAATATCACCGTTGATTTGTACACACACACACACACAAAGAGAGAGAGAGAGAGAGAGAGAGAGAGAGAAAGAGGGAGAGAGAGAGAGAGAGCTTTAGACTTGCAAAAGTGTTTGATGCTAGTGTTTGGACAGTCCTGATTTATGCAGGTTACCTCACCTACATAAGAAAGGATGCTACCTAGCATGGATGCAAGTCAGAGGATAAGCAGCTGGAGGGCTGAAGGTGGTGGTGGGGGGAAACCCCTCTTTCTAGAGATTGAACTGGCTTGCTATCTCTGTGCTCTTCCAACAGCCTTTTGAATAAAACATGACCAGTAATTTATTTAGTGAGCGAGAAATGAAAGGAGGGAGCAAGGGAGATAGATAGATAGATAGATAGATAGATAAATAGATAGATAGATAGATAGATAGATAGAGATAGATATAGATGGCTTAAAGGAAATATATATATAGATAGATAGATAGATATAATTTTATTTTTGTAGGTTTTTATGTGTGTTATTCTATATGCCAGGATTTTCCTACGTAAATCAAGATGTTTCATAGCCATAGTTTTGTGAAATCTCATTCACTAGTTTCTAGGCTTTCTCAAACATTAAAGCAGCATTTTGCTGTCTGTTTGAAGATTTGGGAGAGACTGAGATAGATCTAACTTAGCTGCTTTATTGCAAATGTTTCTGCTGGCCCCATTTTAAAAAAAGCGGCTAGCAAAGTGTTTGTAGCTTAGGTGCGACCTTCCTGTGGATATAATTCTATGCCTCTGATTTTTGTCGTGTCTGAGAAAGCCTGAAAGAGATTCCTAGGCGGCAGCTTGATCTGTGATCTATTTGTCAGTCCATTCATAATGTATCCAGAGGAGGCATTTCCTGACCCACTAAGTGCCAGATGGGATCATGGCCAAGAGAAGGTTGGTCAGGTAAGACCTCCAAGGTAACTTCCCTGTATTCCCTGGTACAGGTAATTCTCGACTTACGACCACCACTGAGTCCAAAATTTCAGTTCCTAAGTGAAACGCTTGCTAAGAGAGTTTTGTCCCGTTTTACAACCTTCCTTGCCAGGTTGTTAAGTGAATCACCGCAGTTGTTAAGTCAGGAACACAGTTGTTAAATGAATCGGGATTCCCCATTGACTTTGCTCGTCAGGAGGTCGCAAAAGGGCACTGCAACCGTCATAAATATGAGTCAGTTCCCAAGCGTCTTAATTTTAATCATGTGACCGTGGGAACAGTGCAACGGTCGTAAATGTGTGAAAAACGGTCATAAGTTGCTTTTTTTCAACGCTGTTGTCGCTTTGTATGGTCACTAAATGAAATGTTGAGGATTTCATCTCTGATTCCGTATTCTGATGGCATATACAGGTAGTTCTTGATTTATGACCGCTTGCTTAACAAGTGTTTGAAGTTACAACCTACCTGAAAAAGGGGACTTAAGCAGGGGTGAAATGCTCCCGGTTTGGACCGGATCGCCTGATCCAGTAGCGATGGTGGCAGGTGGTTCGGAGAACCGGTAGCAAACATCCCTGCCACCCCCATGTAAGCATTTTTTCGGCAGAAGAGGTTGTAGAAAAAATGCTTTTAAAAGCCTCTGACAATCCGGCAACTCAGCTGGGATCATCAGAGGCTTTTAAAAGCATTTTTTCTACAACGTCTCAGCTGAAGAGGTTGTAGAAAAAATGTTTTTAAAAGCCTCTGACGATCCCAGCTGAGCCATGCGATCGTCAGAGGCTTTTTTTTTTTTACTTTTAAAAGCATTTTTTTAGCTGAAGAGGTTGTAGAAAAATGCTTTTAAAAATTAAAAAAACCAGCCTCTGATGATCCCGCGATCCGGTCTGAACCGGGAGCATTTCACCCTCAGAAACAGGGTATCACTTTTCAGTTGATGGCTACATCTGAAACCATCAATAGGGTAATTAGCCACCCTTGTAATTGTGACTTCTACTACTGGTACATCAGCAGGGATGATTGTAAAATTCAGCGGGTAGCATCTCATTTGTCCATGAATTTGGAGGTCTTTGGAGGAGTCCTAACTTTCAAATTTCAAATCTTTATTGTCATTGCACAACATATGTACAATGAGATTGGTTGAGCTCCCTCAATGTACTTCCCCCAACACAATATAACTCATAGTGAAGACAGAAAATCCCTAACCCAATAAATCATGTTAACAAAACACCCAGTCCTATTGCACCAGTGTGAACATGTTACACATTGCACCGGCCCTGAAGTCCATCATACTGTGTAGTTGCAATGTTATTTCACATTCAGGAGTCTGACAGCCCACTTTGTCTACTTCAATTTTCAGACCCA
This sequence comes from Masticophis lateralis, assembly GCA_030761175.1. NCBI lineage: Eukaryota > Metazoa > Chordata > Lepidosauria > Squamata > Colubridae > Masticophis > Masticophis lateralis. The sequence continues at coordinate 5,819,603 of JAUDYJ010000013.1, forward strand.
CCTAAATTTCTGCTCTCCATCCCACACCCAGCTGGTCCCACCTGTGCTAAAGTCCATTCATTAAAAAAAAAACCCAAAAAACCACCAAAGATACATTAAGTATTTGCAAAGGCCGAAAGGCAGATGTTCAGCGGTATTTAAAGATTATCGGACTAAAGTAGGTCAAATTATTGCTGTTCGCTTCTCAGAACCCCCAACTGCTTTTCTAAGCTGATTAGGAGATGTTGTTGACCCAGATTGTGGTTTTTATGCCTGAAAATTCATCGCAAATCTTGCGATATGTGACCAAGCGATGGAAGAGTTGGGGTCCTGGGTCCTGTGGGCTCAGTTTTTGGGGGGTTGGCCTACAAATAGAAAGAACAGGACTCTCTCCTTCCTCTTTAATTGTCTGTTAGGTTGAAATATGTCTCTTTAATTTACACAGCAGGCTCTTCCACCCCGGCATATTGTAGATTGCAATTAAGGCAAATTTATTGCTAAGGACACCCCGGTAGTCTAATGGCCCCCTACCAGGAAGGTAGATCGGAGTTGAGCTCTCTATAGCAAGGGGGGCAGCATATGAGATAGAGAAAGAGAGAGAGATGACAGATAGACAGTCAGAGGAAGAGGGAGGGAGAGAGGGAGGGAGGGAGATTCTAAGCTAGATAGCTAGATGATTGATAGATGATTGATGGATGATAAATAATAGAGATAGATAGGGAGATTAGATGATGGATTGATAGATAGATAGATAGATAGATAGATAGATAGATAGATAGATAGATAGATAGATAGATAAAGAGGGAGGGAGATTCTACGCTACAGCTAGATGATTGATAGATGATTTATGGATGATAGATAAATAATAGAGATAGATAGGGAGATTAGATGATGGGTTGATAGATGGTAATAGATAGAGAGATAGAGAGATAGGTAGGAGACAGACAGACAGACAGAAGAAGAGGGAGGGACGGAGGGAGATTCTAAGCTAGATAGCTAGATGATTGATACATGTTTTTTTAATTTTTTTAATTTATTTTTTAATTTGATTTATATGCCGCCCTTCTCCGAAGACTCAGGGCGGCTTACAATGCGTTAAACAATATGTTTGATAGATGATAGATAAATAATAGAGAGATAGGGAAATTAGATGATGGATTGATAGATGGTAGATAGATAGATAGATAGATAGATAGATAGATAGATAGATAGATAGATAGATAGATAGATAGATAGATAGATAGATGGATGATGGGCTGGCTGGGAATTCTGGGAGTTGAAGTCCCACAGGTCTTAAGGTTGGATACCCCTGCTTTAGCTATCTCATAGGCTAGGGTTTTGGGGGTTGCAGATCTGAAGGGAGCTTCAACATTTCCAAGTGTCCAAAGATCTCAGCCAGATTGGATTCGTAAACCTTTGGTTTATGACCTAATCTACACGGTTTGCCTGGCCGACTGCGGTCCCCCCAAAATGGTGGTGCATTCAGCGAGCCGCGGCTTAGTCCCACATGTAATCCACCGTTTCCTTTTCTGCCAAATGGAAAGATGGACGACATCGCTCCTCTTTTCTTGCCATGCCTGCCACTTTCTATCAAGCCAAAACGTGATCCTTTTTTTAAAAAAAAACAACAACAACCCAGGACTGTGTTCCTTTGAGAAGCCATCATTTCAGGTTTTTTTTGAGAGGCACAATCTGTTTTCGCTATTCCTAGCAGCGGCAGTAGTGGCTGTAATTTTATTCCTTTTTAATCAGCTTGCATCCATATGCAGGACCAATTCACTCTAGTCATATTTCAGCCTCTGATCTGACAAATATAGTTTACAATGACTTGAGAGTAGACTAATGGACCGTAATTAGTATCTGACTATAAGGGCTCTTAGCAACAGACTAAATACAAAGGAGGCAGAATGCTAAAAAAATTGCCCCTTCTTTATTTTAAGTCAAACTTACATATCTGGCACTGAGGTTAAAATTTTAAACCTTCTCATGGTGACGTTCTTTCCTTTCTCCTTTATAATATTTTATTTTAAGTGTGTTGTTTCCTGGTAACTCATGCTGAAAAACACAGCATGCCACCCTCCAGATATAAATTTAAGCAGAATTATTTTCCAGGAACGGCTATATACAAGCCATGCCACCCACTTAGATACACTGCCTGGAATCATGGTTTGTTGCTTCATGGGAGTTATTTTGAGTAGGCTAACATGCCCAAGGAGCTGCTGATCCAGTTCGACAGAGGAATTATCGAGTCTGTCATCTGCACCTCCATAATTGTCTGGGTTGGTTCTGCAACTCAACAAGACAGACACGGACTTCAGAGGATAATTAGAATGGCAGAAAAAACAGGGGCTACCAACCTTCCTTCCATTGAGGACCTGTCTACTGCGCGAGTCAAAAAGTGGGCTGTGAAAATATTTATAGACCCCCTCACATCCTGGACATAAACTGTTTCAACTCCTACCCTCAAAACGAGGCTATAGAGCACTGCACACCAGAACAACTAGACACAAGGACAGTTTTTTCCCGAAGGCCATCACTCTGCTAAATAAATAATGCCCTCAACACTGTCAAACTATTTACTAAATCTGCACTATTAATCTTCTCATCATTCCCATCACCCATCTCCTCCCACTTATGACTGTATGACTGTAACTTTGTTACTTGTATCCTTACAATTTATATTGTTTCCTAGTATGATTTGATTGCTTATTTGTACCTTATTGCTATCATTAAGTGTTGTACCTTATGATTCTTGACGAATGTCTCTTATCTTTTTAAGAGATAGATAGGTCTATCTATCTATCTATCTTTTTAAGAGATATCTATCTATCTATCTATCTATCTATCTATCTATCTATCTCTATCTATCTATCTATCTATCTATTATCTATCATCTATCATCTATCTATCTATCTATCTATCTATCTATCTATCTCTATCTATCATCTATCATCTATCATCTATCTATCATCTCTATCTCTATCTATCTATCTATCATCTATCTATCTATCTATCTGTCTGTCTGTCATCTCTATCTATCATCTATCTATATCTATCTATCATCTCTATCTATCTATCACCTATTTCTATCTATCTATCTATCTATTATCTATCATCTATCATCTATCTATCTATCTATCTATCTATCTCTATCTATCATCTATCATCTATCATCTATCTATCATCTCTATCTCTATCTATCTATCTATCATCTATCTATCTATCTATCTATCTGTCTGTCTGTCATCTCTATCTATCATCTATCTATATCTATCTATCATCTCTATCTATCTATCGTCTATCATCTATCATCTATCTATCATCTCTATCTCTATCTATCTATCTATCTATCTATCTATCATCTATCTATCTCTATCTATCTATCATCTATCTATCTATCATCTCTACCTATCTATCACCTATTTCTATCTATCTATCTATCTATCTATCTATCTATCTATCTATCTATCTATCTATCTATCTATCTAAGCTTTTTTTCTGAAGCTCTGTTTCGGAGGCTTTCAGAGGCAGGAAAAAAAGTTTTTTCTGAAAAGGAGTTTCAGAAGTTTCAGAGGCAGAAAAAAAAGCCAAAAAAAAAAAAAAAAGCACGGCATGGAGCCCACAACCAAGGAACCTGTTCCTAAAGTTCACCTCTGGGAACAGCTGATTGGGGGTATTCCGGGAGGCTGATCTATCCGCCAATCAGCTTTTTACTTATTTTCCTCCCTAAAAACTAAGGTGCGTCTTATACTCCGGTGCATCCTATACTCCGAAAAATATGGTATGTATATATGTCTTGGTGTTATTTTTGTATAAATTGGCACTTTTGGATGCTGCTGTTATTCAATTATTATTGTTATTGTCTTTGGGAAAGTGACATTGTGGGTGGGTTCTCAAGAGCGGTGCATCGAAATTTCCTTTTAATGCGTACCGTTGTGTGTGCAGGAAAATGACAATAAAGGTTATCAATCTTATGATGGTGGCCACATCGCTATGGTCATGTGATCAAAATTAGGCTGCTTGGCAGTGGTGGGTTTCAGCAGATTCTGACCAGTTCTGGAGAACCGGTAGCAGAAATTTTGAGTAGTTTGGAGAACCGGCAGTAAAAATTCTGACTGGCCCCACCCCCATCTATTCCCTGCCTCCTGAGTCCCAGCTGATTGGGAGGGAATGGGGATTTTGCAGTATCCTTTCCCTGCCACGCCCACCAAGCCACACCCACAGAACTGGTAGTAAAAACATTTGAAACCCACCGCTGGTGCTCGGCAAACTTAAGACTCATGCATGAATATCATCACATGAATATCACTGAATAGATCTTCACTTGACAGAACTAGAGCGTATTTTTGGGCCACATTGTTTAAGCACAATACTTCTGCATCCCGATATTCTCTTTATTTTTTTAGCTGCTGTATAAAAGCCTCTCCTTCCCGCAATAATTACTGCATTCAAATACATTCGCAATCACACCCCCTCACGCCTGTCTCCCTTTAAGACGGAGGCGCTGTTAACGTCTGCCCTACTTTCCTGATATCAAAACAAAAAGTTTGGAAATGGCTGACTCACTTGCTGATATAGATGCTGTGATTCAGCTGGACACATTCACAGCCCCTCTCTTACCTCCCTCAATCCCAACAGCTGCGGAAAACCACACCGCTTGCGTTGTGACAAGCTCTGGTTGCGTTCATCCACCCAACATCAGCCTGAACCAGTATGATTAATGCAACATCTTCATGCTGTCAAAAGAAGCTTCACAGAATGGGTGAAAGTATTGATATGGCCAAGGATATTTGAGTCAGTTCAAGCGATCTACTTTGCCATGGTTTGATTACTGATGGGAGGGAGGGAAGAAGGGAGGGAGGGAGAGAGGAAGGAAGGAAAAGAAGGGAGGGAGGGAGAGAGGAAGGAGGAAGGAAGGAAGGAAATAAGAAAAGAAGAAAGGGAGGGAGGGAGGGTGGAGGGAGGGAGGAAGGGAGGAAGGGAAGAAGGAAAGAAGGGAGGGAGGAGGGAGGGAGGAAGGAAGGAAAGGAAGGAAGGAAAGAAAGAAAAGAAGGGAGGGAGGGAGGGAGGGAGGGAGGAAGGAAGGAAAAGAAGGGAGGAAGGGAGGGAGGGAGGGAGGGAGGGAGGAAGGAAGGAAGGAAAGAAGAAAAGAAGGGAGGGGGGAGGAAAAGAAAGGAGGGAGAAAGGAGGGAGGGGGAAGGAAGGAAGGAAAGAAAGAAAAGAAGGGAGGGAGGGAGAGAGGAAGGAGGAAGGAAGGAAAGAAGGAAAGAAGAAAGGGAGGGAGGGAGGGAGGAAAGAAAAGAAGGGAAGGAGGGAGAGAGGAAGGAAGAAGGAAGGAAAGAAGAAAGGGAGGGAGGGAGGGAGGGAGGAAATATTGCTAATGGCATTACTTATTTCTTGCAACGCAAAGGTAACAAATTCAGCAAAGAACCAAAAAAAGAGAGAGGAGAAAAATTAAAATCCTGTCTCTTTCATTCATTCTCACTCTTCCTGCTGTCTTGGATCCCCACCCCATCCCCACACACCCCCTTACGAAAGGAATCCCCATCAGAACCTTGCTTACAGTCTTAGTAAGAAGAGTGTGAAAGTGTGTGTGTGTGTGTGTGTGTTTTAACACTCATCCTGCAGTGCAACACATTTCAGCTTCCTCACCTCCTGAGAAATTAACAATCTTTCCATTTCAGAAGAGGTACACAAATAAATGTTTTTGTTTCTGTCTGGCTTCTGTTCAGTTCTGTTCTGTTCTGTTTTCTTCCCTTCTTTTATTCTATTCTACTCTACTCTACTCTATTAATATTCTATTCTTTTCTTTCTTTCTTTTCTTTTATTCTAGTCTATTCTGCATTCTGCATTCTGTTCTATTCTATTGTATTCTGAATTCTATCCTATCCTATCTTTTTTTCTTTTCTTTTCTTTTATTAAATTCTGTTCTGTTCTAGTCTTCTATTTTATTTTCTATTCTATTCTACTCTATTCTGAATTCTATTCTATTCTTTCCCTTTTCTTTTATTCTATTCTGCGTTCTGTATTATTCTCTATTCCATTCTATTCTTTCTTCTCCTCTTCTCTTCTCTTTTATTCGATTCTATTCTGCACTGTGTTCTATTCTGTTCTCTATTCTATTCTCATTCCCTATCCTATCTGATGCGATGCGATGCGATCCTATTCTGTTATCTCAAATATCAGGTTTTGTGAGCTGCATAGTGCAGCCGGTGTTCAGAAGCATTTCCAAGTTCCTTTTATTTCAAAAGGAGAGTGTTAAGAATGTGTTTCAAATAGTGCTTAGGAGCCATTCTGGACCAAGGAATGTCTAAATTGCCATCTTTACTTTCTGCAAACAGACCAGCAACATGAAGTTTGTATAAGGAATATGTGACAAAGGCCTAGAAAGAAAATCACAACGGTGCAAAAGGCAAATCCCCTTCCAGTGCAAGAATTTTTTTAATTTCTTTCTTCTTCTTCTTCTTCTTTTTTTTTAAAGAACATCGTCTTACATTTCAATGGAAATATGTCTGGCTGTCCTGGTTACAGACCTCCGAACAACCCAAGTGTATGAAAAAATAAAATATGAACCTTTATAAAGAACACCCTCCCCCACCCCACTCTAAAATTAAATTCTCTCTAAAAACCACCCTCCTTTTCCTGTTAGGGTTGCTTAGCGTCAGAAGCCCCAAATAATCACAAATATTTAAAAAAGGGGGAAGGGGAGAGGGGGAAAGAACAAAGCTATTTTCAAAAAGAGGGATTAAGGGGATTAAAGGGCGCACACACAATTCCCATGCCTGATCAAGATTCGTAGGTCCACAAATGGGATGGGAGGCATAGAAATATGAGCCACGGATAAATAAATAAATAATATTTTGCTGTGCTTTACAATTATTTCAAACCATTCATCCAATCAGTGTTAATTCATTCTCTCTGTGTGTGTCTATTTCTCCTGGTCTCTCTCTCTCTCTCCCTCTCTCTTATCTCTTTTTCCCTCTCTCTCTGTCTGTCTCTCTTCCTCTTCCTTTCCCTCTCTAATTTCTCTCTCTCCCTCTTAGCTCTTTCTCCCCCTCTCAATCTCTCTCCTTGCCTCTCTCTCTCTCCTAACTTCTCTCTCTTATCTTTTTCTTTCTCCCCCTCTTATCTTTTTCCCTTTCTCCCTTTCCCTATCTCTCTTCCTCTTTCTGTCTCCTGTAACTTCTCTCTCTCCCTCTTTAATTTCTCTCTCTCCCTCTTATCTTTCTCCCCATCTCTCTTGTCTCCCTCCCTCCCTAATTTCTCTCTTATCTCTTTTTCCCTCTCTCCCTGTTTATATCTCCTTCTCTCTCTCTCTCCTCTAACTTCTCTCTCTCCCTTTTATCTCTCTCTCTCTCGTCTCTCTCCCTAATTTCTCTCTTACCTCTTTTTCCCTCTCTCCGTTTATCTCTCTTTCTCTCTTTCTCCTCTAACTCCTCTCTCCCTTTTATCTCTCTCTCCCTATCTCTATCTCCCTAATTTCTCTTTCCCTCTCTTACTGCTTTCTCATCTCCCTCTCTGTCTCTCCCTGTCTCCCTCTCTAACTTCTCTCTCTCTCTCCTCTTTCTTTCTCCCTCTGTCCCTCCCTGTCTATCTTACTGCCTCTCTTCATTCTTTTATTAAATCCATGCATTTTTGTCCTTATTTTTTTCCCCTACTTGCTTTTGTCAACAGTGGGTATTTGTTTGCTTTAGAGAATACAAAAATGAAAAGGAAGTGTATTTTGTAAAAGGATAACCGAGCTGTACTCCCAGCCAGCGCCTCTGATGTGATATTACACACTGGTAAACAAATTGGATTTCTTTCCATTCCGCTACTCGTTGGCTCACACTTCCAACAAATGAAAAAGATCACAGGGGGGCCCTTGTCGTTCAGTTGAATCACAGACACAAAAATAAAACAGACTAGGTGTTCAGCAATTCCTTTTCCCAACCCCGACGATATTAAAGACAAAGTCTATTTGTAGTTTAAGAATAACCACGACCACCACAACAGAAGGGCTTATTTAAATGGGCAATCAGAATGTAAGGCTCAGCATTTGAGGAGACGGGTGTCAAACGTGGTATCTCTTCATGACTTTCATGAGATGTCTCAGTCATCCAGGTCATCGTTGTTCCCAAAGATGCTTTTTTCTCAAGGGGCAATTGGACTTTCTAGTTTTTCTCTGAAGATGTTTCACTTCTCATCTAAGAAGCTTCTTCAACTCTGGCTGGATGGCGGGGAATGGAAGGATTGATATTCCTTCCAGTCAGCTGGTCATTTGAATTGCTTTTTAGAGGGTCATTGAGGCCACTTGGAGATTTATCTGTGTCCTCGGGGTCACCTGAGTTGTGCAAAAGTTCTGCAATTTTTCTCTGGAAATGCATTCATACTCCCACACAGCATTTGAAGGATGTTTTTTTTTTTAATTTGATTTATATGCCGCCCTTCTCTGGAGACTCAGGGTGGCTTACAATGCATTAAGCAATAGCCTTCATACTTTTGTATATTTTATACAAAGTCAGTTTATTGCCCCCACAAACTGGGTCCTCAATTGACCTACCTTAGAAAGGATGGAAGGCTGAGTCAACCTTGAGCCTGGTGGGATTTGAACTTACTGTAATTGCAGACAGCTGGTGTTAATCACAATGCTTTTAGTCTGCTGAGCCACCAGGCCCTATGTTCATCCCAAACCTCCAAGTGGCCTCAAGGACTCTCTGAAAGAATGCAAATGACCAGCTCTGTCTGGAAGAAATATAAATCCTTCCATTCCCCACCATCCAGTCAGAGTTAAAGAAGCTTCATGGATGAGAAGTGAAACGTCTTCAAAGAAAAACCAGAAAGTCCAGTTGCCTCTTGAAAATGGGACTTCATTTTCAGATTTTTATAACAGGTTATTATAGCAGACTCTCCAACCTTGTCAATTTTCAGACTTGCGGACCTCAACTCCCAGAATCCCCCAGCCAGCCATGCTCAATTCTGGGAGTCAAAGTCTGCAAATCTTGATAAGCTGGAAACCCCTGATTCATAGGAAACTACAGGTCGTTTCCTACTTACAACCATGTGTTTAGTGACCGTTCTGCACTGAAAAAGGTAACTCATGAGTCGGTCCTTGCACTTGTAACCAGGGCAACATCCTTATGGGTCACATGATCAAAAGTTGGCCATTTTGGCAACTGGCATGGATCGGTGATGGCTGAAGCATCCCCGCGGTCACCGTTTGCAACCTTCCTGATGGCTTCCAACGAGTAAAATATATGGGGGAAGCCAGATTCTGTGTGATTCACTTAACAACAGGGTCATAAAATCAAGCGTGGCTGAGTGAACAGCTGCCTTGCTTAGCAACAGTGACTATGGCCCCGATTGTAGTGGTAAGTCAAGGAGTGCCTGTAGAAGAATGGGGATCATTCAACAACGGAGCTACATGTAGAAGGAGTGAAGTAGTATGGCTTTAACAACAGTTCCCCCAAGAAAAGTTTTTATCAAGAAAAGTTCTAGTTGCTGACCATTGGATATGCCTCTAAGCAAGATTTTCTAGAACAGGGCTGTCAAACTCAAGGCCCGCAGGCCCACCCTGCAAACAACAAAGAACTGGCCCACAATGTCTCTACCAGGGTCTCGGGTGGTCCGTGCGCTTCCTCCCCAAACTCCGTTTTTGCTGGCAGAGGGCTGCAGGAGGACGTCGCGGCCAAAAACAGAGCTCGTTAGGCTGCGCACGGCCTCCCCGAGCTCCTTCTGCTTTCACTGGCAGAGGGCTGCAGGAGGCCATCGTGGACGAAAACAGGAGCCTCAATGAATGATGTTGAGCTGGCTATGCCCCCTGGCTGCGCCCCCACGCCAGGCGTGAAGTCCAGCAGGTTCTGACAGGTTCTGGAGAACCGGTAGCGGATATTTTGAGCAGTTCGGAGAACCGGCAAATGCCACCTCTGGCTGGTCCCAGAGCGGGGTGGGAATGGAGATTTTGCAATATCCTTCCCCCAGGAGTGGGAAGGGAATGGGGATTTTGTATCCTTCCCCTGGAGTAGGGTGAGAATGGAGATTTTGCAGTATCCTTCCCCTGGAGTGGGGAGGGAATGGGGATTTTGTATCCTTCCCCTGGAGTAGGGTGAGAATGGAGATTTTGCAGTATCCTTCCCCTGGAGTGGGGAGGGAATGGGGATTTTGTATCCTTCCCCTGGAGTAGGGTGAGAATGGAGATTTTGCAGTATCCTTCCCCTGGAGTGGGAAGGGAATGGGGATTTTGCAGTATCCTTCCCCTGCCACGCCCACCAAGCCACACCCACAGAACCGGTAGTAAAAAAATTTGGATTTCACCACTGCCCCAGCCCCCCACCCCCTCAACTTCAAACACAACCCCAGTGGCAGTATTCAGCTGATTCTATCTGAGTAAACCAGTAGCAGTGGCTGTGGAAGGCTTTGCCCACCTGCCCGGACATAATCACATCCCACTTATCCACGTTTTTGATGCTCTACCCATGCGGGGAAGGCCCTGCGCAGGCGTGGAGGTGGCGTGTATGAATGAAGTCGGAGCTCATGCGAGCACACTCACATTTGCCAACCGGTAGCGAAGGGAAAGGAATACACAACCCTGATGCGGCCCTCAATGAAATTGAGTTTGACACCCCTGTTCTAGAATCACCATCTTTTAAAAGATGAACTTTTACAAAAATATCGGAGGAAGAAAACCAACCTCAAATGAAAAACAAGGAACCCTTTGAGAAGCTATGGATTCCCAAAATCTATAGAAGGGGGCATTTATGTTTTTCAGTCGTTGTGAGATTCGGCTAGAAATCCTCTCCCTCCAAAGTGGATCATCTCCATGTCTGTGGACTTCATCTCCCAGAATTCCCCTGCCCATGCGGCCATCGCAGGAACCACATTGGCCAGGGTCACCTGTTGAACATGACTTCTTCTGGCCATAGTTTTGTTGAGCAAGCCAGAATGTCTTTGTTCTAATACTGGCTTAAGCCTTAGAACCAGGAGTGAAATGCTCCCGGTTCGGACCGGATCACCCAATCCGGTAGCGATGGCGGTGGGTAGTTCGGAGAACCGGTAGCAAAAATCCCTGCCCCCCCCCTCCCTACCCATGCCCAGCTGAGCCACACGATCATCAGAGGCTTTTTTTTTTTTTTTTACTTTTAAAAGCATTTTTTCTACAACCACTTCAGCTGAAAAAATGCTTTTAAAAGTAAAAAAAAAAAAAAGCCTCTGATGATCAGGTAACTCTGCTGGGATCCTCAGAGCCTTTTAAAAGCATTTTTTTCTACAACCTTTTGCGCTGTAGAAAAAAATGCTTTTAAAAGCCTCTGACGATCCTAGCAGAGTTGCCTGATTCGTCAGAGGCCTTTTTTTTTCTTTTAAACGCAAAAAAAAAAAAAAGCTTTTAAAACGTTAAAAAAAAGCCTCTGACGATCCCAGCTGAGCTGCGCGACCATCAGAGGCTTTTTTTTTTTTACTTTTAAAAGCAATGCTTTTAAAAGTAAAAATAAAAAGATTGCACACCACAGCTGACCACCCCCGCGTGTACGCTATTCTACTTACCGCATGCCTCCTTTTGGCATGCACTGCATGCACGCACCTCGCATTTGGTGCATGGTGCGCACTGCACATGCGGAGCCAGGAACCGGTAGTAAATCGGTTCAGATTGCACCACATTTATAAATCACCATGGCTGGGTCCAACGCAACTGGACGTGGCAACACAGCCATCGGAAGACCTTAAGAGGACTTTTGTGAACATCTCTAGAGAATTGCACCTTAGATGTGGAGTTGTATATTGTGGATGGGGAGGGCAGCTAACCAAGCAGGGATTAAAAAGTAAAATTATAACGATTGATACGTTTGCACTACAAGGAAATGAAGAGGGAATCTCAGAGCATCAAAGATTGTCTTGATAAAAAGAGGGCACTTGGATAGGAAATGGCCACGGCTATAAGTCAAGGAGACGCTCTTCACAGCTCTCCACGGGCCATTTAGTGGCACCACCAAACACATCCACGTTATTGTCGACCCACGGAATGATGTTGCCCGGCATGTTGATGGAACAATTGGCAATCTTCACAATATCGTCTGGCTTTAAAACTCTGTCCCAGATATTGAACTGGCTCATTTCTCCAACGAACGCTTGGGTGGCGTCAAACCTGCCTCCAACGGTGTCCTTCAAGACAAATGAAAGCAAACCATCGGTTAAAAAGGGAAAGGCTCCCCTCGCACATATGTGCTAGTCGTTCCTGACTCTAGGGGGCGGTGCTGATCTCCATTTCAAAGCTGAAGAGCCAGTGCCGTCCGAAGACGTCTCTGTGGTCATGTGGCCGGCATGACTCAATGCCAAAGGCACACGGAATGCTATGACCTTCCCACCAAAGGTGGTTCCTATTTTTCCACTTGCATTTTTTTTTACGTGCTTTCGAACTGCTAGGTTGGCAGAAGTTGGGACAAGTAACAGGAGCTCACCCCATTACATGGCACTAGGGATTCGAACCGCTGACCTGCCGACCTTTCGATCGACAAGCTCAGCGTCTTAGCCACTGAGCCACAGCATCCCTTAATCATCTGTTAAAACCAAGCAAATGTGTTTTGGTTTGGTTTTTTTGCTTCAAAGAAGAAGAGTGTAAATCCTAAAAAAGACAACTTCTCCAACTTCCAAGCATCTTAAAAAAAAAAAAACACCACTTCCAAATCTGAAAAGGTCATCAGAGGACCAGCCAGGAGTGGGATTTGGGGGTTCTCAGAACTACATAGAATCTTAGCTAGAAGTTCTCCCGAACCTCTACGAACCCCCAGCAGCCCATCCCTGATCTTAGCCTTTTAGCCATATCTTTGGACATGGTCGTCTCCTTCAAAGAGAAGATCCTGCTAGAAGACATAGATGGAGATCTACAGGTAGATCTCTCTGTACTTTGCAACAGATCACACAGGAATTTTTGATTCCCAGCTTGTTCAATCACAATAGTATCTAAATCAGAGGGTCATTTGTAATTCGCAAATCCATTAAGAAAAGATACTTGCAGCTTTGGGTTGAACTGTGGTCTGCTTGGTGCTATCTGAGCTTGGTGGATTTTCTTGTAAATGTTTCATTACCTAACTAACATCGCCAGTCCTAGAAGGGAATGTGGTTTGTCAGAAAAGAGGAGGAGGAGGAGAGGAAGAGGAAGAAGAGGAGGAGGAGGAGAAGAAGCAGAATGAGAAGAAGAAGAAGAAGAAGAAGAAGAAGAAGAAGAAGAAGAAGAAGAAGAAGAAGAAGAAGAAGAAGAAGAAGAAGAAGAAGATGAGGAGGAGGAGGAGGAGGAGGAGGAGGAGGAGGAGGAGAAGAAGAAGAAGAAGAAGAAGAAGAAGAAGAAGAAGAAGAAGAAGAAGAAGAAGAAGAAGAAGAAGAAAGATGAGGAGGAGGAGGAGGAGGAGGAGGAGGAGGAGGAGAGCAG
>JAUDYJ010000013.1:6433080-6615580 GCA_030761175.1 Masticophis lateralis
ACGCTGTGCACATTCACACACTAAATCACCTCGAATCCGGATGGCTTCGCGGCTCCAACCTGATAAGCAAGATGTTTAAACAGACACACAAAACACACAGCCTTTTTTTTTCTCGCCACATGGGCGTTCGAGGGTCACAATTCTGCAAAGGCAACACTTCCCTGCCAGGAAAGCAGGTGTTGACTGAAATACATGCCCCATTAACTGAACATAATGTGGGCTCACATGCTCCGTTGATCAGGGCTGCTGTGCGTACAGCCTTTCTGTCAACGCAACTTCCAAAACCATAAATGCCGTGTATTTCAGCAAACTCTCTTTTTTTTTAATGTGCTGGAGAAGATAAGGGCCTAGTCGTTGATTCTTCATCTATCTCAAGGGTGAAATGCTACCGGTTCGGGGCAGTTCTCCTGAACCGGTAGTGAAAATGCGACTGGTTCTCCCAACCCGGTAATAAAAAAATGCTTTAAAAAGTAAAAAAAAAAAAAAAATAGTTCCGAGCTGTCTCAGGAATTCTGGGAGTTGAAGTCCACAGGTTGTAAAAGGGCCACATTTGCCCAGCCTTGCACTAAATGAAAGGTAGGTTGAAAGCTACCTTTCTGTAACAAGTGTCCCTTCCCAGCAGCAGCCACTTACCTGCCGGATGGGATGGGATGGGATGGAGAGATTTCTGATGCTCCCTGCCAGATTCCCACAAGAAAAGTCAATGGGGAAGCCAGCGGGAAGTCGTAAGTTGCTCTCACTGCTTTGGGGGAGTGTTTCTTGTGTAGGGAAGGATGTTATCTCTGAAAGGACGAGGAGATATAGTATCTATATCTATCGAGCTGTCTATCCGCTTTTCTAACGTTAAAAAAACAAATCCTAAATAAAGATTTAACACTCCCTCGGGTCAAATTCTGCTCCTAGCAACTAGACGGGGGACATTTGTAACACGGTTTATGTTCCTGACTTGCAACGGTATTTATTTGCCATCTGTCTTCTGACCGGATGCTTTTTTGACTTCTCAGTTTAGCTCTGCAACCTGAAATGTCAACAGTCCAAATACTAACCGTGACCCACCCTATTTTGCTTTTCAGTCTGCCTAGCTAAGCGTGATCACGCCTGTGATTTATTTATGCTCACACTGGTGTGCTACATGCGTCACAGATTTTCACCCTTACATTTGGCTAAAGCTCTCTAGGGCAGGGGTCTCCAACCTTGGCAACGTTAAGCCTGGCGGACTTCAACCCCCAGAATTCCCCAGCCAGCAAAGCAAAGCAGAGCAAAGCTGGCTGGGGGATTCTGGGAGTTGAAGTCCGCCAGGCTTAACGTTGCCAAGGTTGGAGACCTCTGCTGTAGGTGCTTTGCAAAGAGGACAAATAAGGTAGGACAAAAACGGGAAGGTAAATATGCCCTGACAACTAGACAAATATGCCCTCAACTTACGACAATTCACTTAGTGACTATTCGAAATTACAATGGCACTGAAAAAAGTGACTTGAGACCATTTTTCACACTTACGACCACAACTTGACTCACATTTAAGACCGTCGCGAGTCACAGGGTCACGAGATCCCCTGTCGGTGACCTTCTGACAAGCAAGGTCGATTGGGGGGGGGGAACCAAATCTACTTAACGACCGTGGCTAGTAACTTAACAGCGGCCGTGATTCATTAGATAAATGCGACAAGAAAAGTCGCAAGATGGGGCAAAAACTCACGTAGCAAATTTACCGCTTGGCAACCTAAATTTCGGGCTCAATTATGGTCATAAGTTGAGGACTACCTGTACCAAAGCTTGCGTAATGTTTGCAGTCAGTAAAATGCCAAGCCGAGAGAAAGTTTGGGAATGGCACAATTCAATGGATCAAGAGGCCTGGGTTAAACCAAGGGAGAAAAGCCCATCATGCAGCTCTGTGGCCGGGAAAGATTTAAGAGTTGAGAAAAGTCCAGTTTATGAGCTCAGAACCCACTCTGAACATGAGCCTAACCCAGGGGTCTGCAATCTTAAATACTCAGAAGTGCCATTTGGACCCGTTTCCCACAGAAAAGAAAATGCCGGGAGCCACAAAACCTGGGTGGGCGTGGCCAACTCAATGTCACTCACATCCACCAGTCACATGACAACACCCCCCACCCCCACCCTCCAACCATGCCTACCTAGGCGGTCATTAGGGCAGAGAACCAGTTGTTTAAAAACACCAGGAGAAACATTGGTTTAGAGCAGGGGTCAGCAACTTGCAGCTCTGGAGCCGCATGTGGCATTTACATTCCTCTGCTGCAGCTCCATTGCTGGTCGGCTCCACAATTGATAGGGCTTTCGGTTAGGACAGGTAGAGGAAAAAGAATGCCGTGCTAGGAGGAGACTCTATGGTGGGGGAACCGGACTTCTAATCAGCTCCAGAATTGAAAGGGGGCTTCCAGTTAGGACTTCTGTGGCTCTTTGAGTGTTTAAGGTTGCCGACCCCTGCCCTAGGCATAGGACAGGGGTCAGCAATCTGAAGCTCTGGAGCCGCATGTGGCTCTTTCACCCCTCTGCCATGGCTCCCTGTCACTCAAAATATGCCTCACAATCGCCAATGTGCGACACCCGCCGGCATGCAATTTATTGAGCTTTTCAACCCCTGGTAGGCCAACGATGGATCAATCCAAGCAAAGAAAAGTTTCAGAAGAAAAAATAACATTTAATTCAACTACATATGCTAGTTTTGTGGCCAGTCAAGAAATAGTCAGGCACGGAAGGGTTTTGTGGCTCCCGGTGTTTTCTTTTCTGTGGGAAAGGGGTCCAAATGGCTCTTTGAGTGTTTAAGGTTGCAGACCCCTGGCTTAGAGTGATGAATGGACACACAGACATTAAATGGCGATAGTACTGCTTTTTAAGTAGCGGGTTTTGACCACAGCTGAACAAACTACAGTTTAATGTAATGTGAAAAGTCAAAATATTCCTCCATATCGCCAGTCGTTTCCTACTTCATTTTTTTGATTATATATATATATATTATGATCGTTTTGATTTTCTGTAAAATGTGCTCCCTTGAAGTCTCTCATTATATATTTGTATTTTTTAAAAAAACAAAGCAGTAGATTAAAGAATATGTCACTGGGATGATTTATGTCCATTATCTTTTTTCTTTCCTTAAAACACCTTGTCTCATCCCACTAGTTACGTTTCTTGAAAAGTTAATGTTTTAGATTCAAAAGCCTGCATAAATAAGATCAAAAGTCTTCATACTATTTGTTTCCCACCCCTTTAGCCGCTCTTGAAGGTCTGTGTGTAGTCGGCTGTTGCCAATTTGCTTTAAGGTAACTATAAATGGCTAGGTTAAAGGAATACAATTAACTTCAATGTAACTAATTTACATTTCACCCTCATGCCTCCAAGTGCTAATGTTGCATTTCAAGGTATTCTGAGAAGAGCAAGCAAACAGGAAAACAATAGTTGCAATTTTCTACTTCCCAAATGCTTCCACACGAATTGGATTTCCAAAAATAACTTGCATCATTTCTAAAAAGAAAAAGGCTTAAGCCTATGCAAATCATTCAACGAAGCCCAAGAATTTTCTCCAGCCAGCTCCTCCCAATGCAACTACCACAATTCCCATTCACTGCAGCAACTCCTGTTCATCCTAGCTGAGAATCATGGGCTCTGAAAGGGCCACCCCCCACCCCCTTAGGCTGTTGCTTGTGGTAGCTTATTTTGCAAAAAAATAATTTTCTGCACTGGTGCCTTTTTTCCCCCCATGGATACAAGGATGACAAGACCCAAATTACATCTGCTCTAGCTATTTTAATATTTGATGAAACACAAAAGACCCTTCGCATCCTTAAATTGTTTCAACTCCTACCCTCAAAACGAGGCTATAGAGCACTGCACAACAGAACAACTAGACACAAGGACAGTTTTTCCCCGAATGCCATCACTCTGCTAAACAAATAATTCCCTCAATACTGTCAAACTATTCACTAAGTCTGTATTACTATTACTATTACTCTTCTCACCGTTCCTATTACCCATCTCCTCCCACTTATGACTGCATGACTGTAAATTTGTTGCTTGCGTCCTTACGATTTATATTGTTTCCTAGTATGATCTGATTGCTTATTTGTTCCCTATGACTATCATTAAGTGTTGTACCTTATGATTCTTGAGAAATATATCTTTTTTTATGTACACTGAGAGCGTATGCACCAAAGACAAATTCCTTGGGTGTCCAATCACACTTGGCCAATAAAGAATTCTATTCTATTCTATTCTATTCTATTCTATTCTATTCTATTCTATTCTATTCTATTCTATTCTATTCTATTCTATTCTATTCTATTCTATTCTACTCTACTCTACTCTACTCTACTCTACTCTACTCTACTCTACTCTACTCTACTCTACTCTACTCTACTCTATTCTAATTAAAAAGCCACGATTAACAGGACATAGGGGAAAAAAGTGAACAGCAATGTGGCAACAATACAGCTATTGTTAAAATGGTATGGCGTGTGATTTGTAAAGAGAGGCTAGCCTTCCCTTAAATCTCAGCTATTCCCAGGCTGAAAAAACAAAACAAAACTATAGTTCAAGGCATATAGTTCAGTTCTCATTCTGAATAGTCCTTTCTCCTATAAAGCCACACGTGGCTGTTTCAGGACCTGCCCCCTAATCCACAATAACTCAAGTCCCGGCTTTAAAAAAGATCTTCCAATAAAACGCCAAGGCAGGCTTGATTTATTTCAGCCACCGGGCCGCGTGGCATTTCATTCTCCTTAATCTCACTCTTCAAAAAGTGCTGAGCTTGCCTGCCAGGGGTCAAAAGCACGGTTTGCACATAGGACTAGCCTGGAGACACCAAAAACAGTTCAGCGTCAAGGCTGGGATGCAAGTTAAAACGAACAAGCCGAGAGCGCTTAAAGGTTTAGTAAGGTGGATTTGCAAAAGAACCCAAAGTGTGAAAATGCTTAAAATGCTCGTGCATCAAATGGAATCAAAGGCCTATTCGCAGGCTATTCATTTCTGATTATCAGCAATAAAGTTACTCTCAAAATAATAAGGTAACCAGAGAGACGGTGGCATTTGGTTTCTTTGAAGAAACGGATCACAAACACCCATCTCTTCCCCAATCAGATTTTGGCTTTTCTGCGGAGAAAGGAGGTTAAAAAGTATAGATGATCCCTTTCCCAGGCCCTTCTGTACACCACACCTTCTCCCAGCTGCCACGTCAGACTAACTCAGGCCTTCCAATTGAAAGCCTATTCTTTCGAGAGCTGGGATTTAGGTTGCTTTCCAATTTCCAACAGCGTTTGGTTGGTAGGGCATGGAAAAGCCTCCATCAAGGAGCTAGATCGCTGCTCTTAACCCCTTCACGGGCAAAAGAAGCCAAGCCTTTTTATACGGAAGGGCTCCTCCGGAGCAAATTCAGGCCCGGGAGTGAGTTTCGGCCTGGCAAAGTCGGCAGGAAAGCGAAATCGTTCTGCTCTTGCAAGCAGAGAAACGTCCAGCCGCTAAAAGGAGAATGGGTGGGGTCCAACATCGCACACAACTCTCGAACTTCTGCTTGGGATTTTTTTCCTCCCTAAATCCATTCATTGCATTTTGGCACATTCATTCTATGAGGAATAAAAGGCACGTGGGATCACTTAGCCCTGCAAGATTGGTTTTATTTATCCGGTTTCACAGTAAAAACAAACAAACAACACTGAGATATAACTCATCGGCACGTTGTCTTTCTATGCTAATCTAAAAGTACAATTCAGGTGGAACTTATCCCTGCCCCATTAAAATAACCTTTTAATCGTACAAAGGTTATTCCCTGTCCTTCTTATTTCCAATTGCTTTTCAAGTAAACCTTTTAGGATATTTTTAGTAGCCTGCCTATATTTTTGACCCCTTTCCGAGTCTCTGGATTCAATCACCTTCCATTTCAATTAAGAGTGTCTGTATTTGCGATACAGAGCAAGAAATTAAAAAAGCAGTAATATTTCTCTTCCCAGTGAATTCCCACGAGATCTTCCTACATCGGTTTTTCCTTTGTCGTACCCGAGGGAAATGGTCTCGGTGGAGTTTCCACATGGTAATAAGTTGACAGCTCTCTGCCGTTAAAAATGTGATATAGACAAACTGCATATAGGTTGCCCTATATTTTTTCTCTGTGCCTGTTTTTTAGGTTCAGAGTCCCACCAATTCCCAATACAGCATAGGTTTTAAAAGGAACACCCCTTCGGCCTTCAAAATAGAGAGAGATAATACTGTATAGTGACAGGGACATTTTCTATAAGACACTGAATCTTAATCTTTAGAACTGACAATTCACACCGACTCCAATTCTCACATGAATTCTGCTTAAACTGAGAAAAGATTATTCAAAAATCATACTGGGAATTTGAATCTCTCTTCCTAATGTTAACTGAGAGCTTGAATCTTTTTTCTTAATCTACATTAAATCATTTCAATAAGCCCTATCACTTAGCACCCCCAAATCTCTTTTTTTTTGCAACTTCTCCCTCATCTAATGCAACACACCCCATCGTTTCACCCACAATAGACACCCCCCCCCCCCTTAGCTATATAAGATGTATCTCAGAGACCAAGTAATGACTTTACTGAATGCAGGAGCCCACCCACCCTGGATTGTCACAAACAAGGAAATTCTGCTTTCACCTAACTCACCCACCCTCGCACGCAAACTCAACTGACCCACCATGGATGATCTCCCCCACCCCAATTCTACATTCCTTAAATTGAGGTTTCTCGACCTTGGCCGCTTGGAAGTCCACCCATCTTCAATCGGTCAGGGTTGAGAAACACTGCCCTAACTGCTCCTTTCCAGAATGCAAAGTCCAGCTGGGGACAGGAGGGGGGGGGAGGGAATCTATAAACAATCCATCCCAGGAGACACCCCCCCAACCCTCAAGATGCAGAGCCTCCCCCCACTCCACGTGGAAAGCTCTCAACCAACCCCCACTTAAATTTCTTCTCCCTCCAACCCCACATTACAGGGAAGGGAGCAGCTCCCCACCTGAAATTAGAATCTGCCCCCCACATGGAAGATGCAAGCAAGGGGATTCTTGCCCCACCCCCACTCCACAACCCTAAAAGGGATCAATCAAGAATAGAGCTGGAAGGGATGTTGGAGGCCTTCTAGTCCAACCCCCTGCTCAAACAGGAGACCCCATACCTTATCTAATCCCAGAAGTGTCAGGAACCCCCACCCCAAAACAAGCACCAGGTCCCTTCTGAGTAACCCCACATACATGGGAGGACGGTGGGGGAATGTTTCCCCAACACATCCCCCCTCCCCAAGATTGAGAGGGAAACTAACCCTAAGTCCACCCCCAAATCACTCCTATCCCCAACAAACCCAACCTGCAGCCGGACACAAGAATGAAGGGGGCAGACGCTTTCCCAATCCTTCCCAAACCCCTCAAGGGGAGACCATTACCCCCTGCCTCCCCTTTAAACGACCCTCTTCCACTTTTTCTCATACCCCCCAGGTGGGGAAGCACTCCCCCCACTCTCCCCCTCTAAAGGCTCCCCTCTCCTCTAAATGATCCCCTCCCATCTTTTCCCACCCACCCCCCTCCAGGTGGAGGAGCACTCCCCCTACTCTAGGCCCCCCCTCCCAGGCCCCTTCTCCTCTAAACGACCCCCTCCCCTCTTTTCCCAACCTCCCAGATGGGTGAGCACTCCCCCCATTCCCCCTTCTCAGCCCCCTTCTCCTCTAAAGGGCCCCCTCCCATCTTTTCTCGACCCCCCCCCAGGTAGAGAGCACCCCCCACTCAAGGCCCCCCTCCCACACCCCTTCTCCTCTAAACAGCCCCCTCCCCCCTTTTCCCAACCTCCCAGATGGGTGAGCACTCCCCCCATTCCCCCTTCTCAGCCCCCTTCTCCTCTAAAGGGCCCCCTCCCATCTTTTCTCGACCCCTCCAGATGGGGGAGCACCCTTCCCCACTACCAGCCCTCCAAAGACCCCCCCCCACCATCCCCTCTCCTCCCCAGTAAACGACCCCCTCTCACCTTTTCCGAAGCCGCCCCAACTGGGGGGACCAAACCCCCTCCCTCCCTCCCTCCCTCCCTCCCCACTTAAACGACCCCCTCCCAGCCCTTCCCAACCCCCCACCCGGGGAGGACCCCCCCCCCACTTCTTCTCCTCTCCTCTAAACGACCCCCCCTCAAAAGGGGGCGGGGGGTCGACCTCCCGAGAGCCCCAGCAGTACAAGGACCCCCTGGGACCCTTCCCTCCCCCCCCACCCATCCCCCACGACGCGCCCCTCCCCCTCCCCCCCACGCACCGGCGCACGAGCGGGTCTTCCAGATCTTCAGCAGCAGGATGATGATGGCCGCCAAGTGGGAGAGGTCCCCGGTGAGGCGGAAGATGTTCATGGCGACGGCGGCGGGAGAGGAACCGGGGACCGAGGCGGCGAAGATGGCGAGCGCGCAGCGGGCACCGAGCGACGTGGCCCGGGGACGTGGCCAGAGACAGCCAGCGCGAGCGCGGGGCACGCCGGGAAAAAAAAAAAAAGCGCTCCGCCCATCCACCCACCCCTCCCTCCCTCCCTCACCACTTCCCAGGAGGAGGCCACGCCCACACTATCCCACACCCCACCCTATCCCGCCGCCGCCGCCGCCGCCGCTTGAGCGCAGGCGCGGAGACCGCGACGGCGGCCCTTGACCTCAGCCAACCGCTTTCTCTTGCCTCCTTTGCTTTTCCCACCCCACCTCCCCACACCCCAAACAGACGCATGCGTCTGACTTGGCTTTGGGCAGGCTGGCTCTGCGCAGGCGCGCCGACGGTCGACTCGAGCCGACCATTTTTTTTTAAAAAAAAAAATCTACTGTCGAGTGCGCACGCGCCTCTGCCTCCGTCTGTCTGAAGTCACACGTGGCGCCCGATCTATCTCCCTCCCTATCATTTCTTTTAACATCCATCCATCCGTCTGTCTGTCTGTCTGTCTATTTAATCTAGTATCTCTATCTATGTAACCTATTAGCTGTCTGTCTATCCGTCCATCATCCATCCACCCATGTCTGTATCTGTATTTGTCTGTCATCTCTCACTATTTCTTCCTCCTTCCTATCTATCTATCCGTCCATCTATCTCTATCTATTTATTTATTTAGATTTATATATCTATCGTCTATCTATTATCTACTATCTACCATCTATCTTCTATCTATCTACCCATCCGTCTGTCTGTCTGTCTATCTATCTTATCTATCTATCTAATCTATCTATCATCTATCTATCTACCATCTATCTACCATCCATCTATCATCTATCTATCCATCTACTATCTATCTATCTATCTATCTGTCATCTACCTACCAACCATCCATCTATCCATCCATCATCCCTTATCTATCTCTATCTATCTATCTACTATCTATCTATCATCTATCTATCTACTATCTATCTATCCATCTACTATCTATCTATCTATCTATCTATCTATCATCTACCTACCAACCATCCATCTATCCATCCATCATCCCTTATCTATCTATCTATCTATCTATCTATCTATCTATCTATCTATCTACCATCTAATATCATCTATCTATCCATCTATCTATCTACCATCTATCTACTATCTATCATCTACCTACCAACCATCCATCCATCATCCCTTATCTATCTATCTATCTATCTATCTATCTATCTATCTATCTATCGTTAAAACAATCAGTGGAACAACCTGCCTCCAGAAATTGTGAATGCTCCAACACTGGAAGTTTTTAAGAGAGGTTGGATAACCTTTTCTCTGAAGTGGTGTAGGGTTCCCTGCCTGGGCAGGGGGTTGGACTAGAAGATCTCCAAAGTCCCTTCAACTGTGTTACTCTATTCTATTCTATTCTATTCTAGTCTAGTCTAGTCTAGTCTAGTCTAGTCTAGTCTAGTCTAGTCTAGTCTAGTCTATTCTATTCACCATCCATCCATCCATCCATCTATCATCTATATCTATCTGTCTTTCTGTCTGTGTCTACCATGTTTCCCCAAAAATAACACCCTATCTTATATTTTTTGAACCCTGAAATAAGTGCTTGGCCTTATTGCCATCAGCTCAAAAGCCCGGTTGGGCTTCTCAGAGGATGTCTTTATTTTGAGGGAAATGGTATCTATCTATGGTATCGATATAGTTTCTACCTATGGTATCTATCTGTCTACAGCATTTACCTACCATCTATCAATCTATCATCTCAATCCGTCTTGTCTATTCTGTTCTATCTATCTATCATCTGTTCTTTGTCCCTGTGCAAAATTAAAAACCTGCCCTAAATGGATGAGTCAGCCCAGAACGTGTCTTCATTCATATGGACCAATGTTTGTTAAGCTGCTTTCTCTAAGGACCCCTGCCCACTTTTTAGCACTCATGCAGGATCCCAACAGAGTTTTCCTTTGTATCGGTTATATTTATTGAGAGTCATGACGTTAAAAAGCTGGACACATTTGCAAAATATTTACAGGCAATCCTCAACTGAGGAATGCAACTGGGGCCAGAATTTCTGTTGCTAAGTGAATCGTGCAATTGTTCCGTGTATCTAGGTTGCCCAGTTGACTTCGGTTATTGGAAAACAATTGCAAATGATCCCAGGATGCTTGCAACCATCATACATATATGCCAGTTTGCCAAGCACCCAAATTTTGGTCACATGACTGGGAACGTAACTGAAGATCGTAAGTCACTTTTTTCAGTGCCATTGTAGCTTCGAACAGTCAAATTCCTTGTGTGTCCAATCACACTTGGCCAATAAAGAATTCTATTATCTATTAAATGAATGATGGTAACTCGCGCACTATTTGCCTTGAACCAAGTTAAAATAACAAGGTTAAATCCATTAGATGCTAACATAAATAACGTATTTTTCAAGAAAGAAAACCCTTGAACAAATAAAAATAATAATGAGAAGAGCGGCACAGCTTTAAATTCTTCCCTTCTGGGACTTAGTTCTACTTAATGGCCTCTCCTTGCTTTCTTCAAGGCCATCTCTTTGATTCTCTGTAATCCTAAACTCGGCCAATAGTCTGAACAGGAAGTACCCGGATTCCAAAACTTGATATTTCAACATTTGAATCAAAAGTTACATCCCTGCACTGAGCGGTTTTAAACAAGTCATGCTTGCATAGTCGTCTTCTAAGTTCATCTAAAAGCTATTGATATTCTTTTAGGAAAGGTTTTCAATGCTTCAACAGACTTTTTTTGGCCTCCGTGAACGTAAGATGCTTGCAAATATTGAATGCATTCCTGGAACTGACCGATTCCACAAGTTTTTTTTTTTAAGGCATTATTTTAATTCTTCAAACATCAAGCAGGTTTTTCAAAAGGCCATTCCTCCAACTTTGCAATGTCAGCTGGGAAACATCTGGGGGGAAAAAATCAAGGTAAGAATAATGTAGAAGAAATTTCGGAGTATAAAACGCACTTCCCCCCACTACCACCACCACAGCGAATGTTGTTGAAGCCCCACCCACCCACTGCCCCCACCCTTCGGCGGTTTTCGGCCTCCGCGCATTGCGTTTTTGGCCTCCACACACTCCATTTTAGACCCGTTCCAGGCTGCCAGGATTGCCACAGCACATCGCCGCCAATCACTGTCTCTGTGCGCCGTGTTTTCAGCCTCCGCACACTCTATTTTTGGCCTCTGAGTGTCGCATTTTCAGCCAGTTCCAGGTGGCGGGGATCAATGAAGTATTTAGGCTGGTTCCAGGAGGTGGCGATGTGTTGTGGCGATCCCCACAGCCTGGAACGGGTCTAAAACAGCAGCAAAGGCCAAAAATGCAATGCGCAGAGGCAAAAAACGCGACAAGTGGAGGCGGCGATGGGCTGTGGTGATCCCCGCAGCCTGGAACAGCTGATTGGCAATATTCCGGGAGGCCGATCCAATTGCCAATCAGCTGCTCGTGCTGAATCAGGCTGTGATAACATGCTGAAAATGTCCAGGCTGTTTGCTGTTTACTGCAAGGACGCTAGCCAGATGAATACCGATGGATGCTGGTAGGCAGAGGCAGAATTTTTTCCCCCTTGTTTTCCTCCCCAAAAACTAATGTGCATCTTATACTCCGGAGTGTCTTATACTCCGAAAAATATGGTAGGTTACTCTTGAGTTGCAACTACAATTGGACTAGAATTTCTGTGGCTAAGTAAAGACGTTGTTAAGCAAGTTGCACCCGATCTTGTGACCGGTTTTTGCCACAGTTGTTAAAACATTCTTCACCTGTCCTTAAATCTGAAGAAAACCACCCCTTCTGGAATTCTGCTGTTCTACTGCTCTATTCCAAGCGCATATATCACTACATCATAGAAACAATAATCAACACGATGTAAGTTCAAAGAACATTATTTTGAGTTCCCAAGATCACGCACAATAATTACAATGTGTGAAGTCAATAATAATAATAACAACAACAACAACAATATTAATAATAATAGACTCTACAAAAAACCACCTTACTTGGAACAGCTTACATCCTCTGACGATACTTTAACAGTTCCTAGGTCCTTGGTTAGGACTCGAGCTGCTGAGCTATTAACCAGCCTCAAAGGCTGTTAATCTCACTAAAGATTAAATAATAATAATAAAATAATAATAATAATAATAATAATAATAATAATAATAATAATAATAATAATACAGACTTACTGTAAGCTTCAAAACTGGTCAGTTCAGGAGACCAGATGCAGGACTGAAACAGCAGACATCCAAAGGTTTAACCTGTAGGGTAAGGAAGCACCTGAAAAGGAAATTGAGGGGAGGGGGTGAAGAGAAGGTCAAAAGAATTAGTAGTTTGGTCTAGTTGTTAAAGCACCAGGCCAGAAACCAGGAGACTGAGAGTTCTAGTCCCACCTTAGGCATGAAAGCCAGCTAAGTGACTTTGGGCCAATCACCAGGAGATTGTGATTTCTAGTCTTGACGTAGGCATGAAAACCAACTGGGTGAGTTTGGGCCAATCACCAGGAGACGGGGAGTTCTAGTTCCACCTTAGGCATGAAAGCCAACTTGGTGACTTTTTGGGCCAATCACAGGAAACGGTGAGTTCTAGTCCCGCCTTAGCCATGAAAACCAGGTAGGTGTCTTTGGGCTTGTCTCTCTACTCAACCCAACGTACCTCACAAGGTTGTTGTTCTGGGAAAAATAGGGAGGAGGAAGGTGTTTGGGCAAATAATTAAGCAACCGGTTCTCTGCCCCAATGACTGGTTGGGTAGGCGTGGCTGGGGGGATTCATGTGACTGGGTGGGAGTGATTGACGTCAAACTGGCCACGCCCACCTAGGCACACGAGTTGTTAAATTATTGGCTCCCGGTGTTTCTTTTCTGTGGGAAACGGGTCCAAATGGCTCTTTGAGTATTTAAGGTTGCAGATCCCTGCCCTCTACCTTTTCAGATCAATAGTTATCCAATCTCTTCTTAAAACCCTCCAGTGATGGAGCATTCACAACTTCTGGAGGCAAGTTGTTCCACGGATTAATTGTTCTCACTGTCAGGAAATTTCTCCTTAGTTCTAAGTTGCTTCTCTCCTTGAGTAGTTTCCACCCATTGCTTCTTGTCCTGCCCTCAAGTGCTTTGCAGAATAGCTTGACTCCCTCTTCCTTGTAGCAACCCCTGAGATCTTGGAAGACTTAGATCTTGGGACAACCAGGGGCCAGTCGTAATGTCCACTTTCATCATTTCTGTTGTACCTCCCAATTGCTGGCATGACTTCTCAACAGCTGCCCAGTCTCGTTTCAACCCAATGGACTTCCAACCTGGTCCTCTGGAAAAGGAATCTGTTCTCCACATTAAAAACAGATGGGGAGGCTCCCCTTGATGAATGAAAGCTGCACAAGAGGTCAACACAGACAACAGCGCCTTGGCGGATAAAATAAAAAGGTCAGCTGCTCGCCAGAGCGGGAAGCGGCTGTCCTTTCTCGCTGGAATCGGTCGCGGGAGCAAAGCCAGCTCCCCGACTCATCGAAGCTGTGCTGTCGAAGAGGAATTAATGAAGTGATTGTACGGGTTACTTCGCAGCTGTTTTTTGCTGTGTGAAAACCCAGAGGGAGAACTTAAGAAGCAGCACCTGCGAGCTCCCAAAACGACAAGGTTGCAAGGGGAAGGAACCACCGACCTGAGGGAAATGGATCGATTCCCAGTTGGGCCCAACCTATAAAGCAGTGTAGCCTCGCCACACATCTCTACCAGGCGCAAACTGGGCGCTTTTGAAGGCTGGCAGGACCAATCTTAACTTAGACAAGTGGTCTTCTCAATGGTCAATGCTTCTCAAAAATCAATGTCAGCTCTTAATCACTAGCGGTTGTGGATAATTGATGCTTTACAGCAGGGTTGTCACACTCAATTTCAATGATTCAGCAGTAAAACTTAAAGTCACATAATACATATCCATGTTAAAGTCACAGAACATGTATAAAGTCACACCATATCCTAACACCCTGCACTTACCTGGCATCGAAAACGGGCTGCGTGGAGAGTCCTGAGAGGGGAGGGTTGAGGTGGGTGGGGCCAGCCAGTATTGCAACTACCAGTTTGGCAAATCAGATGTAAAATTAGCATCCGATTCACCAGCACCGGCTGAATCCCCTACCCCTGCATGAAATTATGATGAGAATTATACTGACGATCCAATCCAAGGGTGCTTTTGAAGAAAAATAACTCACCGTTCAGAAGAGGTGCAGATGTCGCATCGATTGTACTATCATTCAAGATTACTTCTCGGATTCTTCTCCTTCCCCCATCCAAAGCCAATTGGAGACTCTGAAGCTGCTGTTCATTCAGATGTTGGCGCTGCAAATCCGTCGTCCTGGCTGCGTTTTCGGGACCAAAGTTCGCGAGCTGCTCCGGAGACAGTTCCTGCGATAATAAATTTCAAGGTGCTGGTGCTTACCTATAAAGCCCTACATGGCATAGGCCTAGGGTACTTACAGGATCACCTCTTGCCTTCCTCCCATCGTCCGGTGCGCGCCCACAGAGCGGGCCTCCTCCGGGTGCTGTCAGCCAAAGAATGTCGGTTGGCGGCCCCCAGGGGGAGGGCTTTCTCTGTCGGAGCCCCGACTCTCTGGAATAGTTTGCCCACCGACCTCAGGACGGGCCCCGACCTCCTCTCCTTTCGCCGCGGACTGAAGACGTGGCTATTCCAACAATTCTCTGATCGTGGGGTTGTATAGTTTTTATAATTTTAACGGTTGTTATTGTGGATTTTAATCTTATTTTAATTATATTTATTGTGAGTTGTATTGGTGACTGTTTTATGTAAGCGGCCCTGAGTCCTCAGGGAGAATGGCGGCATATAAATCACAAAAATAAATAAATAATAAATAAATACAGGTAGTCCTCGACTTAACGATCACAAGTGACCCCAATTTTTAATTTTTAATTTTTGTATATGTTTTATTTGCAGTTTTCCTTTAACAACCAATATATTTTGTGGACAGAGTAATGACTGGGGTCAATACATTTTTACACAACTCTAACAAGGATAATACAATTAGATATACATAGCTTTTGTCTTCCAACTTCTAACTTTAATAAATTCATTATGGTTATAAAACATTCTTTTGTATATCATTTTATATATGGTAATACTATTTTCCAATTTATGCTCCCCCCTCCCATTGTG
The DNA here is from genome assembly GCA_030761175.1 of Masticophis lateralis. Classification (NCBI taxonomy): domain Eukaryota; kingdom Metazoa; phylum Chordata; class Lepidosauria; order Squamata; family Colubridae; genus Masticophis; species Masticophis lateralis. Next base: position 6,448,650 of record JAUDYJ010000013.1, read on the forward strand.
GTTCTTCCACATTCTTCTCTTTATCTTTAAATCTAACTTAATGATTCTTCACAGCTTTCTCCAAAGATATATTTAAGCATCAATTTTATGTCTTACAATATGTTTATTGACCCCATAAGATCACCAATATTTTAATATTTGATCCCAAAATTTCTGGACCACAGTTGTTTAGTGAGGTTTGCCCTCATTTTACGACCTTTCTTGCTACGGTTATTAAATGAATCATTGCAGCTGTTAAATTTGCAAACCCTTATTTGGAACGGTATAGGGCAGTGATGGCTAACCATCATGTGGCAAAACGGGGGGAATGCGGGGGTGGTGGTCGCACACTTGCGTGCCCACACCCATACTTCTATGCGTCCCGCCCTCCCTCGCGCATGTGTGCGCGATCCCACAGCGCTACCCCCACTATTGGCACGTGATGGCCCAATTTTTTGCTCTCCCCAGGCTCCAGAGCTTTTTTAGGAGGAGGGTGAAAATGGCCTTCCCCACCCGCCAGGAGGCCCTCCGGAGGCTGGAAACGACCCATTTCCCAACTTCCATTTTCGCCCTCCCCAGGCTCCTAGAAAGGCTCTGGAGCCTGGGGAGAGCAAAAAACGGGCCTTTCCCACCCCATCCGGTGGCTCCCCAGAGGCTGGAAACAGAGTGTTTCCTGACTTCTGGTGGGCCCAGAAGGCTCAAAAATCAGCAGAGCTGAGCTCACATGCCCACCGATATGGCTCTGTGTGCCACCTGTTGCACGTGTGACATAGGTTCGCCCTTACGGGTGTAGGGTCTACTCCTTGAGTAGGGGGTTGGAGTAGAAAACCTCCAAGGTATCTCCCAACCCTGTTAGTCTGTTAATTTATAAGCTTCCAAATGCATCTGATTTCATTCCTTGCAGGCAAATGGTGACGTTAGAGCTTTCCACGGTGACACCAGTCAGACAATAAAGAGAATAAGAGTTGATTTTTCCCCCAATTCCAATGCAGAATATTCTACCAAACGGTCATATGATTATGCCTACTTTAGAAGCCAAACCCTATGATTAGAACTGCACAGTCATTATCTTTCCTCGTATTGTAGAACAATGACAGCAAATGTGAACAACTGACATTTAACAAAAATGCCAAAGAGTTTCTCTCGGTTTTGTGTTGGATTTGTCTTTTTTTTTTTTTTCAGAAGGCATTTGTCTCCCAAGGCAGCAAGTAATTATGAGATATAAATTCATCTCTCTCTATTTCCCCTTTTGGTTCAGGTTTGAACAGCTGCAAAATTTCCCTCTTTCATGATGAAGTGGTGGGAGGAAACTCGGGGTGCGTGGGGGCAAGGAAAAGGAAGAGAGAGAAAGAGAAAGAGGAGAGAGAAAGAAAGAAAGAAAGAAAGAAAGAAAGAAAGAAAGAAAGAAAGAAAGAAAGAAAGAAAGAAGAAAGAAAGAAAGAAAGAAAGAAAGAAAGAAAGAAAGAAAGAAAGAAAGAAAGAAAGAAAGAGGAAGAGGGAGGGAACAAGGAAGTAGGAAGGAAGGAAGACTAATTTTGAAAACGAAGGATTTTAAGAAGGAAGGAAAACTAATTTTGAAAAGGAAGGAAGGATTTTGAGAAGGAAGGAAGACTAATTTCAAAAAGGAAGGAAGGATTTTGAGAAGGAAGGAAGACTAATTTTGAAAACGAAGCAAGGATTTGAGAAGGAAGGAAGACTGATTTTGAAAAGGGAGGGAGGGAGGGAGGAAGGAAGGAAGGAAGGAAGGAAGGAGAGAGAGTAAATTTTAGGTGTCTTCAAGTTGATTGCCTGGATGAGTCCCTGCAGTTTTGGAAGCATTGTGCCATTGATTTCTTCCAGGGCTGAGAGAGAGTGACTGGCGCAAAGTTACTCAGCTGTCTGCGCCCTACACCAAATTGGGTATCTTAAATACATAACCAACTGCAAAGCCATATGTCCTTCCCCCTCTCACCTCATTCTCCCCACCCCCAATAAACTTTAAAAAGATGGAGAAGGCAGCAAACCCAACGGAAAGCTTCCCGACTTACTTTAAAGATTTCGCTGGGGATGGACGCGATGGCCGCAGGCTGGAAATAAGCCATCAATTCGTGATCGAGGCCTCTTAATTCCTTTTCGTCTAAGCCAGCTAGCCCGGGAGAGGGGGAAAAAAAAGAGGAAGCGATCAAGACACAATTTCACGCCGTTCCGATTAGACGGAATTTGGAGCCTTTGAGGAGCGCCAGCCCTTAGCGGATCAATATTTGATTCTAAAAATCAGGATTTCAAGCCCCCTCTGGGAAATCAAACCAGAGCTTGCAATTAAATGGATGTTTGATGGGAACCAAGTTTAGTAAAAAGTGAAGGCTCAATTAGTGAAATTCTCATTTTTGCTGTTTTGCTTTTAATAAGAAGGGCTCCAAAGAGCCCCCCCCCCCAGTTTCTCTTACTTCTTCCACTGCACAGAAGGTGAATCAGATCAGAACAGAATAACAGAGCTTGGAGGTCTTTGGAGGTTTTCTACTCCAACTTTCTACCCAAGCAGGAGACCCTGTACCATTTCAGAGAGGTGGCCATCCAATTTCTTCTTAAAATCTCCAGTGCTGGAGAGCACCCACAACTTCTGAAGGACCGTGGGGCAAATCATGGCTTGGAGTGGTTAACTACACTTTCTTACCGGCGATAGTCCCAATTTCTTGCAGGGTTGCAGGGTTCCATTTTATGGGACTCCCAAATACAGATTCGACTTTCTTTTTAAATTCTCGCAGAGTGATGGAGCTACACGGCAAAGAACCCAGCCTGGCTAAAACCACACTACGGAGAAAGCAAACGGACACTTTATCACAATCAGCCTTTTTTGACACCCTGTTGCCAACGTTTCGTAGGGAGAAGAAAGGAAAGATGGAAAGAAGGGAGGGAGGAAGGAAGGGGGTAATGAGAGAGGGAGGAAGAGAAGAAAGGAAGAGAAGAAAGAAAGAAAGAAGGAGAAGGAAGGAAGAAGAAAGAAAGAAAGAAAGAAAGAAAGGAAGGAAGGAAGGAAGGAAGGAAGGAAGGAAGGAAGGAAGGAAGGAAGGAAGGAAGGAAGAGAAAGAAAGGGAAGGGAAGGGAAGGGAAGAAGGAAGGAAGAAAAGCAAGGGAAGGAGGAAGGGAATGAGAGAGGGAATGAGAGAGGGAGGGAAGAAAGGAAGAGAAGAAGAAAGGAAGAAGGAGAAAGGAAGGAAGGAAAAGAAAGAAAGAAAGAAGAAAAAGAAGGAAGGAAGGGAGAAAGGAAAGCGAGGGAAGGAGGGAGGGAGGGAAAGAGAAGGAGAGAGGTAAAAAAGGAAGAGAAAAAGAAAGAGAAGAAGGAAAGAAGGAAAGAAAGAAAGGAGGAATGAAGAGAAGGAGAAAGGAAAGAAAAGTGAGAGAAGGAGGGAAGGAAGGAAGGAAGAGAAGGAGAAAGGAAGAAAAGAAAAAAGAAAAGAAAAGAAAAGAAAAAGATAATGATACAAGAGCTCGGAAGTTTTTGCCCCTTCAGCTGTCAGAGACAATGTAAGAATTAAATAATCAGAGCCTGTAGGATGTCAGAGTATCTCTCTTCAGCGGTGTCCAAACACCGTACTACTATCTTTATGAGTAGACTTTGCACTAAAAGGACATCCGGCTGCAACAGATCTAGACAGGGAATGGAAAACCACACCACAAAAGATAGTTCACATTTTGCTCAAATCAGTTATTTTTATTAATGTGGCTGGTTGCCGTTTTAACAGATAAACACAGCCTTACTGACGAAGGCAACTATTTTCCATATTCTGCAGCTTGGTCGCAATAATATTTTGGTTGCTTTGCAAGCCTGAGAAATGGGTCTAAAAAACATCGAAGGAAAGCGGAGTTTTTTTTCCTCTTCGAAAAAAGCAATATCCCCCTTGGACTATCACATAGGAGCATTTCATGGATGAGAGAAGAACAGCTGAGTACGTACCTGAATTCGGTGGCATTGATGGATGCAACCTCTGTCGAGTTTAGCGTGCAAAGAGTGGAGTCAAGAGCTACCAGATCAAAACTTTTGAGACTGGCTATCTCTTGCCCCGAATCATTCAGAAAACCTTGTAAAATAGATTTCGCCTGGGGGTGAGGGGGAGAAATAAACAACAATGACCACAATACATATCCCCGTGTTTCTCTTACGCCCCCACCCCCAAAAACATATTACTTTATGCAAACTGATCTCAGAATAATTTGCAGCACAAATACATCCACCACCGTAGTGGAGGAAGTGAATCAGGGGTGGGCTGCTGGGGGTTCGCAGGGGTTCGGGAGAACCTCTAGCTAAGATTCTGTGCAGTTCGGAGAACCCCCAAATCCCACTCCTGGGTGGCCCCTCCCACCCCACCCACAGGAGTCCCCACAGCCCGTTATGGATGCAGGTAAGTGCAGGGCGCATGTGGAGGCTCAGGGAGGGTGAAAAATGGGCCTACCTGAAGTTTGTGAAGCCTGGAAATAGGCCTGTTTCCAGCCTCCAGAGGGCCTCCGGAGCCTGGGGAGGCTGTTTTCGCCCTCTCAGAGGTGCAAGGAAAGCCTCTGGAGCCTGGGGAGGGCAAAAGCTCCTCCCCACTGTGGTGCAGAAGGCTGGCTAGGCCACGCCCACTATGGCCACACCCAACCAGCAACCGGGCACAGAACACCTTGCTAAAATTTTTGAAGCCCACCCCTGGAGTGAAGGGACCCCCCACCCCACCCCGTCGCCCTTGAGATCCAAGGTTTGAAGGGGATCCTTGAACATTGAGAGTGCCAATTTATCAGCATGATCACTTTGTTTATTTAAGGGTACACATCAGAGATGAAATCCAGCAGGTTCTGACTGGTTCTAGAGAACCAGTAGTGGAAATTTTGAGTAGTTTGGAGAACTGGTAGCGGAAATTTTGAGTAGTTTGGAGAACCGGCAAATACCACCTCTGGCTGGCTCCAGGGTGGGGTGAGAATGGAGATTTTGCAATATGCTTCCCCCAGGAGTGGGGAGGGAATGGAGATTTTGCAGTATCCTTCCCCTGCCATGCCCGCCAAGCCACACCCACCACACAACACCCACCCAGCCATGCCCACAGAACCGGTAGTAAAAAAAATTGGAATTTAACCACTGGTACACATATGAAATCAAAGACTGTTTTGGCCCAACTGCTACCGTACTTTTTGAAGGGAGATATTTAGTTGGGTGGATGCCACTTGCAGGACCCTAATTTTCAACTCTGCTTTCAACCTCACCCACATACAACGTGCACAGATTTTAAAGAATGCACACAAACCAACAATAACGAGACTCGGCCGACCTCTCTTAAGCAAAGGACTCTCGGTGTGAACTTTTATTAACCTGAAATGGATTCCAGGCTGTTTGTTGAGTCAAGGCTGAAACGGTGTCAATCAAGCTGAGATCCAGCATGTCAATTTCCTTCTCGTTCAACGCCGTGACAATGCAACCCAGGGACACAATGTGGTATCTCTTCCAGCCTTCCGGCAGACCCCAAGCCTTTAAAACACACACACATATATATCATAATCAAAAAAATTCTGGAATGTGCAGAGGTGGATAGGTTAACCCTAAAAAGCAAAGGAAAAGAAGATTCGGATTATTTCACAACATGGAAACTATTCTATAAATGGTTAAATGACGGATATTGAGGCTAGAGGAGTGGAATTAGGTGAAGTATGGTTTACATGAGAAAGGAAAACAGAGGAGTAAATTTTGGTTGATGGTTATATAATTGATACCATAATGGAAGATAATATATGTTATAATATGACTGATGTTATTGCATATTTGATTATAAAGGTAAAGGTAAAGGTTCCCCTCGCACATATATGCTAGTCGTTCCCGACTCTAGGGGGCGGTGCTCATCTCCGTTTCAAAGCTGAAGAGCCAGCGCTGTCCAAAGACGTCTCCGTGGTCATGTGGCCAGCACAACTAAATGCCAAAGGTGCATGAAAAGCCTCCGGAGCCTGGAGAGGGCAAAAAGCCCCAACTAGGCCACGCCCACCCAGCAACCGGGCAAAGAACCCTTTGCTAATTTTTTTTTTAATTTAAAAGTTTTAATAAATATTACAAACGTTTCCCCATCCCCATCCCTCCTCTCCCCCTCAACCCTCTCCCCTCCATCCCTCCCCCTCCCTACTTCCCAGAACAAAATACAAGGTATAGCATTTAACAATCATAATCTAACATAATCTAACTGACTATTGCATCCTATTTCCCTCTTGTTCTTTAACTCCCCTTTTAGTGAACTAAGTTTAAATACATCTCTTTATTCATTCATAAGCTATTTGAAATTTTTTAGTACGATATTTGCTTTGAATATAGTCAATCCATCTTCTCCATTCCAACATATATTTCTCATTTGAATGGTCCTTCAGATATGCTGAGATTTTAGCCATCTCTGCTAAGTTTGCTACTTTTAATGTCCGTTCTTGAATAGTAGGCAAATCTTCCTTCTTCCAGTACTGCCCTTGCTAAAATTTTTGATGTCCAACTCTGGCCTTCACTAATATGATGTGTTGGAGAATCGATCCCATCATCCCCAGTCTCTCCCAACTTCATCAAAGCTGAACTGGAGGGGAGGGGGAAAGCTGTATCAGTTCAAATTCAATTCACCTCAACTTGATTTCCCCAATTGATCAAGAGACTATTTAGTGCAGATTGGCAAAGGAGCCATTTATTCTGGAGGCCTGAGAAACTCCCCCAAACTCTTTCTACACTCTTAGTAAACCTCTTGTATCATGCAGTGATTTTCTTTTAGCTTGGGAACAAACATATAATTGGGAAGATTTTATATATCTATTTCTCCTCTTAGGATATGGAATGGAAACGAATGGACATTTTCACTTGCCCGTCTTACTATATATTTCGCGAGTATTCCTAGGAAGCTTTACCCGGAATTATAGATTTTTATTTGTTTACTTGTACCCCTGGGGCATTACGATATGAGGACATTAACGTGTGCATTTTCCAATCATTATTTACTTCTACTTTTTTCCTACCGTCCGCCTCCCTTGGCCTTGTCACTCCCAGTACAGCTAACAATTCAGGATATAATATTGCAATAATATTTTAATAGTGCAGCTGCAGCCTAAATCAATAGCAATAAAGCAGGAGGACAAGACCGAAAACTGGATTTAAGAGCTCATAACAAGCTAACAAAGTTTTTAAAAACAAAAAGAAAAAAACAGGGAGCTGTTTTAATACGTTAAAAGACACAGTACTGGTCTGTTTTATTTTTTTTTAAGGAGGAAAACCATGAATTTAACACTCCTCCTGTGCTCTTTTGTGAGTTCTCGCTCTCTCTCTTTTAAACTGCAGCAATCATTGGTGTGATTATGGAACAACGGATCCTGAAATTGCTCTAAGCTACAGTTTAACCATAGCTTATAGCAAACGACCCACAACGGGTGGCATCACAGAACAAGATGCACAAAAGCTAAATCAGTTTAGGGCTTCATATATATTGGGCTAAAATAAGCAACCATGGGCTGAAAGACAGAGCAGAAAAATAGCCAGTTGGTCGGCAAGGGAGAAAGTGAGTTGGAATAAGAACATGTCATTATCCCGGCTGTTCCTGACATCAAGATTCAGAATCGAGCTGGAAGGGACCTTGGAGGTCTTCTAGTCCAACCCCCTGGAGCATTCACAACTTCTGGAGGCAAGTAGTTCCATTGATGAATTGTTCTAAGTATCGGGAAATTTCTCCTTAGTTCTAAATTGCTTGTCTCCTTGGTTAGTTTCCACCCATTGCTTCTTGTTCTACCCTCAGGTGCTTTGGAGAATAGCTTGACTCCCTCTTCTTTGGGGCAACTCCTGAGATATTGGAAGACTGTTATCATGTCTCCTCTAGTCCTTCTTTTTCTCTAGACTAGCCAAAGAGGTAGTCTTCAACTTATGACAATTGAGCCCAACATTTCCGCTGCTAAGTGAGACAGTTGTTAAATTAGTTTTGCCCCATTTTGCGACCTTTCTGGCCACCGTCGTTGAGTGAATCCCTGCAGTAGTTAAGTTAGTAACACAGTTGTTAAGCAAATCTGGCTTTCTCCATTGATTTTGCTCGTCAGGAGGTCGCAAAAGGGGATCACATGACCCTGGGATACTGCGACCGTCATAAATACATGCCAGTTCCCGAGCAACTGAGTCCTTCGGGAGTAGGGCGGTATATAAATTTAATATAAATTGAATAAAATAAATTGAATTTTTAACCTCTAATGAACTGGGCACACAAATGCATTAGGGGCAGGTCCCTAGATTTGGAAGAGAACAAGGAATTTCCGTTCTGTTCCCCTCTTATCATTCATTACCTGTTTAGCTTTTTCCTTCAAGACAGCAAGCTGTGAGGTGTTAAAACTACGCACTGAGCCAAGGATTTCCACTGTTTGGGCAAACGTCCTGCTTTCCATACAGTTCAGTTCCTGAATGGACCAAAACATGTTTGCTTCTGATAATTTCATAATCTCATCCGATGAGGGCGCCGTGACATCTTCGCAGTCTGAAAATGGAATAACATGGAGGCATTTCAATATTATTCACTTGAACAGGTCTGGCAGCGATAGACAGACAGGTTAAAACTAATGAAAAGGAAGGTGACATTTGTACCGACACCAAATAGTAACGTCAAAAGGAGGGGAACACACTGGGAGTAAAGAATGACATCAATCGTAAAACAACTGTCAGGGTTCCAATGGATGCCCTAATTAAATCATGAGCCTCGAGCCAAGCTTCAAAAGAAATCCAGTTATTAGGAGTTTCATGTCAGCATGTTCCAAGTAGAGCCAACTCTGACCCTACGTAATTTTACGACCCTGTTTCCCCTCTCCCCCCAGGGTGTGTCATCAATCACATTCAACGATGGAGCAATTTCACGGGTTATAGAGCTCACTCCCCTCCGGCTGCTGTGGGTAACTCTGGGAGACAGCCTTGAGAGAGATATGTCTGGAATGCGCTTCGGCTGTCATGCTGTTTTGTCGGTTTCCTATTCCCCTTGCCTATGGCAACTTGAGAGCAGGCCAGGGATGCTTTGCGAGTTGACAACAACCTGGTGAGAAAATATCACCTTATCCATCATCCGAAGCAGAGAAATGGCTAACCTTATTACAGCCACCTATTTATTTATCAAATGTCTATGCCGCCTATCTTCTTATGGGTCACACACCCTAAAATGTCTAAATGGAAAGTCCAGTTGTCTCTTGAAAAAGCACCTTTGGGACATTATAGCAATGGTTTCTGGAGGGGGGGATCTATTTAGGAGATCATTCCACATGGACATTTTTGTTAGAATGTCCCAAAGGTGCTTTTTTCCAAGAGGCAACTGAACTTCCTTATTTTTTTTTGAAGATGTGTCACTTCTCATCCAAGAAGCTTCTTCAACTCTTGAAAAAGCACTTTTGGGACAATGATGACCTGGATGATTGAGCATCTCCATAGACATAAACAACAAAAAATGAAATAGAAGTTTAGCAAACGCTTTTTAGCAAATATTTACTTATTTTGATGCCTCCTAATTATAAAAAAAAAATCTCCGAGGAACTCACAGAACTTTTGACAGATCGATGCGATGCCTATCTTAAGGAGCAGTGATACAAAGAAATTGACGGTTTGAGTCTTACAAGACAGAAATCACGAAGAACAGAATTGCTTACCGGGAGTTGAATTAAAGGGTTGGGTTGGAATTCTGGAGCCATAAAGGGATTCAAATTGAGCGAAGAGAAGCTGCTTGGGTGCAGAGAGCCCTTGGGATGTTTTCGATGCTATTTCTGAGAAGAAGTCAGGAAACTTCAGGAGGGAATGAAAAAATAAAAAGATGAGGATTTTAAGTCACCTTTGCTTTGATTGAAGCAGGGGTGAAATCTAAAAAGTTTCCCTAATGGTTCTGTGGGCATGGCTTAATTGGTGGGAGTGGCTTGGTCGTCAGGCGACCGGGTAGGCATGGCCAATAATAAAAATAATATTTATTATTTATCATTAATTAGTTATTTGATTTAAAGTGCAATTTTATTGTGCATGTTTCTTAACTTGGGTTCGCCGCCCTGAGTCCTCCGGGAGAAGGGCGGCATATAAATACATGTAATAAATAAATAATAAATAAATAAATAAACAAAGTACACAAAACAATAAGAGGTACCAAAAACCAACTTTCATACTTTACACACACACACGACACGACACGACACAACTGACTCACACACAATGTAAAAGCAGCTGCACTGGTGATTTTAAAGAAGAGATTGGACAGCCCTTTGTCTAACATGGTGTAGGGTCGGGATGGCAAACCTATGGCACGCGTGCCCACAGGTGGCACGCAGTGCTCACTCTGCGGGCACGCGAGCTTTCGCCCCAGTTCAGCTCTGCCATGCATGCGTGCGTGCTTCCTGCCAGCCAGCTGGTAATTCGGTCTCTGCCGTGCAGGGGCGGGGCACGTGCGGGGGCCACGTGCTCATGCGGGTGGGCGTCTGCAGAGGGCTGCGCACGCATGTGTAGGTGGGTGTGTGCAGAGGGGTCACGAATGCATGTGTGGGGGTGGGGGGCTGCACACACATTGCATCGTGGGGGCTTGGGCATGCACACTTTGGGCACTTGGTCTGTAAAAGATTAGCCATTACTGGTGTAGGGTTTCCTAGCTGAGCAGGGGGTTAGACTAGAGATCTCCAAGGTCCCTTCCTACTCTGTCATGCTGTTATTTCAGGGATGACTTCTCCTGGATCAACCAGGGACTTTGCGATGTCCCTGGGATCGATAGGATGTGCCTTCCACTATCACGGTCTCAACGGGACTGTGAGGTCCAAAAAGGACCTTCGGAGCGACAGGATCCTCCATCGTGCCATCGCAACGTCAGCTCCGTCCTCTCCTTAGGAGCATAACTAAGGAGAAGAGAATAAGATTTACTAAGGGGACTTTAAAGGCAGACTTAAATGGGGGTTTGTATCCATTTCTTGTCTGCTTAATCACCCAGTCACATTTTTATTTGATTGTGGATTCCTGATCAGTGAAGACTCTTGGTCATTGTGAATCTGTGATGCCAACTTTCGGTCTTTACAGAGCAGACTCTTCCTTCCTTCCTTCCTTCCTTCCTTCCTTCCTTCCTTCCTTCCTTCCTTCCTTCCTTCCTTGTTTATTTGTTCATTCGTTTATTTTATTCCTATCTCAACTTTATTTCCAGGGGATCAAGAAGATAAATGAAATTCTGTCTACACTACAAACTCTATAGGCTGGATTAAGCTAAGAAATAGCATCCAACGTCACACACCATGCTAGCCTGACTTGGTGGCTCAGTGGCGAAGACACTGAGCTTGTTGCTCAGAAAGGGCAGCAGTTTGGCAGTTCAAATCCCTAGTCACACAGGTCTCCCCCGTGAGCAAGGGGTTGGACTAGATGACCTCCAAGGTCCCTTCCAACTCTGTTACTGCTTACTTTACTTTACTAATTATAGATGGTTCTCTGTTCTTTTTAGCATCCTTAATACCTTCTCAAGCAAGGCGATCAAATCATCCTTTGGCAATAACGGCATAAAAGCTCCGTGGTCCTTAATTGTTTCAACCGTCCAGTTTCTCGGGGAGCTGGAAAATACAACATTGGAATCTCGGTTGTAAAAAGAAAGCTTTCCATTTGCCATCAAGTTTTGTTTTTTGTTTTTTAATGTACTGGTAAGATTCCAGCATTGGAAGAGAGAGACAGGTGAGGGTTTTTTACAGTAAAGAGTTTGGGCTAGGAAAAAAATGAGTTTCTTTGCAAGTAGCAGCTTTTTTGGATAAAAAGTTAAACATTTCCCTTGGCCTGTCATGTTTGACATGGGGATGCTACTCATCTCTGTTTTTTAGCCGAGGGAGCCAGCATTGTCTGAAGACACTTCTGTGGTCATGCGGCCATATGGCTGTATGCCCAACACTGTTACCTTCACAGTGAAATGGTACCTATTTATCTGCTCGCATGCTTGCATGCTTTTGAACTGCTAGGTGGGCAGGAGCTGGAGCAAGGAACGAGAACTCACCCCCTTGCATGGCACTCGGGTCTCAAACCTGGGCTATCAGCCTTCCAGCTGACAGACTCAGCATCTTTAACTGTCGTTAAGCCATCACACTCTTCTTTGACTGTTGTTACTCAATGGGACCCTGCAAAGATCTTACCCGTGCAATTCAATCAGTCTCTGCTGAATTTCCATCTTCTGCTGGTAGCTGAGATGGGGGCACTGGCCATATCGGTGGAGGATGACTGTCATCACTTCTGGGGAGACCCCCTGACAGATGAACGCGGGGGACAAATGGCAAAGGAGATTGCCCAACAAGTCCACAGTATATTCATCAGCCACCGAGCCTTCCTGAAACGAGCCACATCAATTCAGCAGCTGAACTAAGAGGCAGAGAAACAAGGGAGGGTCCCTCCTGAGCCCCTTTCTCTATCCATTATGCAACTCTGGGCTCTGCTCCCTCTTATCTGACCATTCCCTAGGCAGCATCTCTTTTCTCCACCTCCCCAGGCCTTTCCAACATATCACTATTGCTAGTCCTCGACTTATGACCACAATCGAGCCCAACATTTCTGTTGCTAAGCGAGACCATTGTTAATTTTGGCCCCATTTGACGAATTTGGTGGCCAGAGTTGTCAAGTCAGTCGCCGCAGTTGTTAAATTAGTAACACAGTTCTTAAGTGAATCTTAAGAAGCCTGAGTGGCATAGGAGGCTAATGCCTCCTTCTAAGGCAGCATTTAACATCCAGCTGCCTGCAATTACTGCGAGTGGGGGCAATAAACTAACTTTGTATAAATATACAAAAGTATGAAGGCTATTGCTTAACGCATTGTAAGCCACCCTGAGTCTCCGGAGAAGGGCGGCATATAAATCTAATTAGAAGAAGGAGAAGGAGAAGGAGAAGGAGGAAGAGGAGGGCCTGGTGGCTCAGCAGACTAAAGCATTGTGATTAACACCAGCTGTCTGCAATTACTGTAAGTTCCAATCTCACCAGGCTCAAGGTTGACTCAGCCTTCCATCCTTTCTAAGGTAGGTAAATTGAGGACCCAGTTTGTGGGGGCAATAAGATGACTTTGTATAAATATACAAAAGTATGAAAGCTATTGCTTAATGCATTGTAAGCCACCCTGAGTCTCCGGAGAAGGGCGGCATAGAAATCAAATTTAAAAAATAAAAAAATAAAAATAAAAAACTCTGGCTTCCCCATTGACTTTGCTCATCAGTAGGATGCAAAAAGGAATCACGTGGCCCTGGGAGGAGTGGGGGACACTGCAACCGTCATAAATGAGTCAGTTGCCAAGCATCTGACTCATATTTATGCAGTGTGGCAGGCTAACTCTGCCGACTGTCAGCAGTTCGATCTTGAGGTTGACTCAGCCTTCTGAGGTCAATAAAATGAGGAACCAGATTGTTGGGGGTGATACGCTGACTCTGTAAAATGCTTAGAGATGGCTGTAAAGGACTATCGCGTTTTCCCGAAAATAAGACCCTGACTTATATTTTTTTGAACCCTGCAATAAGTGCTTGGACTTATTTTGGGGGAGGTCTTATTATTTTGGGGCGCAAAGAGCAGGACAGGGCTCCTCTTGCTGTCTTACCTGATTTCCAGCTCTGTCTCCCCAACCCTAGCCAGAGGAAATGGTGGGGACCGGCTGCACATACATTGAAATATTTTGGGGGAGGGCTTATTTTCAGGGAGGGCTTATTATTATTATTATTTTAATTTGATTTATATGCCGCCCTTCTCCGGAGACTCAGGGCGGCTTACAATGCGTTAAGCAATAGCTTTCATACTTTTGTATATTTTTATACAAAGTCAGCTTATTGCCCCCACAACCTGGGTCCTCAATTGACCTACCTTAGAAAGGATGGAAGGCTGAGTCAACCTTGCGCCTCGAACTTTCAATAATTGCAGACAGCTGAAAGTTAATAACAGGCTATCTAGCCTGTTGAGCTATCGGAGGCTTATTATCCGGGGCGGTCTTATTTTCGGGGAAACACGGTATAAAGTGGTATATAAGGGCTATTGCTATGGCTATCTGAATTTTGATCACATGACCGTGGGCAATGCTACAAAGGTGGTAAATTTGAAAAACGGTCACTTTCAGTGCCGTCGTAACTTCAAACATTCACTAAACAAACAGTCGTAAATCGAGGACTACCTGGACATCAGCCTGAACGAGAAACAGACTTGGAATTGAAACAATGGACATTCTTACTAAGCAGCGCTGGATTTTCTGCCGAAGAGCTTTTTTCTTTTGCTCGCTCCAGATGAGATGATCAAGGTCCATCTTTCCCAAACTGATCAGAAAAGGAACACAGCGGGATCCAGTGACAGATTCCAGGAACTCAGCACTACCAAGAAAAAGTTTTCCAAATCTCACTTTGTGGAAATGCAGAAACTACAGAGAAGGAGATGGAATTTATTTCTCTCTTCTCTCTAACCTACATCAGCTGAATCAGAAATGCACCCTTATTGGCTTCAGGAAGTTTTATGTCCAGCTGCTCGTATAGATTTTCAAGTAAAATTTTATGGAAAGAAAGAAAAAGCGAGAGGGAAAGACAAACAAAACATAAAAGGAAACAAAAGATAAGTTGAAAGTGGTTATCCCTATTAAATTTTCAATTGAACATACTCGGTTAGCAAAACACAAATCTCTTATAGAACATTAAACCGGTAATAAAACTATCGATCAAGGTGAAATATGATTCTATAGAAAAAAATCACCCCATGTTTTTGTTGGGGCACCAGATGTAACAGCAAAATCCAAGAATGGTTTCCAATTTAAAGGAGAAATATTTGTAGCTCAGGGTTGAAATGGTTTCCAGTTTTTCTGATGCATCAGATTTAGGAAAGCATATTTCCATAATTTAATTAGCCGTTTCCCCAAAATAGAGATCAAGGATCTTTTTTCAATAAAGAAACATACAGTGGAAGATACCTTGCAGCCTTTAATATAAGTTCTATGGATACATTTGAATGTGAAATTCATCCAGCTATTTGTATTCGACTGAGTTTTTATATCAAGAAATTTGAATCGTGTCTCTGCCAAAGAATTAGTAAAACGGCCACTTAGCCTCACATCCAATTAGTAATAATAATAATAATAATAGTGCAAACAAGCAATTTTTTGCAACCGCTAAATTCCTTGGGTTTAAATCTCAATTTTATCTCAGAATTTGAAGTCTAACTTTCATTGTGTGTTGATTTGGCAGCAATTTTACCATGATTGCAATTAAATCTTTTTTTTTTTCTCTTTCATGTAGTCCTTTCAAATCCTAATGCCAAATGCCATAATTAAAATCCAATTAAAAGGCTTTAATTATTTGGAGACACAGCAGTTATCATAAATACTTTTTTTTTTAAACCATGAAAGAAATGAATAAATATTGTGTGAAATGCTATATGCATATTGGCACTGTAAAGATCCATCATTTTCATGATGTTTTTCATTCCTGTAAGAGAAAAAAAAAAAGAAAAGAAAAGGAAGGTAATTAAAAAGAATGGCTTACGGAAGCACAGCTAAAAGGTAGGGAGGGACAGATGCTTCAGAAATTGTCCAGAATTTCCAAGCCAAACAATTGACCTGCAAAAAAAGGATTTTTCAAACGTGATTGCATAGAAACAAGGCAAAAAAGCTATAATCCTGAGCCACTATTTTGTTTCTATATATGCCAACATAATATCAGTTATTTTAATCCATTGTCAAGTCAATTTATATAAATATATATATAACATTTCACATTTAGTCATTGTCATTTTTCTGCACATTTGTGATTTAAAAAAAAAACTTGGCACATTCCACGTAGAGTCCCTAAACGAAATTTACAAGCAGTTTGATACCCCCAAAAGGATGCATTTTTAGTGTGTTAGATTCATTAAAGTGTGCTAAACACACACACACACACAGAGAGAAGTGTATGAGATCTAACATCTATGCTTTTATGGATTTGCCTAGATAAAAGTGTGATCTTTTCAAATTCAGAAAAGTGCAGAATTGAGGAAGCAATTGCTGCTTTTCTTATTACGTTATTTCTAAAATGGGTTGTGACCCAGGCTCATTTAGTCATTACAAGACACAATTATTCCCAAACAAACCTATTTTATTTTAACGGCAGAGAATTACTTCATTCCCAGCTTAGTCCAAATTAATTGCAAACCAAGTTTTTCAGAAGAAGTCCTGTGGGCTTATCACAAACCTTTATCTTCTTTGGCACCCTGCCAAAGGCCTTTCTTGGCAAAGCCCCATGAAGTTCGGAAATAAGAGATGCCGACTGGAAACAGATTTAGTAACGTTGCATTCCTACAAAGAGCCCAAGTGCCTTTGCTGCTCTTTTAAGCCTTATGGGAGGAGCCAATCATCTCCTGGCCTTACTCCCAAGTCGTCCTTTTTGCTTTAGCTGCTCTAGCCTTCTGGCAGCTCTACGCATGCGTGCACTAGGAACAGGCTCCTCCTGTTCCTCTGCCTCTCTGCTATCTGCCTATGGAGGCTCCGGATCCGCGCAGCGCTCCCAGATGTCCCTGGCCCCATCTCTGCCTCCGACACAGAGCCCTTGCCCGGGTCTTCCCCTGATTCCAAGACTGGCCCATTGTCCTCCCCAGACTCCACTGCCATTTGACTCCGCTGCCTGACTCCGCTGCCATTTCCGCAGGCTGCTGGCGGACCACAACAAAATGCAAAATCTCTTTAAAATGCAAATCGCAAGTATTTAATTTGCCCTAGGTGAACTTCTGAAATCATGATCCAGAAACTAAAACAGACTTTCTGTTGGAAATAAAACAAACATATTAGGATATATTCATATTTGACCTGGAAGGAAGACAGCAAATGAAGGTGCTTTTCAAATATGTGGAAAAGCTTCAAAAAAGAGATTGGGCTCAGGTTCTCAATGTGCCAGCAGGTCATTCCTTTCAACAGCTGTCCATTACTGGAGGAAAAGGGAAACAAAAAAAAAATACAAAGTAAGAATTGTGTAGGATCCAATTTAATATTAAGAATGTTCCCTTTCATTCAATTAGACTCAATATCTGAAACAAAACGCTTTCTAAGTTAGGATCAAAATCCTCTCGTTCAATTTGTGCATCGGTCCAAAGTCCTATTACAAGTATCCTAATTCCCAACCAGCATGTAGCCAGTGGGTCAAGGAGCATGGGTGCTGTAGTACCACATTCCTAGAGGATGTTACGTTTAGGATGTTGTCAGAGGTGAAATTCAGAAGGTTCTGACAGGTAGTGGAAATTTTGAGCAGTTTGGAGAACCGGCAAATGCCACCTCTGGCTGGCCCCAGAATGGGGTAGGAATGGAGATTTTGCAGTATCCTTCCCCCTAGAGTGGGGTGGGAATTTTGCAGTATCCTTCCCTCTGGAATCGGGTGGGAATGGGGATTTTGCAATATCATTCCCCCTGGAGTGGGGTGGGAATGGGGATTTTGCAATATCGTTCCCCTGGAGTGGGGTGGGAATGGGGATTTTGCAGTATCCTTCCCTGCCACGCCCACCAAGCCATGCCAACAGAACTGGTAGTAAAAGAAATTTGATTTCCGCCACTGGATGTTGTCTTCAACAAGGATCCTCAGTTCTCATTGTAACATAAGGATTAAAGATCAGAGGATCTTTTCTTACCTTAAGAGATCAGACAGGGAAGTTTTCCTTGACAAGAATTCATAAAGAAACAAAGCCTGAAATTAAACAGATAAGAGATCTGTGTTAGGATATGGTGTAAGCCTAACAGGTTGTCCAGGTAATATATATGTTCTATGACTTTAACATGAATGTATATTATATGACTTCAAGTAGGTCTGCTGAGTCATTGTGATGCTGCGTCATTATATCCTAATTAGATAATCACTAGTTGTAAACGTATTTAAGAAGGGAACTGAAATGTAGTCAGTTGATGATATGCTACCATTGTGTGTGGAGTTGCTACCATTGTGCTATCATCGTGGATGGATCTGCTACCATCGTGGTTTGTTACGAGCGTGAACTTGCTATTCTAACCAACTACTGTTGGTATGGTAAGAAGATTTTTGTATCACTGGACTGATTTAACTGGCAAAGAGCCTGGATAGCTCAGCAGACTAATGCATTGTAATTAACTCCAGCTGTCTGCAATTACTGTAAGTTTGAATCTCACCAGGCTCAACCTTCCATCCTTTCTAAAGTAGATAAATTGAGGACCAGTTTGTGGGGGCAATAAGCTGATTTTGTATAAAATATACAAAAGTATGAAGGCTATTGCTTAACGCATTGCAAGCCGCCCTGAGTCTCCAGAGAAGGGCGGCATATAAATCAATTTTTTTTAAAAAAAGACTTGGATTGATTAAAGACTATGAGATTGTTTTTTTCACTATAAACCTTTGATAAACCAGTTTGTATCTTATTCATTGCTCTCAGCACCGTTTCTCTGTGCTCTACACTCTGCTGGTTAGTTAACACAACAATATCCTTAACAATCTGTATGTTACAACAATGTTTTCTTTTTTTTTTTACTTTGGCAACTTTAAGATAGATGGACTTCAGCTCCCAGAATTCCCCAGCCAGCATATAACCACGCAATCAAAGTTCTACTCTCTTTGATAAGTGACAGACAGTGATTAGAAAGGAATAAGCTTCCATCGCATAGTTGTGCGTGCTATCTTGATTTTTTTTTCCAGCCGCTCTCTGACAATGGGAATTGGGATAATACCCAGATTAGGGCCAAGCTGTGGGAGAACTGAATCCTTTGTCCTCTTATTTGTCCTCTAATTCTGTTCTATTCTGTTTTCTATTCCATTCTACTCTACTCTACTCTACTCTACTCTACTCTACTCTACTCTACTCTACTCTACTCTACTCTACTCCACTCCACTCCACTCCACTCCACTCCACCCCACTCCACTCCACTCTACGCTACCTTACTCCTCTTCTCTTCTCTTCTCTTCTCTTCTCTCCTCTCCTCTCCTCTCCTCTCCTCTCCTCTCCTCTCCTCTCCTCTCCTCTCCTCTTCCCATTCCCATTCCCATTCCCATTCCCATTCCCATTCCCATTCCATTCTTCCACTTCCTGTTTGCCAAACCCAAGATGTCCACAAAGCACCATCATGCACCCATCCACCTGTCAATCTGTCAGATTACCTGGCTTGTCCTCAGCTCTCTTTTTTTCACCAATGACATATTGAAGCTGCCTGCCTTCCATAAATCGAACAAGGAGACCTCAGTAAAAAAGGCACTAGGCAGATCGATGAGGACTGACGTGAGTGGCGAGGAGGCCAGGATCTGTAGGAAAAAAAAGGGAAAATTTTCTGTAACCGTCTGTGAAAACAACCTTGGGAGGTGGGTGTTGTGGTCCATCAGCAGCCCCCTCCATGCACACACACACACACACACACACACACACACAAACAGTCTGCAGAAAAAACACTCTCCATAGAACTGATCCCTGGTACCCAGAAGATTGGGGCTGCTATTGTAGGCTAACCAGTTGGTGTGAAGGTCTGTGGGAATGATCTTTGAAGACAGGAGGAAGAGCCACAGACAAGACAATGGTGAGATAAGAGGCAGCTGAGCCCAAAGAAGAAATAGGAAGTGGTAAATATCTCGGAAGAAACCCTCCCTAGTTTCTTGGGCTGTAAAGGTGAGTGGGGGGGGAGGAGAAGATGTCCTTTCAGACTCGCAAAATTCCGTTAATCCCATTTTGCAGTAAAGTAGAATTAGGGTTCCATTAAGATTTCTGGAGCTAGTCCTCTTGATAAGATTGTTCGAAACATAGAACATGGGGAGGAAATCTTTCTGGTTCTAAACCTGTGATGTCTCCATCTCGCTCACATGTTCTCCACTGCTCAGAAATGTAAGGGCTTACCTTCCGGAAGATTCCTTGTCTTTGAGCTGGGGACAGATCCAGTGCCCGTTGTGCCAAGACATTCTGGATAGCCTGAGAGAGTTCATTAGGGTTCATATTGTAGAAGGACAGAGTGTCAATGCCAGGGGCTAAAGCCCCCATTTGACTAATGTTGTGAAATGACAATGCCTGACAAGGGAATCAAAGACGTAAATCAGGATTTATGACCGAAAGGATCGTGTGAACCTAGCCAATTGTCCTTATTTAGAAATAGAATAACAGTTGGGAGGGACCTTGGAGGTCTTCTAGTCCAACCCCCTGCTTAGGCAGGAAACCCTACACCACTTCAGTCAAACGGTTATCCAACAACTTCTTAAAAACTTCCAGTGTTGGAGCATTCACAACTTCTGGAGACAAGGAGTTCCACTGATGAATTGTTCTCACCGTCAGGAAATTTCTCCTTAGTTCTAGATTGCTTCTTTCCTTGACCAGTTTCCACCCATTGCTTCTTGTCCTGCCCTCAGGTGCTTTGGAGAATAGCTTGACTCCCTCTTCTTTGGGGCAGCCCCTGAGATATTGGAAGACTGCTATCATGTCTCCCCAGTCCTTCTTTTCATTAAACTAGACATACCCAGTTCCTGCAACTGTTCTTCGTATGTTTTAGCCTCCGCTCCCCTCATCCTCTTTGTTGTTCTTCTCTGCGCTCTTTCTAGAATCTCCACATCTTTTTTATGACCAAAACTGGATGCAGCATTCCAAGTGTGGCCTTACCAAGGCCTTATGAAGTGGTATTAACACTTCAGGTGATCTTGATTCTATCCCTCTGTTTATGCAGCCCAGAACTGTATTGGCTTTTTTGGCAGCTGCTGCACACGGCTGGCTCATATCTAAATGATTGTCCACTAGGACTCCAAGATCCCTCTCACAGTCACTACTATTGAGCAAGGTACCACCTATACTGTACCTGTACATTTGGTTTTTCTTGCCTAAACGTAAAACTTTACTTTTTTCACTGTTGAATTTCATTTTGTTAGATAGCAAGGTACCACCTATACTGTACCTGTACATTTGGTTTTTCTTGCCTAAACGTAAAACTTTACTTTTTTCACCATTGAATTTCATTTTGTTAGATAGCGCCCAATGTTCAAGTCTGTCAAGATCCTTCTTCTATTTTGAGCCTATCTTCTGGAGTGTTGGCTATTCCTGAAAGCTTGGTGTCATCTTCAAATTTGATGAGTTCCCCATCTAGCCCCTCGTCCAAGTCATCGATAAATGGTTCAGGAAATCATCATTTGCACACAATCAGCAAGCATTGCAATGGGCTGGGACTTAACTAACATTCTCATCTCGAGACATTCCAATAAATGTAATTAAAAGCAAACTGATGCCTTTGACAACCCAACGCACCTTTTCGTAAAGCAGGTATTTGCTGGATAGAATGATAGTTTGGCTCTTGGCCCAACTGGAGACTTGGTTTAACGTGGAGATGGCGGCATGCACGGCTGTGGGGGACAGAGATTCCAGCTGGCTGGTGGCCAGACCCACGACGGCATCGGAGAGGGTGCCGAGAATGTCATTCAAAGTCTGGTTTTGGACGGCAATATTGAGAAGCTGGGACTTCAGCTGGAACCATTCCAAGAACACCAAAGGTAATAACAGCAAAAAACAAAAAACAAAAACAAAAACCACAATATTTTGAAAAGCTGATGCCAAGAAGCTTAGAGACGCATGGTTTTAAAATCAGGACATCCATTAGGAAGCCCTCAGCAGTATAATAGAATAACAGAGTTGGAAGGGACCTTTGAGGTCTTCTAGTCCAACCCCCTGCTTAGACAGGAAACCCTACACCTCTTCAGACAAATGGTTATTCCAACCTCTTCTTAAAAACTTCCAGTGTTGGAGCATTCACAACTTCTGCAGGCAGGTTGTTCCACTGATTAATTGTTCTAACTGTCAGGAAATTTCTCCTTAGTTCTAAGTTATTTATTTATTTATTATTTATTAATTAGATTTATATACCGCCCTTCTCCTTACGGACTCAGTTGCTTCTCTCCTTGATGAGTTTCCACCCATTGTTTCTTGTCCTGCCCTCAGGTGCTTTGGAGAAGAGCTTGACTCCCTCTTCTTTGTGGCAGCCCCTGAGATATTGGAAGACTGCTATCACGTCACCCGTAATTCTTCTTTTCATTAAACTAGTCATACCTAGTTCCTGCAACTATTCAGATATTTTAATCTCCAGTCCTTTAATGATGTTGTCCCAGTCTCTACTTACCTTCTGCACATTGGCCTGGAAGCTTCTCAACTGGTGACATTTCATCATCTGGTGAAGCAATGCCCTAGCCATGGTGGAATCCATCTCTGCCAAATCATGGTAGAAGCAAACCAGCAAACCCAGCCTGCGTGCGGAACAGAAGAGATTAGCTGTCAACTCACAAAAAGCATCCCTGGCCTGCTCTCGAGTTGCCATAGGCCAGGGAGAATGGGAAACTGGCAAAACTGTTCAGCAGCTGAAAACAGATACACATTCCACACTTATCTCCCTCAAGGATGCATCCCAGGGTTACCTACAGCAGCGGGAGGGGAGTGACCTCTACAACCCACGAAATTGCTCCGTGTAGCAAATGTGATTGATGACACACCCTGGGGGGAGGGGGGAAACAGGATCATAATTGGAGTGTAAATTACATAGGGGCAGAGTTGGCTTCATTTGGGAACGTGCTGATATGAAGCTCCTAAGAAATAACTGGATTTCTTTTGATGCTTGGCTCGAGACTCATGATTTAATTAGGGCATCCTTAGGAACCCTGTCATTAGCTGCCTGTCCTGTCATGTGGGGGGGGGGCATGTCTGCATGTGCGGGGGAGCCTGGGCAGGTACAGGGAGTCCACACACACATTCATGGAAGGCAGGATGCAGGTGTGGTGGCTGCTTGCGCATTGCATTTTGGGAGTTTGGATGTGCGCTTTGGGCACTCGGTCTGGAAAAGGTTAGCCATCACTGTTCTAGATCCATCTTCTGCAATGTGCAAGATGACCATCTTGTCCACAAAAAAAGAGGTTTTCACCAACCTCTTCTTACAAACCTCCAGATGGAAAACTCACAACCTTCACGGTTAGATTCTTCCACTTGTTCTGCCCCAGCTTCGGATTCCCAAGGATAATGACACACACCAACAGTCCTTATCAAATTTATTAAGTAGCAAGAATAAACCAAAGTCTGGCAAAAGTTGGCAACCAGCCCAGAAAGCAAGATATGATAAGACTTTTCCAAAAATGACCTGATGATAATTACAAGTGGTTTCTAGCAAGAAACTTACTAATAGCGTGTGACTTAAATAGGCTAAGGGAGAGGCCAATTATCCTCAAGCCTTACTCTTGTACTCCTCCTGAGTAGCCACTCCTGCCTTTTGGCAGCCCTGCGTGCTCGAGCATTGAGAAGAGGCTCCTCCACTTTGCTCTCTCCACTTGAAGGAGCCTCTGGAGGTTCTGAAGGCCAGGCTGAGTCTCTGCCTCTGGCACCACATCCTCTTCAGCCTCCTCGCAGTCCGGCGCGAGTACTGGCTGCGCAGGCTGCTGGAATGACACCTCACCAGCCTCCTCGTCATCGGGATCAGCCACGATCTGCGCAGGCCGCTGGCAGGCCACAACACCACTATTGCTCAGCTCTTCAAAAGACAACCCTGAAGCAATGGTGAAATCCAAATTTTTTTAGTACCAGTCTTTTGGGCATGGTGTGGCAGGTGTGGCATGGCTTGGTGGGAGTGGCTGGGGAAGGATACTTCAAAATCTCCATTCCCACCTCACTCCAGGGGAAAGATATTGCAAAATCTCCATTCCCTCCCCACTCTGGGGCCAGCCAGATGTGGAATTTGCCGGTTCTCCAAACTACTCAAAATTTCCGCTACCGGTTCTCTAGAACCTGTCAGAACCTACTGGATTTCACCCCTGCCCTGAAGGAAATAAAAACTTGCCTGTACAAAGTGGATATGTTCCTCATATCGAAGCCAGATGCGTTGATTCTTCCCAGGAAAGCTTGCGCAAGATCGGGTGTGATATCGTACACCATATCCAGTTGCTTGGTTGCATTGTCGTAGCTGACAAACAGCCACATCTAAGCAGCAGTGAAAAGACAAGTGAAATAGAATAGGTCTCCTTGATCAGTAGACTAAAAAAAAAAATATTGAAAAAATCTCATATGCTAATTTTACTGTACCGACAGGTTAGTCTTTGACTTACAACCCTTTATTTCATGACCGTAGTTGCAACAGCAGTGAAAAAGTGACTTACAAACTGACTGGTCCTCACACTTACAATTGTCACAGCATCTCCATGGTCACATGATCAAAATTCGGTGGTTCAGCAACTGGCATGTATTAAGCAATAGCCCTTAGACTTATATACCGCTTCACAGTGCTTTACAGCCCTCTCTAAGCGGTTTACAGAGTCAGCCTCTGGCCCCCAACAATCTGGGTTCTCATTTTACCCACCTCGGAAGGATGGGAGGCTGAGTCAACCTGGAGCCAGTCAGGATCGAACTCCTGGCAGTCGGCACAGTTAGCCTGCAACATTGGATTGTAACAACTGCACCACTATGGCTTGCTTGCTTCCTTCCTCCCTCCCTCCCTCCCTCCCTCCCTCCCTTCCCAAGCTATAGCAGACTTATATACCACTTCACAGTACTTTGCAGCCCTCTCTAAGCAGTTTACAGAATCAGCCTCTTGTCCCCCAACAGTCTGGGTCCTCGTTTTACCGACCTTGGAAGGATGGCAGGCTGAGTCAACCTGGAGCTGGACAGGATTGAACTGCTGGCGGTCGGCAGAGTCAATCTGCAACACTTCATTCTAACCACTATGCCACCATAGGTCTTAATATTAAAATTTGCAATGCTTACAGCATCCTGACTCATACGATTGCCATTTGCAACTTTCCCAAACAGCTCATGACAAGCAAAGTCAATGAGCCAAGCCAGATTCGCTTCAGGCTAGACCTTCCATAACTGGTCTTCATATTCAAAGGTTCTTTTTACTCACTTCATATGGGTTAATTTTTCTGATTTCTTCAAGGGGAAGGTGAACCATATATCTCCCGAGAATCCACAGGCTTTCAGCACTGACCCAAGACGTGGAATTGTCTGAAACTTGGAAGGCGGCAATATTATAACAGCATGCTAGGTACATCAGCAACTTAAAAAGCTGATTACAATATTGTTTCTGTTCTAGTGTCCTCTACTGAACATCATCAAAATGCTTAACTTCTCCAGAGCAAACTCAACTCCTGGGGACGTACAAGATATATTCATATAGCTTTCTTGGCAATGGAAAGGAACTGGCTGACATCGCTGGGTTCTCAAATTTTTTTTTTTTTTTAATTTGATTTATACGCCGTCCTTCTCCGGAGACTCAGGGCGGCTTACAATGCGTTAAGCCATAGCCTTCATACTTTTGTATATTTATACAAAGTCAGCTTATTGCCCCCACAAACTGGGTCCTCAATTGACCTACCTTAGAAAGGATGGAAGGCTGAGTCAACCTTGAGCCTCGAACTTGCATAATTGCAGACAGCTGGGTGTTAATAACAGGCTATCTAGCCCGTCGAGCTATCTGAGGCTCTTATATTATTTTGGCTTTTCCATTCTGAGATTTCCTTGGGGTGTCCCATCCTCACTAGGGCCCCGTTTTCCTTAGCTTTTGTAGGGTCTGTCGGCTGGGTAGGTGCCACTTGCTGCACTTCTGTGCGAATGATCCACAAACGCACCCAGCACACTCACACACATTCAGATAAATAACACATTTCGCTTACCGCTGCCGTTGTCAGAGTTTTGTAGGTTCTGCATCATCCACTCGTACACAGCCCTTTGAGTGCTTGTGGTTAATCTGTCATACAGGTCTTTGAAGACTGTTGATCTGAAGGACCAAAAATCACACAAGAATCAGCCAGGGTGGCCCATTAATTTGTTTGCAAAAAAAAAAGGGGGGGGGGATCCAGCCAAACTATCTCAGGACTAAATAAAACTAAATAAAAGTGAACTAAAAAAACCTAACACTAAATAAAACCTGGTTAACAGAGAGGGTAACCGATATTTTCCTAGAGCAAGGGAAATTAAACCCTGAATAATGGTCTGTGGGAATAGCCTTGGAGACAGGAGGGGCTTAGACTGGATAAACAACAAGCAAAATATGTTTCTCAACCTGTTGTGGAGTCCAAAACACAAATAAATGTTAAGGTTAGAAATGGGAGCTTAATTTTATATGAATGGAATGGAATGGAATGGAATGGAATAGAATAGAATAGAATAGAATAGAATAGAATAGAATAGAATAGAATAGAATAGAATAGAATAGAATAGAATAGAATAGAATAGAATAGAATAGAATAGAATAGAATAGAATAGAATAACAGAGTTGGAAGGGACCTTGGAGGTCTTCTAGTCCAACCCCCTGCTTAGGCAGGAGACCCTACACCACTTCAGACAAATGGTTATCCAACCTCTTCTTAAAAACTTCCAGTGTTGGAGCATTCACAACTTCTGGAGGCAAGTTGTTCCACTGATGAACTGTTCTCACTGTCAGGAAATTTCTCCTTAGTTCTAAGTTGCTTCTCTCCTTGATGAGTTTCCACCCATTGCTTCTTGTCCTGCCCTCAAGTGCTTTGGAGAATAGCTTGACTCCCTCTTCTTTGGGGCAGCCCCTGAGATATCGGAAGACTGCTATCATGTCTTCCCTTGTCCTTCTTTTCATCAAACTAGACATACCCAGTTCCTGCAACCGTTCTTCCGATGTTTTAGCCTCCAGTCCCCTAATCCTCTTGGTTGATCTTCTCTGCACTCTTTCTAGAGTCTCCACATCTTTTTTTACATCGTGGTGACCAAAACTGGATGCTGTATTCCAAGTGTGGCCTTACCAAGGCCTTATAAAGCCAGCTTACATTTAACAAAAACCTAAGTCACTTACTGGGGGAAAAAAAAGTAAGGAGGAGCAGAATATCAGATGAGCTCAGAAGATGTTGGGCATTCAAAGGTGATGTCCCTGGGCATTCATGGACATCAAGTTCTTCAGCCTTCCCTTTTATTGGGCAAATAATATTAATAGCTGTTTTCCTTGGGCATAATAAAGTGTTGGTTAAATTGACTTACAGATTCCGGAAAGCTTCTTTCTGAAGATCTTGAGGGAAGCTGGCCACATTGTGGGCTTGGAGATACGTGGCCGAAGAGGCTTGAAGGATCTGGCTTAAGATGTCCACGCATTGAGCCGAATTGAGGACCACAAAGCACTTTTCTAATGTAATAAGAACCAAGGTACGGTTCCCTCCGGGACTTTGGAAAAGTTTCTTTCTTATTCCATGTAGATCAATTAGGATATCTCCCAGATCCTAGAGATACGAGAGAAAAATCTAAGCCATGGCAAGAAAAATGAGATCTCTAACAGAGGTTAGACTGTAGCTCTGCAGGCCTCTTAACATTCATCAGAGCGAAAATAAATTATCAGTGATGATGATGATGATGATGATGATGAGGAGGAGGAGGAGGAGGAGGAGGAGGAGAAGAAGGGAGAGGACTTTGAAGTCCTTGATGCTCTCTGACCTTGGCGGTTTTCTTGCATGTTTTATTACCCAGCTAGATAATATCATCAATGCTAGAAGAGAGTGAGATTGTGGAAAGGAGGAAGAGGAGGAGGAGAATGAGTATGGATTGTCCTATTTAAGAAAGGTTCAAAAAAACTGGAATAATTTAGAGAAGAGTTTGTCAAACTTTGCAACTTTACTATAAGATACATGGACTTCAACTCCCAGAATCCCCCAGCCAGCATGGGTTGGTTAAGTATGTTTGGCTGGGGAATTCTGGGAGTTGACATCTACATATTTTAAAATTGCCAAGGTTGAGAAACCTTAGTTTAGAGATAGGCTTGTGAGAATGCTCAAGAGATTCCACGCCACTTGGTACCTTGTCCTTCTTAGGAGAAAAAATTGTCGGAGGGCACAGAGTGAGACCCGCAATAAAAAAAATCTTTGATAGAAGAGGGGAGATAAGACACACTTTTTCGGGGGAGGGGGTTATCACCCGAAGTAAGCCTTACCAAATACTTCTGGGTCCTTCCAAAGAGGTACTTCATGGCTGTTTGAAAATCCCCAGGACTCATATCCCGAAAGATGGAAAGGAACATTCTCGGATTGTGGAAAAGACGTTCAAAGTAATTGGTGATTGATTCCTGAAAAACAGGACAGAAAGTTTTGCAAGTTCAAATATGGGAAGGGGAGACTCAAATCTATTTTTTCCCCGCAATGCCAGGGGTCTTTCCGATAATGCTTGCCAAGCAAATCCATCCTCTAGACCAGGGGTCTCCAACCTTGGCAACTTTAAGATTTGTGGACTTCAACTCCCAGAATTCCTCAGCCAGCAAAGCAATTCTGGGAGTTGAAGTCCACAGGTCTTAAAATTGCCAAGATTGGAGACCTCTCTCTAGACCAGAAAAGCCCCTCCAGAACTGGGGTGACAGCTCGTGTGACATCAGAGAGGACACTGCGGGCCACCTCTGGCACGCCTCCATAGGTTCGCCATCACGGCTATAGGTTCATTTGACATCCTTTGTCCTGCCCCAGGGTGACCCACAATTCTCCCCTTCCCTTCACCCCAAGGCTAAGCATGGCCCCCAATCACTAAACTGTAACCACATCAGAGGTGGGTTTCAGCAGGTTCTGACCAGTTCTGGAGAACCGGTAGTAAAAATTCTGACTGGCCCCGCCCCCATCTATTCTCTGCCTCCTAAGTCCTAGCTGATCGGGAGGAAATGGGGATTTTGCAGCAACCTTCCCCTGGATTGGGGAGGGAATGGAGATTTTACAGTATCCTTCCCCTGCCACGCCCACCAAGCCACACCCACAGAACCAGTAGTAAAAAATTTTGAAACCCACATCCTGAATTATGGGGTCATAATGCTTTGGCTAAATTATACACTGAACATCTGAAGCCAATAAGCGACAAGAGCAGAGTAAACTCTGACATAACTAGTCAAGAAGGATAGGATATGTAAAAAACCAAAAAACCCAATTTTCCAGTGTTTTATTCCTGAAAAATCACATTTTTAGTTTTTGATCTTACAGGACATTTAAACAACTTGGAATGAACACATGAAGTCTATACCACCTGTAAGCTGCCATAAGTAATTGCAAAGTTCTGAGCATGGCAATGTGCCATGATTTGATTGAAGAGATCTTTGGTCCAAATATTGGAGCTAAAAAGAAGAAGAAGAAAAAAGTCAGTAATTTACTCTAAAGGATTGTATAGAAAGGCAATGCTTGTAACAATGCAGCAAAATCATTCAGGAATTAGAATTTGTAATCTAAGTGTTGGAGATGTGATTGTGATGATGCCAGTTATTTTCATATATGGTGGACTTGTAGAAAAGTTAAAGCATTTTGGATAAAAATATGGTGGATTATCCAAAATATTCTTAAAAAGAAGATAAAGTTTACTCCACAGCTGTTCTTGCTGGGTATAATTACAGATTGTACGGTTATAGAGACTAATTTGATTTTAAATCTAATAACTGCAGCAAGACTCTTGCCGCAGTACTGGAAGAAGGAAGATTTGCCTACTATTCAAGAATGGACACTAAAAGTAGCAAATTTAGCAGAGATGGCCAAAATTTCAGCATACTTGAAGGATCACTCAAATGGAAAATACATTTTGGAATGGAGAAGATGGGTTGATTATATTCAAAGCAAATATCAGATTAAAAAGTTTCAAATAGCTTACGAATGAATAAAGAGATGTTAGAAAAGTATTTAAATTTAGTTAAGCAAAAGGGGAGTTAAAGCACAAGAGGGCGATAGGAAGCTACAATTAGTTAGCATATGTTAGATTATGCGAGCAAACTGATAGCAAAGGTAAAGTGAAATCCACCCCTGCACTTCTTGTTACACAAACTGAGATCATTGGGCTGATGGAATAAACTACGGTTTGGATGCCATAGTTTATTCCATCAGCCCAATGATTTCGGTTTTGTGTCACGAAGAAGGTTAATTTCCCATTAAGTTTAGATTCATGCAATGTTAGGTTAAAATATCCGTGGGCTCATTTGTAGATGAGCACGTTCTGTGGTTCGCACCAAAAATTCAAATGCTGGCAGTGGTTATTATTTGGCACAAAAGTTCCTTTAATATAGATGCCAATTTCTGCATTTAGAAAGTAATTACAGGATCTTATTTCAATGAAACTGGGATCCAATCCAGCTTTATTTCTGCACCACCAGCTAAATCATTGAAAAACATAAATCAAATGCTTACCTTTGGAAATTAAGAATATTGAGAAGAGCTGAAAAAAGGGAAATATTTAAAAAGTTAATAAAAGTAGATTAAATGAGATTCAAAAGAGAGAGAGAGAGAGACACAGAGAAAATTAATGCCAATTACCGTTTAAATACTGCTCTGTTATGATATCTTCCTAAAGAAAAAGAGAAAGAATTGTATACAGTTGAACTAGGAAAACATAAAAATGGTTAGAAACTGTTATTTAACCTATTGCTTTTATTGTTTTAATGTCCTGTGTTTTAGTGTGTTAAGTGTATTTGAATTATTATTATTTTTCTTTTGTGCAATTTGGGGCTGTCCTAAGCCTCGCTAGGAAGCCCTTGTTTTGAAGGGCAGTGTACACGTTAAAAATAGACATTGCAGAAATGATCAAACGATAGATAGATAGAAAGATAGACAGACAGACAGACAGACAGACCGACAGACTGACCGGAGAGAGAGAGACAGAGACAGAGATACCATAGATAGATACCGTAGATAGATAGATAGACAGACAGACAGACTGGGGAGAGAGATAGAGTGATACCGCAGATAGATGATAGACAGACAGACAGAGAGACAGACAGACAGAGAGACAGACAGACAAGAGAGAGAGAGAGAGAGCATAGATAGATACCATAGACAGATATATGGATGGATGGACGGACAGACAGACAGACAGACAGACAGAAGAAAGAGAGAGAGAGAGAGAGAGAATAGATAGGTACCATCGACAGATAGATAGATAGATAGATTTTAGCCAGGATTTTAAGCTTTTCAACTAACAGACTTTTAATGATGTGGGAAAACACCCGAGATTTTAACTTTTTAGATTGATGGATGGATGGATGGATGGATGGATGGATGGATGGATAAATAGATAGATACTCACCACGGTTCTTTGTAGCTGTTGAGGTAGATCTGGAGAGGAGAGGAGACAAAGCTATTTTTTAAAAAATGTAAGAAATGGCTTCCAAAAAAGTAGATAATAAGGCATCTAAAAGAACTGAAAAGATAGTGATTCATGCTGCTGTATATCTTCAAATAGCAGTTAAAAGTTACTGGAGATGAAGAGATGGAGATAGAGATGAAGATGGAGGAGGAGGAGGAGGAGGAGGAGGAGGAGGAGGAGGAGGAGGAGGAGGAGTGGGAGACGACATCTCAGGGGAACTAAGCTAGAGAAAAAGAGTATAGTTAGTACAACATCCACGAGGCCAAAATTAACCCACAGTAACTTTGGACTTTCTCCTTTTTTTTTCTCCTTTCCTATGACCCAAATATTCTGCGCCAAAAGCCATTATTGTTCTATGTAATCTACATGCAAGTTCAAATTCTTTTCTTCCAAAATTCTGTGATCTATTTCTGTGGTATAGAAGCTGTGTTTGTTTGCTTTTTTTTAATCTCACCTGGGCTATCGTTTGAAGGATTCCCGGATTCCACGGTGGAATTCACTAAGGCCCACAGGAGAAATACTCTCCAGTCCAGGGGAAACATTTCTTGAGTGTTTTCCAACAGTTGAGAAGCCAGCTTTGAAAAAAAGAAAAAGAAAAATGGGATGTCACTGAATTGAGAGCCAGAGGTCATCATTAATTAATCAATGGACCTCAAAGGAGACCCGAGATAATTTCCCTCTGCCAAATGTCTTCTTGATGGACCTCAAGATGTCCTCTTTTGACCACGGTGGTCTCTAAATGGACTTACTCCACCGCGGAGGGTGGACTATAAAACCAGTTGAGGATGTCCTTGACTTATGACCAGAGGTGGGTTTCAGTGGGTTCTGACCAGTTCTGGAGAATCGGTAGTGGATATTTTGAATAGTTTGGAGAACTGGTAAATACCCCCTCTGACTTGCCCCATCCACCCCATCTATTCTCTTCTTCCTGAGTCCCAGCTGATTGGGAGGAAATGGGGATTTTGCAGTATCCTTCCCCTGCCACGCTCACCCAGCCACGCCCAACAAGCCATGCCACACCACGCCCATCAAGCCTTACCATGCCATGCCATGCCACACCCACCAAACCATGCCACGCCCACCAAGCCACACCCACAGAATTGGTAGTAACATTTTTTGAAACCCACCACTGCTTATGACCACAATTGAGCCCATAATCTCTGTCACTAACTGAGACAGTTGTTAAGTGAATTTCGCCCCATTTTATAACCTTTCTTGCCACAGCTGTTAAGGGACTCATTGCATGTCATGAGGCTCAAGGTTGACTCAGCCTTCCGTTCTTCCAAGGTGGGTAAAACGAGGACCCAGATTGTTGGGAGCAAGAGGCTGACTCTGTAAACCGCTTAGAGAGCGCTATAAAAGCCCTGTGAAGCGGTATGTAAGAAGTCTTAAGTGCTATTGCTGTTTGTTTCAGTTAGCAACATGGTTGTTAAGTGAATCTGACTTCTTGCTTGTCAGAAGTTCGCAAAAGGGGATCACATGACCCCAGGACACGGCAATATGAGCCGAATTTTGATCACGTGTCCATGAGGCCAGAACTGGTCATCAATTATGTTTTTCAGTGCCGTTGTAACTTCAGTCACTAAATGAACCGTTAAAAATCAAGGACCATCTGCAGGAAACTTCATGGAGTTAAAAATCAAAAGAGAAAACTGAGATGAAGCAACTGAAAAAAAGAAACGATGACAATCAGGAAACCCACTCAAAGCCTGCACGTCTTGTGTTGCTCACCTCTATGCCCGCAGTTAAAGTTGGAAGCCCTTTCCCACTCCCCACTCCTCATCCCTGCCGTCAAAACACCCTTGAGATACAGATTAACAGAGTTGGAAGGGACCTTGTAGGTCATCTAGTCCAACCCCACCCCCAACCCAAGCAGGAGATCCTACACCATTCCTGACAGATGGCAGTCCAGTCTCTTCTTGAAAGCCTCCAGTGATAATTCTCCCACAACTTCTGAAGGCAACTCCTGTTCCACGGGTTGATTGTTCTCAATGTCAGAAAATTTCTCCTTGTTTCCAGGTTGAATCTCTCCTTGGTCAGTTTCCATCCATTATTCCTTGTCTGGTCTTCGGGTGCTTTGGAAAATAGCTTGACCTCCTCCTGTCTGTGGCAGCACCTCAGATACTGGAAGACTGCTATCCTGTCTCCCCTGGTCCTTCTCTTCACTAGACTAGCCATGTCTTCTGTCCATCCATCCAACCATGGTTCACTCAGATGTCTCCTTCCTTCCTTCCTTCCTTCCTCCCTTCCTTCCTTCCTTCCTTCCTCCCTCCCTCCCTCCCTCCCTCCCTCCTTTCTTTCTTTCTTTTTCTTGTGCTTTGGAGAATAGCTTGACCCACTCCTCTCCGTGGCAGCCCCTCAAATATTGGAAGACTGCTCTCCTGTCTCCCCTGGTCCTTCTCTTCACTAGACCAGCCAGGCCCAGTTCCTGCAACCGTTCTTCGTATGTTTTAGCCTCCAGTCCCCTCATCCTCTTTGTTGCTCTTCTCTGCACTCTTTCTAGAGTCTCCACATCTTTTTTTATAGCGTGGCGACCAAAACTGGATGCAGGATTTAGGTGTGGTCTTACTAGGGCTTTATAAAGCAAATTCGGAAACAAGGAGAAGAAATAAATGATGCAGGATGACTACAGACAACTGTACGAACAGGAAAAGATAGAGGAGGAAAATGTGATACGATATCTTCAAAATGCCAATTTGCCTCGGATTCCTAAAGATATCGAGGAGATGCTAGAGGGAAATATAACGATGATGGAACTAACTGAAGCAATTAAAAAACAGAAGAATGGGAAGGCACCAGGGCCAGATGGATTGCCAGCAGAATATTATAGGACATTGCAGGATTCTTTGAGTCTCCCACTTTTAGAAGTTATGAATGTAGTGATGACAAAGAAGGAAATACCCAAGTCATGGATGGTCAGTGGTGGGATTCAGCCAGTTCGCACCACTTCGGGAGAACCGGTTGTTAACTTTCTGAGCAGTTTGGCAAACAGGTTATTGGAAGAAATCATTAGGGGAGAGAACCGGTTGTTAAATTACTTGAATCCCACTGCTGGTCAGAAGCATATATTACATTGCTTCCCAAGGAGGACACTGACCCACAACAAATCAAAGACTATAGACTTATATCCCTGCTAAATTCAGATTATAAAAGTTTTGCTTCAATACTGGCAGAAAGGCTCAAAAGATATTTAAATGGTTTTATACATTCAGATCAGGATCACAGGAACCTTTCGTGCGACTGGGGATAAATCGGATCCTTTTAGATCTTCTCCTGCCCCTGTTAAAAGCCCCCGGGTTGCTTTTCCCAACCGCTCCGTGGGGAATTCTCCAGCATGTCTCTGCTGTGTCTCGGTGTTCAGTTTCCCTAACAATGAGCCGAGTTGTGTTTCTGGCAGATTTTCCTTGATGCATTTATGGGAAGGTTTGAAATTACCTGGCGGCGCAGCTTAAACAAACCCTACCTTTCAGAGACACCTGTGCGCAGGGGGGCCCAATTTTCTTAGAGGCAAAGTTTTCTATTTCAACCACTGTTATTTCCAAAAAAAAGTAGACCTTAGAACTGTTCGTTTAACAACCGAAGTTATAGCAGCACTCCAAAAAAAAAAACAGAAAAAGGACTTATTACTGGGTTTCACACGGACGACCATTGTCGCATTCCCACAGTCATGTGATCCAAATTGTGATGCTTGGCACAACTGTTATGTATTTAGGATGGTTGCGCAATCCCAGGGTCAGGTGATCCCCGTTTGTGACCTTTTTGAGTCCGTTTCCAACAGGTAAAATCAACAGGGAGATCAGATTCGTTTAAAGACCGTACGATTCGCTTAACAGCTGTAGCGATTTGCTTAACAACCGTGGCCAAAAAAGGTCATAAAATCAGGCGCGACTCACTTAACAATGGAAATTTTGGCCTCGGTCCTGGTAGCTAGTCCTACCAGCAGAGGACTAGCTGTATTCCTTGTGCAATGGTGTTTCACCTTTAATTGCAAATTATTGTTTTCCTGTCCTTTGGAAGATCAGGAGGGAAGGAGTTTATATTTGTTATTTCTTGGAATTATTTACAAATTGCTTTTCTGCCCAGCCTCAGGTGCAAAGCCTACTCTTTAAAAAAACAACAACAGGTACAAGAAAAGCTACAAAGATTTAAAAAAATGGCAACAAGGAAAGGAAAATTAAAAAGATTCCCTTCAAGGAAATCAGACCAGAGAGAGAGGCAAGTTATTAGAAAATAATTAAAAATAGCAGTTATTTGAAATAGGAATTCGAATTAGTGGCACTGCCTATTCAAAATCTTCCTCTCTGCTCAAATATGCTTTTTTTGCATCAGGAAGTTTGCAGAAGGCAGAATGTAAGCTGCTCAACTATCATGCCATGTTGGCTGGGGAATCCTGGGAGTTGAAGTCCTTATAAACATCCTAACTGGGGAATTCTGGGAGTTGAAGTCCTTACATCTTATAAGCATCTTGACTGGGGAATCCTGGGAGTTGAAGTCCACACAGCTTATAAGCATCCTGACTAGGGAATTCTGGGAGTTGAAGTCCTTATATCTTATAAGCATCCTGACTGGGGAATTCTGGGAGTTGAAGTCCTTATATCTTATAAGCATCCTGATTGGGGAATCCTGGGAGTTGAAGTTCACACATCTTGAAGCTGATGAGATAACTACTGATGCAAAGGATTTTCAAGTCTCTCAAAGATAGATATCATTTTAGGGATTGATTTTTATGAGTGTTGCTGTGCTGTTCACTTGAGCGCCAATGCCAACTCTTCTTGACATCCTAACACCTTTGCTGATGAGCTGCATTTCCAGGAGCCACTACTACAACCTTGCAAACAATGATTTCCAAGTTGCTAGTCCTCAACGTTTTTTTTCTCCAGGCAATACCCCCCCCCCCCCGTGATTGACCTGTGTTAGTCATTTAGAGCTGAAGAATCTAAGAAAACTCTGGATTTTGTGTTTTCTTACCTCAAATCTCAGCTGGAGTTACAAAATTTGCTAACTTCCAAACCATTGTTAACAGGACACAGTGTATGAATTCACACAAATCTAGGAAACCACCAACATGACCGTAGTGTATGAATCTATCTACGTGATCCTTTAATCTCTTAAAAAATCCCATGTGAAAAAAACAGCTTGATTGTTTACATTTTTTTTTTTGTGGATGCCTTCGGAAAACATTATTTTCCTAACTCTGCTCCTTAAATTTCTCCTTCTCTTCATTAGTTGGGAAAGGAGGGAGAAAATGGATTGCGGCCATCTATGCCGTTCATCGGAAGAAACTTCATTCTTTGTAAGTCTGGAAACTCTCTTACTTAATATCCAATAGAAAAATAAACTTTTTAAACTATAAAGGGAAATCAGAGGATTTTGCTGCTCTATTTTCGAACAGTTCACCATTCAATCATCTGGGGCAAGGGGGAAAGCCCCCCCCCACCTTTATCCTTTTGTCTGGTAACCACCCTCAAAAGCATCCAGCTGTTATCAGACAGAATGAAATCCCAAGAATGAAACTTGCCAACATCAAAGACAGATTTCTCAACATGGAAACATCCTTCAAATCATTCGTCCCACGGCTCTAATCTAGAACAGGAGGGGGTTCCACTTCTTCCATCAAAAAACGAGATGCTGAATCTCAACAGTTTGACTCACCTGAAGCTGAGAGCTCACCTGTAGCTGAAGCTGAGAGATCAAAAAGAGTTTGTGGGGAAGAATGGTTGGCTGGAGGGGAGAGCACAGCTATTGAGCTGGAAAGGGCATGACAGAAAGAGGGTGATGGGGAGGGGCTGAGAAAGAAAGGCTGGGGGTGGGGGAGAAGGAAAGGGAGGAGGAGGGGGGGAAAGGAGGGGGGAAGTAGAAAGGAAGAGGAGGAGGAGGAGAGGAGAAAGGAGGACAAAAAGAGAGAAAGAAGGAGGAGAGGAGGAGAAAGAGCAGAAGAAAGGAAAAGAAGAAGAGAGGAGAAGAGAAAGGACAAAAAGAGCAGAAGAAAGGAGGGGAGGAGGAGGAAGAGAAGGAGGCGAAGGAGAAGAAAGGAGAAGAAAGAGCAGAAGAAGGAGGAGAGAGGAGGAGAAAGGAGAAGAAAGAGCAGAAGAAAGGAGGAAGTGAAGAAGAGAGGAGAAAGAGCAGAAAGGAGAAGAGAAGAGGGTAAAGGAGAAAGAGCAGAAGAAAGGAGGAAAAGAGGAGGAGAAAGGAGGACAAAAAGAGCAGAAGAAAGGAGGAGACAGAGAAGAGAGGAGAAAGGAGAAGAAAGAGAAGGAAGAAGGAAAGGAGAAGGAAAGGAAAAGAGAAGAGAAGAGGAAAGAAAGGAGGAGAAGCTTTGATAACCAGTTTGGAGGCATATAGTGGCATTAAAATTATGTGCTCAATCCATAGCATCGATTCACAACATTATTGATTTCCTAACTGCAATGCTGGCTGCCCACAGAGGTGAAATAGCCCGTTATTATGGGATATTCATGGCTTATTCTTGGTGTGCTTCCAGGCCTCCACCAAGCTGCTGCTGACCATCCTTTAGCAGCAAAGCCTTTAAAGCCAAGGAGGCAGAATTTGCTTGGCTGGTCTGATGCTGGCTTGCTTTTGGCTTGTCCAGCAGTGGGTGACTTAAGCTAGTTCATATTTCAAGGTAAGAGTTAGCAACTCAGCCACTGATCAGTCTCTTTAGGCAAGATAGAAAGGTTGTAGTTCTTGAGCTCTAGCGCCCTCTCCAGGTGAAAGATGGAGAATCGGGATTTCAAGTTTTGCTTCCTTTTTTGAATCTTGGAAAGGAGGCATTATCTAAACGCACAGGTGGCCTTCTGTGCACACTCAAGGATTAGCTCCATTGGTTAGTGGAGTGAATCCACACACACAACACACACACAAATCCAGTTTTGGAGTCTTTAGGGCAGTGGTGACGAACCTTTTATTCACCAAGTGCTAAACAGGTCCGAGCTTTGCACGCTTTACACATTTGCGTCATCTATGCTAACGCGTGGTTCCTCCCCCATGCACTGCATGTGTAATCACACCATCTGTGCCTGTGCACAGCTTTTGCGCGCGCCCCCCCCCCCCACGGTGCCCTGCGGGCGCAAATGCCATCACCTGCGCACGCAAATGATGTTTTTGCACGCACGTGCTACGCACCAGTACTCTCGTGCCCATGCACAAAAACACATGCATGAGTAGTGGAGGCCCAAATACCAGCTGGAGCGTGCACACACGTGAAGCTGTTGAGTTGGGCGACAGCTTGCGTGCCTGGAAAAATGGCTCTGCGTGCCAATTCCAGCACATGTGTCATAAGATTTATTATTTATTTATTTATTTATTTATTTATTTATTTATTTATTTATTTGTTTGTTTGTTTGTTTGTTTGTTTGTTCAATTTGTATGCCACCCTTCTCCGGAGACTCAGGGCAGCTTACAATGCGTTAAGCAATAGCCTTCATACTTTTTGTATATTTATACAGTCAGCTTATTGCCCCCACAAACTGGATCCTCAATTGACCTACCTTAGAAAGGATGGAAGGCTGAGTCAACCTAGAGCCTGGTGAGATTTGAACTCTCAGTAATTGCAGGCAGCTGGCAGCTAAGTGCTACTTTAACAGCAGTTTAGTCCGCTGCGCCACCAAGGCTCTTAGGTTGCTTCTCTCCTTGGTTAGTTTCCACCCATTGCTTCTTGTCCTGCCTTCAGGTGCTTTGGAGAATAGCTTGACTCCCTCTTCTTTGGGGCAGCCCCTGAGATACTGGAACTCTGCTATCATGTCTCCCCTAGTCTCTTTCTTTCTTCCTTTCTTCTTTCTTCCTTTCTTTCTTGGTTCGATTTATATGCCGCCCTTCTCCAGAGACTCAGGGCGGCTTACAATGCGTTAAGCAACAGCCTTTATACTTTTCTATATACCTGCTTAGTAGGGCTTTTTTGGCCCCCTCTGAGCGGTGTTCTTTTTTATACAAAGTCATCTTATTGCCCCCACAATCTGGGTCCTCATTTCACCTACCTCGAAAGGATGGAAGGCTGAGTCAACCTTGAGCCTGGTGAGAATTGAACTGGCAGTAATTGCAGGCAGCTGGCAGCTAAGTGCTACTTTAACAGCAGCAGCATGATGGTTCCTCATCATGGCTTTTGAGAATCACTGCCAGTCTTTCTGCAATCTTAACAGCTTTCCGGAATATAATTCAGGCACCCATTTTATTCGAATTTCATTGCTGGAGGGAATGCAAAGTTGGGGGCAGAAGTTTAGGGTACTCGTTTCAATGGCCTGGAAACTGCCCCAAGGGATCCTGGTCCTGGGCACCCCACAGCATTGGAACCCCGATATACTTAAGGCAGCTTTTCAACGGCTGGATGTTTGACCCATACAAGCAGTCCTCGACTGACGACAATTGGGATCGTCAGAATTCCCATCGCTAAGCAAGGCAGTTTTGAAGCAAGTAGAGCCTGAATTTTAGACCTTCTTGCCACAGTTGTCGTTAAATCAATCACTGCGGTTGTTTGAATCGTGCGGTCATGAAGTGAACTTGGCTTCCCCTCCCCAGTGACTTTGCTTGTCAGAAGCCAGCTAGGAAAGTTGCAAACGGTGATTATGTGATGACCCATAAATACATTATGCTGTTCTCATCACACCTCCAGGAACCAATGAATGATGGGTACCGAGGTATTGCTGAATAAGGGGGGGGGGGGGGGAACGACCAAAAATACAACTACCAAACTTAACAGAAAAGAAAACTAGGTTTACTTGTACAAGCTAGAATTAGAAGTTGGAGGAGACTTCTAAGTCATCTTAGTTCAACTCTCTGCTCTGTGCTAGAAACTCAAGAACCTCTCCAGAGCTTCAAGTGATGAAGGAGATCTACTGTTGTTCTAGACACATCATCTCAGACACAACAGCTTTCACAGTTAGCTTGAACTTTTTGACATGTTTGAGCTTTCTCGACCTCCTTTCTGCTCTTCAAGCCTTAGCTGTCCTTCCAAGTTTCTTGAGGACATCATGGGCATCATCCAATGAGACTTCCATCTCCTCTTTTCAGCTCGATGGGCTGCCCCTTCCAAAGCAGCTTCGGTGAAGTCGTAGAGGTTTAAGGCATCACTTCTGTTTTTCATGGACACACACACACACACACCCCTTCTCAAGAACGTTTTGGTGGCACCATAACAAACTGAATATTTATTGGCGCATAACGTCTGTTGGACAGTTGAAGGAGATGGGTCCAAGAGAGGACAGCTTGGTGCCTTCTGAATGTTTTGGACAAAACCCACAGGTCTTTCTCACCACCTAAGCTGGCCAAGGATGATAGAGAAGCAAAACATGTAAACACTGAGCTAATTTGTGGTTGTTAGTTGCGAAGTAGTGTCCAACCCATCACGACCCCATGGACAACGTTCCTCCAGGCCTTCCTGTCCTCTACCATCCTCTGGAGTCCATTTAAACTCACGACGACTGCTTCCGTGACTCCATCCAGCCATCTCCTTCTCTGCTGTCCCCTTCTTCTTTTGCCCTCCATTGTTCCCAGCATTATTAGGCTCTTCTCCAGTGAGTCCTTCTTCTCATTAGGTGGCCAAAGTAATTGAGTTTCATCTTCAGGATCTGGCCTTCCAAAGAGCAGTCAGGGTTGAACTCCTTTTAGGACTGACCGGTTGGATCGCCTTGCAGTCCAAGGAACTCGCAGGAGTCTTCTCCAGCACCAGAGTTCAAAGGCCTCCATTCTTGGCCTTCCTTATGGTGTAAAATACATACTGGTTGCCAAATACATGCTGAATTTTGATGAGACCCTTCTTGGGATACTGCCAGGTTCATAAATACAACTGGTCGTAAGTCACTTATTTCAGTGCCCTTGTAACTTTCCATACAGGTAGTCCTCGACTTATGACCGCAATCGAGCCCAACGTTTTAGTTGTTAAGTGAAACATGTTAAGTGACGTTTTTGCCCCATTTTACGACCTTTCTTGCAATGGTCGTTAAGCGAATCACTGCAGTTGGTAAATTAAGTCACCCGGTTGTTAAGTGGAATCTGGCTTGCCCCGTTGGACTTGGACTGGTCAGGAGGTCGTAAAAGAGGGATCAGGTGACCCTGGGACACAGCAACCGTCGTAAGTATGAACCAGTTGCCAAATGCCTGGATTTTGATCAGGCGATCATGGGGATGCTTCAAAGGAGGTCATAACTGTGAAAAACGGCCTGAAGTCAGTGCCGTTGTAACTTTGAACGGTCATTAAATGAAGTGTTGTAAGTCAAGGACTACCGGTATTAAGTCAAGGACTGCTTGTAATTGGGTAAACCCGATCAATTCATTTCAAGGCCCTTTGCATGTCCATCTGTCTGTCCATCCCTTTCTCATCTCCAAGTGAAACTTGAGACCCCCTTCAGCTAAATAGCCATAGCACTTAGACTTATATACCACTTTACAATGCTTGACAGCCCTCTCTAAGCGGTTTACAGAGTCAGCCTCTTGCCCCCAACAATCTGGGTCCTCATTTTACCGACCTCAGAAGGATGGAAGGCTGAGTCAACCTGGAGCTGGTCAGGATCGAACTGCTGGCAGTCGGCAGTCAGCCTGCAATACTGCATTCTAACCACTGCGCCACCACAGCTAACTAGCTAGCTAGCTTCCTTCCTTCCTTTGGTATATAAGCAGACTTATATACCACTTCACAGTGCTGAGTCAACCTTGAGCCGATCAGCAGTAGGCAGAGTCTGCCTGAAATTCTGCATCTAACGGCTACACCATCACAGCTTCCTTCCTTCCTTCCTTCCCTCTCTTCACAAGCAATAGCAGACTTATATACCGCTTCACAGTGCTGAGTCGACCTTGAGCCAGGAAGGATCGAACTAACGGCAGCTGGCAGTCAGCAGGAATAGGCTGCAGTAGTACTGCATTTTCACCACTGCGCCGCCCCCATGGCTCTGAAAACGAAACCTTTCTACAAGCACCATCTCAAAAAAAGTTTTATTAGCGTGATTAAAAACATGTGCTGAAGACCAACAGATCAAATCATTTTCAGGGACACAAAAGAAAAGAAAGAAGAAAGTCTAGCCTGACATTTGACCAACCCAGATTTCAAGTTGAGCGGACAGACGATTCTACTGTCGGTACTCGCTTGAGGAAAACCGGCTGGCGTTATTTCTTGGCAACTACTTTGGATCAGTAGTCCTAAATGGCTAGGTATAAAAATATTTCCATTTCATTAGAC
The DNA here is from genome assembly GCA_030761175.1 of Masticophis lateralis. Classification (NCBI taxonomy): domain Eukaryota; kingdom Metazoa; phylum Chordata; class Lepidosauria; order Squamata; family Colubridae; genus Masticophis; species Masticophis lateralis. Next base: position 6,490,790 of record JAUDYJ010000013.1, read on the forward strand.
ATGTCTCAGGGGTTTTAAGAAACCTTAATGGAGAGAACTTTGATCTTTTTAAAAAAGATGTCCATATTTAAAAAAAAAAAAAAAAAAGGAGGGGAAAGAGGGTATTTCCGAAGAAATTAGTATTTTTCTTTTTCAGTCAAGAAGTCCACTGAAATTAGACAAACCTCTTCCGGGAAGGAATCATTAAAATTCAGAAAAAACAAAACCACCAAAATCAACAACAACAACAAAAAAAAAAACCGAAACAAAACCCCCGAACCCATCCAAAGAATCAAAACGGTTTCATTTGCTGGTGACTTCCGGTTGGGACTCCCGAGGATTCAGATGGGTCTGAGAACAAAGACGGCGTCGTCCAAAACGTAATAATCGTTGTACATGTCGCCTTCGCACAAGTACGGTAGTCTGGTGAACGCCTCGATGGCGAAGCCGACTTTCTTGAGAACCTCCGGCAGGCTGTTCACTTGCTCCTCCCACGTCTGTCCTTTGATTTCCAAAATTTCGGATGGTTTATCCCACTTGCCACCTACTGAGAGAACAGAGGCTTTCGTTAGCTGCCGTTCACGGGGATGGACGGGGAATGGACGCCGTAAGCGGAATGAAAACAGGAATGGGCGTTGTCTAAGGCAGGGCAGGGGTGGACTGCTGGGGGTTCGGGAGAACCTCTGGGTAAGATTCTGTGCAGTCTGGAGAAACCCCAAATCCCACTCCTGGCTGGCACCACCCACCCGCCCCTCGCAGGAGTCCCCACGCAGCCCGTTTTGGATGCAGATAAGTGTAGGCCGTGCAGGGAGGCTCGGGGAGGGCAAAACATGGGCCTACTGTAAGTTTGGGAAGGCTGGAAACAGGCCAGTTTTCAGTCTCCAGAGGGCTTCTGGAGCCTAGGGAGGCCATTTTTGCCCTCTCGGAGGCTTAAGGAAAGCCTCTGGAGCCTAGGAAGGGCAAAAATGCCCCCCATCGCCACTGTGCTGCAGGAGGCCAACTAAGCCACACCCAGTAGCAACTAGGCAGAGATCCCCTTGCTAAAATTTTTGAAGCTCATCCCTGGGGCACGGGTGTCAAACTCAAGGTTCGGGGGCTGGATTTGGCCCACGGGGTTCTTAGATCTGGCCTGGGGCTGTCCTGGAAACAGCAAAGGAGCGGCCCGTGTTGCCTCTGCCAATGAAAACGGAGCTCGGGAGAGCTGCGCGTGGCCCTTGGGAGCTGGTTTTCACTGACAGAGCTCTCGGGCCACCACAGACGCCCTCAACACGAGTGACGTCGAGATGGCCACACCCATCCCAGCCCCCCAAGGTCAAACACAACCCTGATGTGGCCCTCAATGAAACTGAGTTTGACATCCTTGGTCTAGGGAGATTCTTTGTAGTTTTTCTTTGAAGATGTTTCGCTTCTTATCCAAGAAACTTCTTCAGTTCTGACTGGATGGTGGGGAATGGAAGGATTTATACTCCTTGCAGACTGCTGGTCATTTGCAACCTTTTAGAGAGTCGTTGAGGCCGCTTGGAGGTTTATCTGCGGCAATTCCAAGAAGGCTCCACACCCATCTATGTACTCAGTTGACCCTGAGGAACCCTTTGTTGGGTTCGAAGCACAGATACTGTAAATTACTGTCGCAACCTGTACACAAGAATCTAGTCAGCTAATGGTTAGCACTAAATGGAACTAGATACAAGTTGGCAGAATTAAAGAGGGGGAGGGGCCTGGGTCTCTTGTGGCAACGCCATGATTCCAAACTAATGACACCTTTAACTCTGCTTCCAGTTCTGCCTGCTCCCCCCTTTTCTATATCCGAACAAGCATTTGATTACAGAAAGTCCTCAACAGACGACCACAATTTCTGTTCCTAAGCAAGGCAGTTGTTCAATGCGTTTGCCTCATTCTACGACCATTTTTGTCAGTTAAGCGAGTCGCTGCTAAGCGAGTCACAGTTGTGAATCATGCGGACGTTAAGTGAGTCTGACTTCGCCTATTGAGCCTGCTTGTCGGAAGTCAGCTAGGAAGGTTATAAAGGGTGATCCCATGACCCTGGGACAGTACAACCGTCATAAATACATGCCAAATTTTGGTCAGGTGACCATGGGGATGCTGCAATGGTCATAAGTGTGAAAACTGGTTATAAACAGCGGTGAAATCTGGCCGGATCTATCCGGCTCACGCAAACCGGTAGGGATGGCGGCGGGAGGCTCCGTCCACCCGCCGGGACGTCATTATGTCCCGTTTTTGACCCTCTGCGCATGCGCAGAAGACGTGCATGTGAGCACACATTTCCGAACTGGTAGCAAAGGTAAGTGCATTTCACCGCTGGTCAGAAGCCACTTTTTGCAGGTGCTGTTGTAACTCTGAACGGTCGCTAAACAAATGGTTGTAAGCCGAGAGCTATCTATATCTGGGAGACCTTACCATTTTCCACATACGGATGAAAAGGCAGAACCAGTGCCAGGATGACTCGGCCTCTCGTCGGTTCCAGCACGCTCCTGATATCTTTTAATACCGTCAGTGGCTGGTCACAGCGATCCAACAGATTCAAGCAACTGATGACGTCATATTGGAATCCCGTGTTCTGCCATTCGTTAATGCCAAGCACTCTGCCGAGGGAGGGAAAAAAACACAGAGTTATACCTGGTCAAGGTTAATTCTTCACTTCTCACTCAACCCAAGTGTTCTGACCTTAAACAGCACAAACGTAGTTCTCTTTAATTCATAAGGCTGTGAATCACTTTCATTTACAGTCCGCAAGGCTTGATAAGCAGTCTTTCAGAGGAAGGTTATCAACACCCATCTTATCTCTCGTGGAGGAGCTAATTTCCAGACGCAGGGCAAGGCCAAACTTGGCACAGAGTCACAAACAGAATTTCCAAATCTTGAACCGGCCGGATGAACTAATTGCTTCCTGCAAAAGCTCACATCCCATTTGCTTCTCTTTTATGTCTTATGGGAGGGGCCAATCATCTCCAAGCCTTACTCCCAAATTGACCCTGTTTTTTAAATTGTTCCTGTCTCCTGGCAGCTCTGCACATGCACACACTGGGAACAGGCTCCCGCTGTTCTTCTGCCTCGCTGATGTCAGACTCCGGAGGCAGCAAAGAACTACCAGATGGCCTTGGCTTCCTCTCTGCCTCCAACTCAGAGCCATTGTCCAAGCCTTCCCCAGACTCCAGGACTGGCCCATGTTCCTCCTCAACCTCCTCACTATCCGAATCTGCTGCCAGCTCTGCTGGCCGTTGGTGGACCCCAATACCGAGAATGACGCAAGAACAACCTAAAGCTCTCTCTCTCTCTCTCTCTCTCTCTCTCTCTCGGCCTTGCTGGTGGGAGCACCTGAAGTTCAACAGCTTTAGAGAAGGCCACAGTCCTCCCCATTTGAATGATTCTCCTTAGCTTTTGGCCAAATGGAAGCTTACATTTAATAAGGAAGGAGAGAAACAGGCAAAGGTGTTCAGCTGGTGTGAGAAGAGACAGCCCAGCCCAGACGTGGAGGCCAGGGTAGAGAGGCTCGATGTGGAGGCCATGGTGGACAGAGCAGTGCTTCTCAACCTCAAAACTTTAAGATACGTGGACTTCAGCTCCCAGAATTACCCAGACAGCAAGTCTGGAATTAAAGTCTAAGGAATTGGAGTATTTTTGTTCTCTAACTGAAAAATTCTGCTTTTTTCTGTTTACTGGTTTAGGGTTAGTTAGTGCAAGGAACAAGGGAATTGTCTTTTTGGACACCCTCACTTTCTTACATCAGCCGTAGAAAACATGTAAGAGCATCAATAAGCTCTAAGGTAGAATGAAGAATTGCTAAGCATCTGTTTTCGGAGTGACATGGTGTTGACTTAGGATCCTACCTGTATTTCTTCTTTTGAAGCTGCCAAATCATGGTCTCAGACAACTCGGTCACGTACGTTTCCTCAAAGTGGGGACTCATGACTTTGGTGACTTCACCATCTCCAGCTCCTAAATCGAGAAGCCGACGCGACTTCCAGTCTGGGTTGATTTTAAGCAGTCTCTGAAATTGTTCAGGTGAAAACACAAACATGGAACCTCTTTCCAGCAAGCTGAAAGGTTAAAGATGGGGAGAGGTGAGTTTATTTTGGAAGGGGGCAAACGGGAGGCCATGTTTTCTTCAATGTTGGGGACATGAAGGGGACCTATTGTTACGGAGAAACTAAAAGAAGAGAAGGAAAAGCCTTCTCAGGAATTAAGACATTGATTGATTCATCTCTAAAAAGCTATATGGATGGTCCTTGACTTATGACTGTAATTGAGCCCACAGGCACTTCAATAATTACATCCAGGGCCAGTAACCTTTTCAGGCATGGCTGGACACAACACACAAAGGCCAGACTATAAATAAATATACCTCCCCATAAAAATTGGCCATTTCCTTTTAGAAATGAACTTTTTGTTAATTAGAGAGGGCACAGAAGTCATCCAAACATATACAAGCCATCCTCAATTTGCCACCATTCTCTCGTGACCATTCAAAGCTACAACAGCACTGGAAAAAAAAAATGTGATTTATGACCAATTTTAACACTTACGACCGCTGGAGCATCCGCGGGGTCAAGTGATCAAAATTCTGACTTCTCATTTATTTACGATGGTTGCAGTGTCCTGAGGTTATGCCATTCCGTTTTTGCAACCTCCTGACGAGCAAAGTCAAGGTGGAAGGCTTAACCCTGTGAGTAACTTAACAACTGCTGTGATTCTTTTAACAACGGCAGCGAGAAAGGTCGTAAAGTGAGGCAAAACTCACTTAATAACTGCCTTGCTTAGTAGTGGAAATGTTAGGCTCCGTTGTGGTCATGAAGTCAATGGAAGGCTTTTTTTTTGCTGGAGGATGCCATTCCTAGCTAGTCTACTAGTAACCGAACATGTGCAAAAAATGTGTCCCCCCCGTCCCCACCCCGGTTAATCAAACCCAAGAGGCCAATGTCTCACACTTACCCATTAATAGACGTCCTGGACATGAACAGGCTAAAAACAGATGATACAAAGGAGTGATAAAGTTGAATGAACAACCAGCCAGATTTCTCAATGCTATTGTTTAAGAAGATCCGTGTCCCTTGGTCAAGGTAACTCTGGATGAAGATAGGCTGAAGTGCTTCACACAACTGCTCCGTATTGCACAGATACCACTAGAGAGACAAAGAATTACAGATAAGACTGATTATTTGAGATCTGCCAAACCAAGAAGGAGCATTTGATGGACAAGAACTGCAATGCAATGCATATGTTTTATCGTGCAGAAAATCCCAGCCTTTAAGTGTTTCTCAATCTTGGCCGTTTTAAGAAGGGTGGACTTCATCTCCCAGAATCCCCCAGCCAGCACCCAGTTTGTGTCTCCAAAATCTCAACTTCAATTCTCAACATCTCAAAGATCAATGTTGGGAATCCTAATTGCTTCCTGCCAGTCAGCAGGGACAATGGACCGGTAGCCCCACGACGAGATAGGCAGCAAATACATTTAACAAATAAATAATAAAAACAAACAAACAAATCCGTTCCCATGTCAAGATGCCAAGATGAGCTATTAGTCAGAGTAGCTAATACTAGGCTAGAGGCACAAAGACTTAAGCCAAGGAAAGGATGCCTCTTTTGAACCTTGGTTGATAATTTAAGAGGCAAAAAAATGGCTATTATCCTTCAGGAATCTATTTCAACATGTTTGTAACTTGTATTCATGGTAAAATCAACCAGAATAACAGAACTGGAAGGGATCTTGTAGGCCATCGAGTCCAACCCCCCTCGTCCAAACAGGAGACCCTACACCACTTCTGATAGATGGCTGTCCAGTTTCTTCTTGAGAACTTCCAGTGATGAAGCTCCCACAACTTCTGAAAGCAAGCCATTCCTTCAGTTTATTTTATTTATTTTTTTAAAATTTGATTTATATGCCGTCCTTCTCCGGAGACTCAGGGCGGCTTACAATGTGTTAAGCAATAGCCTTCATACTTTTGTATATTTATACAAAGTCAGCTTATTGCCCCCACAAACTGGGTCCTCAATTTACCCACCTTAGAAAGGATGGAAGGCTGAGTCGACCTTGAGCCTGGCTAGGATTGAACTCAAAGAAATTACAGGCAGCTGGTGTTAATTGCTGCCTTTAGTAGGAGGCATTAGCCCTCTACGCTACACAGGCTCTTTATTTATTGTTCTCACTGTCAGAAAATTCCTCTTTATTTCTAGGTTGAATCTCCTTGATCAGTTTCCATCTATGATTCCGTGTCTGGCTTTCAGGTGCTTTGAAAAACAGGTTGATAGCCCACCCCCTCTTCTCTATGACAGCTCCTCAAATATTGGAACACTGCTATCATGCCTCCCATTCTCCTGTTTCAAGATTAGATCAATGGTTCTCAACCTGTGGTCCATGGACTGCTTGGGAGCCACGATGTTGTCACAGGAGGGCCATGAAGGCTTGGAAAAAAATGTTATGATTTAAAATTTGGAATTAAGCCTCGGGGGTTCGTGGCCACAAAAAGGGTATTTAAAGGAGGTCAGTGCTACAGAAATGGTTGAGAATCCCTCGTTAGATTATTTCTTAATGTTCTCAGCAAGCTGATATCCCTGCTCCTAAAAACCAGTGGGGACTGAGGACAGGATGCATCTTAAAATTTGATTTATTGTTTTGAATTTGAAATGACGATTACAATCCATTCATGCATTTCGTTATTTTGGGGGGGGGGGGCTTTGGCCAAATGTAGAGTCAACATCTGCCCCCCCCTCAAAAAAATGATCACTCCTGATGGAATGGTTCCCCCCTCCCTTTCTGGCCTAGACGGGACTACCCAGAATCAGGTTCTTTTAAGCAATCTTAGAAACATCAGCGAGGCCATTTTACAGCTCTTCCTCTTCTTGTCAGGAAATGTATTAATCTCTTGACTGTAGGGCTTCCTGCTGTTCTAATTATCTTCTATAAAAGCTTGTAAGTCTTCGGTGCTTTTCTTGAGAGGGTGGGAGGGAGGGATTACAAGACAGGCTTTGCGTTACAGAAAGGATCCCGGCCATACAAAATTTAGCAGCGAAAAGACCGAATTACCTACATAAGTTGAAAAAGGCACAATGCAGGGGAAACATCCAAAGTTTCAATCCCATTATTTTTCTAGGAGAGTGGGGCTTTTTTAAAAAAAATTCCCCAAGTTTATAATGGAAGGAATTATAGCTTTCAAATATAATTTGATGGAAAGGACAAGACTGTACGAGATGTTAATGTTATGATTGGGAGCCTGACATATCAGCCTGACTTGGTGTGTGGGATGTCATTATCTTACAATAGGTGAGAAAGTGAATTTAGAATTAACAGGAAAGATATGACTAGAATTAAGATCAGGTGAAGTCACCACAATGTAAAAAAGATGTGGAGACTCTAGAAAGAGTGCAGAGAAGAGCAAGAAAGAGGATGAGGGGAGCGGAGGCTAAAACATAGGAAGAACGGTTGCAGGAACTGGGTAGGTCTAGTTTAATGAAAAGAAGGACCAGGGAAGACATGATAGCAGCCTTCCAATATCTCAGGGGCTGCCCCAAAGAAGAAGTAGTCAAGTTATTCTCCAAAGCACCTGAGGACAGGATGAGAAGCAATGGTGGAAACTCATCAAAGAGAGAAGCAATTTAGAACTAAGGAGAAATTTCCTGACAGTGAGAACAATGAATCAGTGGAGCAACTTGCCTCCAGAAGTTGTGAATGCTCCAACACTGGAAGTTTTTAAGAAGAGGTTGGATAACCATTTGTCTGAAGTGGTGTTGGGTTTCCTGCCTAAGCAGGGGGTTAGACTAGAAGACCTCCAAGGTCCCTTCCAACTCTATTGTTCTATTCTAAATACGATTACTAGACACACAAAGAATTGATATACAGTTAGTCCTCAACTTACGACGACAACTGAGCCCAACGTTTCCGTTCCTGAGCAGAACCGTTGTTAAGTGAATTTTTGCCATCTTTCTTAACATTTCTTGCCACAGCTGTTACGTGAATTATTGCATTTGTGAAGTTAGTAACGTGTTAAGGGAGTCAGGCTTTCCCCTTGGCTTGGCTTGGCTTGGCTTTGGCTTGGCTTGGCTTGGCTTTGTCAGAAGGACACAAAACACGTGACTCCAGGACACTACGGCTGTCGTAAAGATGAATCAGTCGCCAAGTATCTGAATTTTGATCACGTGACCAGAGGTATGCTGCAAAAGTGTGAATCCTAAGACACTTTTTTCAGCGCCATTGTCACTTTGAATTGTCACTAAGTGAATTGTAGTTAAGTTGGGGACTACCTGTACAGCAGTTGAAGCTTAATACTAGGTCATATTTCCACAACTGGCAGGACTTTTTGCTCGATCCTGTCAGGCCTTATTAAGACTTAGACTAGGGGTCCCCAAACTTGGCAGCTTTAAGAATTTTGGGAGTTGAAGTCCATAAGTCTTAAAGCTGCCAAGTTTGAAGACCTCCGACTTTGACGGAAGACCACGAAGATATCCCAAGGCGGTAGACTATAGATTTAGAAGTAAAAAGAAAAACTCCAGAAGAAAAGGGGGGGGGGGGGGGAAAGGAACGGGAAATGACTATATGCTGTTGCCAATAAGCCATGCATGGATCCAGTTAAATCTTTCGTTCTCCGGACGGGGGAACTCATTGTTTGGTTATTGTTTGGCGTCAGAACAGTTAAAACTTCGCAATTCATTTTTGGGACTTATCTGCATATTGCAGTAATATGTATATTCAATCCAAATAGGTCATCAAAAAGTCTTTAGCCAAATGTAAGGAGCCTTTAACTCCTTTGATGAATTAGCACAGGACTTCAAACATTGGCAGTGAGAAGGCAAGTGGGAATATTGATCGAGAATGCAGTCCGACGTTCATGAGAAGGTTTTTCCTGATGAACTAACAAGGAAAACTTGTGTAGCTTGTTATCAATTTAACCTTTTAGGGTTCAGGCAGTCCTTAAGTTACGACCAGAATTGAGCCCCAAATTTATGTTGCTGCTATTTGCTGAACGGTTTTGTCCCATTTTACAACTTTACTTGCCACAGATATTAAGTGAACGATTGCAGTTGTTAGAAGATAGTAACCTGGTTGTTAAGCGAATCTGGTTTCCCCACTGACTCGGCTTGTCAGAAGGTCGCAAAAAGGAGATCGTGTGACTCCAGAACGCTGCGACCGTCGTAACTATGAGCCAGTTGCCAAGCATCTGAATTTTGATCCCATGACCCAGGGGATGCTGCAGTGTTCTGTGAAAAATGGCCGTAAGCCACTTTTTTGCAGTGCCGTTGTAACTTTGAATGTCACTAAATGAACTGTTGCCGTAAATTGAGGATTACCTGTACTTATTACAGCTGTTAGCACATTGACCCAGTAAATTCTAATTAAGAATCGCATGCCAAGTAGAATCATAATCCACAAGCCTGAAGGATAACAGATCTAAATCAGTGAAAAAGTGAATGTGGATTCCATTTTAGGAATCTATTTTAAAAATCCACAAGAGGACAGCTGCCCTTTCTCGGCTCCCCCTTGCCCTTTGACCCATTTAGCACCCTAAAACTGAGAGATTTCAGATAATATTTATATCTAACTCTACCTGGCACAAGTGGAATACCCATAAATCATGTTTCTTTCAAAGTTCCAGCTTTCTAGCAGATGTTGGCCCACGTTCAAGATCTGAAAACATTTACACCTATTCAATTACTACTAAGTGTCAGGCATACAAATAATAAACAGTATCAAGATCAGAGCTGTCCAGATGTTTGCAGATAGAGCTCCCATAGTAATACCTGAACGTAGAATACTTATAAGGGGAAAAAAAAACAAAACCAAAGAAGTAGAACAAGATGGACGAGACCAAGGACATCGAATCAGAAAACAGCAGCTAACTTTAAGACTTGTGGACTTCAACTCCCAGAATTCTCCAGCCAGCCATGGGAGTTGGAGTGCATAAGTCTTTACAGTCGGCAAGATTGGACACCCTGATCTAACTAAAAGGGAAGAATTAAGGAAGAAAAACGAAGAGGGTGAAAAGAAGGAAGTGTGAGAAAGAAACAAGAAAACAATGGAAATATGAGTGAATAGGTGGTATTAATGATATATACAGAAAGTAAGGCAGTCAAATGCTACATCATGGATTCAGAATGCTGGCAGTTGTAGTCCGGAGAATGCTAAATTGGACAAAACAGCTTTCAGAGGAAAAACAAAATTAAAAAAAAAAAAGGTCTTTCTTGACATTTTCACAAGTCAAGATCTTGCAAACTAAAATTTGGGGAAATGCAAATTAATTTCCTCCTAATTTACACCACCCCACTATCCATCCACAGCAGGGGCACTGCTAGCGCTCTGCACAAACAGGAAAGAGGGGCCGTGCCAGGACGTGATCAAATCACAGGGGGTTTTGCATGGCAAGAAATATATATATATATATTTCCAGTTCCTAAATTATCGGAGAATTGAGAAGCTGTTTTTCTTTTTTTTCAAGTCTTAGGGGTCTTCACCATGAGTTGTTGTTCCTGCTCCAGACCCACAAAACTGGGATGAAGGGGAGGACTGAGAAAACTTACATCTTATGTTGTTGCCCTAATTGCTTCTCACCCTCCGGTCACGGAGCCTATAAAGACGTGTCATTCGATCTATTCTTTCCCAGTTTGGATTATGTGCTGCTATTGTTGGCTCAGCGCACGTTTATTTCTTAGGCTCTGCTCTTAGCATTTGGGAGGGGAGAAAGGAGAGGGCAGGTGGTGGGGAACCCCGGGATCACCTGCCCTCTTCTCATCTCCGTCCTTGATCCTGGCAACTTTTTGCCTTGTCTGTGCAGATTTCTCTCTCATACAGGTCAGGGTTGTACGAAAGGTGATCTCCCCTCCCCCACCCCCATCAAAAAAGGCAACTGGACTTTTTTCGGTTGTTTTTTTTCCCCCTTGAAGCAGCTTCTTGGATGAGAAGCGAAGCATTTTCAAAGAAAAAGTCCAGTTGCCTTTTGGAAAAGCACCCTTGGGATACCTTCCTGCCTTGCACTCCAAAGAAGGAAAACAGCTGGATCACCACTCTACAAGAAGAAATACCCCAACGCAGACTTCCTTCCTTCCTTCCCTCTCCCTCCCTTCTTCCTTCCCCTTTTCTTTCTTTCCTTCCTTTTCTCTCCTTCCTCCCTCCCTCCCTTTCCCCTTCCTCCCTCCCTCCCACCTTCCCTTTTTCCTTCTTTCTTTCCTTCCTTCCTTCCCCATCCCTTCCTCCTTCTTTCTCTCTCCCTTTTTCTTTCCTTCTTTCCCTCCCTCCCTTTTTCCCTTCCTCCCTCCCCTTCCTCATTTTCAGACCTCTGACTTTGGGTCTTCCCTCTTAGACCAAGGATTTGGGGGGGGGGGGGAGCAGAGAGAGACTCTCCCCTTCCTGAAGAGGACACTGCTGAAGGGGACGGGGTGTGCAAGCAAGGGGTGGGGTGGGGTGGGGGGAAGCATTAGGGCCAGACCAGGCTTGTTGGGGGGGGGGAGTGTCCCCCGCTCAATGGGCAGCGTTAGGAACTCCTTGGGGGGGGGGGGCTTCGAGTTGCAAGGGGCATCCTAAGGGCTCCCTCCACCCCCTTCTAACCTGTTCCCAGGTACTTCAGATATTCGATATAAAATAAGGCTGGGGGTCTTGAAACCTCCCCCCCCCTTGGAGGAAGGGGGGGTGCCTGAAGACCACAAAAGGGAGACGGGGGGGGAGGGGCGTCTGTCTTGGTAAGCCCCCCCCCTCCCCAGGCTCTCTCCTCAGCCTGACCCCCTCCTCGCTTTCCCTCGTGGGGGGGGGAGGGAGGGAGGGGGAGGGGCGCCTACCTGCTGGTTCTCCTTGTCGCCCGGCGCTGCGTGGCCGGGGCCGCTCATCATGTTCGCGTAGAGAGAGCGGGATAAAGGGCTCCGGAGGTAGCGAGCGGGGCCAGACCACATCCTCCTCCTCAGCAGCCACAGCGAGACGGCGCAGCAGCCCAGCCAGGCCAGGCAGAGTCTCATGGGGGAAAGGGGCCGCGGAGGAGACGGAAGAAAGGGGCGAGCGATCACCCCCGCCCGCAACCACCGCCTCCTTGCTCCATGGCGGCGGCGGCGGCGGAGAAGGAGGAGGAGGAGGAGAAGGTGGTGGTGGTGGCGGCCAGAGCCAGCGCGGAGATCCCCATTTAGCGCCCTCGCCGGCGCGCAGCCGAGGCCGGAACCCGAGGCCCGCGGAAGGGGGGCCCGGCCGGACAGGATGGCCAGGGACACGCACGCGCCCGACTGCCGCCCGCCCGCTCGCTCTTTCTCGCGCACGCGCAGACACACACGCGCGCGCGCGCTCTCTCTCTCTCTCTCCTTCTCTTCCCCCCCCACCCCCCGCCCACCCGAGCCGCCTTCCTTCCTGCGAAGCCCTCGGCGCGCGCGTGCGCATTCGGCGCACTCGCCCGAGGGTGGGAGGTGGGGGCCCGCGCGCGCCCCCTCTGGCCCGGCTCCTCCAATCCCGGAACGGCCCGAGCAGCGCCGCCCCGCCGCACAATGCCCTTCGCGGGGGCGCGCCGCTCGAGGCGGGGGGGGGGCGTGCCCGACGGCGCGCGCGCGCGCGCGCACGCCCCCGACGCGCTCCTTTCCTTTCTCCCCCCCACCCCATGCAGAGTGGTGGTCGTAAAACGAGTTCCTCCCCCCCCCCTTACTGGAGAAGTCCCGTCGTTAAAACGATGCTTTCCAAAGCCTGATCTCCTAAGGTAGACTTGACCTATACGGGGAGGTTCCCTTTCTTTCACACATCAAAATTTTTTAAGATACTAATTCTTTATGTCTTTCCAGCATCCTTTTCCTCTTTTAACAGCCCGTCCTTGTCACGCCGGGGAAGAAACCACCAAAATATCCCAGGAAGAGTTAATTGTCAGCTAGACTGCGCCTACGCAAGGAGGTTCTACTTGCAGAACCAGAAATTTTAAATGAGATGAACGACTTGATCTTTCACCGCCGAAACAGCCGCTTGTGCGTCTGATGGAAGAGACTTCTCCGTATTAAATGGAAATAATGGGAAGGAGTATTTATTTTCCCCTGGAAAGAAAATCACTGCACGTCCATGGATGAGAACAGCTGTCATGGCTCATAAGGAAGTTAAACTATTGTACCGATTTGGGAGACTTTTCCCTAACTGTTCATTTTCACACTCCCATGTTTAAAAATAAAACCACTTTTACAGAACAATAACTTTAAGCACCTGGAAATTACTTGCAGCCCACAGCAAAAATAAAAAAGGCCTCTTATTTTAAATGGGAAAACTTAATGGACAATAGTGAGTTTCCACGTCACTCCACAAAAAAAACCTATGAAATATTGAACTTTTCCATATTCTCCATTGTAAACGTATTCAAAAATTAAAGATTGTATAACTGGGAAGTCAGTTTTTTTTTAAAAAAAAAAAACTTATCTACTGCTGGATTGGCATAATTCCCAACTTTAAAAGAGCTGGACAGTTATGCCAAACGGATTATGTATTATGAAGGCACAAACTCCAGGGCAATATATACTATTGATTAGAATCTGTCTTATTCTGCCAACATAGTTTTAGGATGATTAGTGTTGCAGTAAATAAATAAAAGCCATTGGCATCAGCAGCTATTCTGGCAGGTAACGGGGGAAAAGCATTATAATGTTATTACAGATGACAAATTGTACCTTAGCTTTGTTCGATCAGTTGAGCTGTACTGAAAAATACCATCATTTATAACAAGAATGTTTGGAGGAAGTGTTTTAAATAAATGTGGGTGTTTTTCCAATTCTTAAGCAGTATTCCTGATTTTAAGCCTGTTCTGTTACCAGTTCATCCAGTTTACCAAGCAAGCAAGAAAAACAATAGACTGGTGTTTATACAACTTACACTCCGCCAAAAATATTACCTATAAAAGCCAGTTGCATTACGTTCCCTATAATATGCCCAACAAGCAGAAAGTAATTTAAGGATTTAAAAATGCAATCCATTAATTCATAATAAAAGGCACTAAGGGTTTATTAGATTAAAAACTTTAGGATAGTGTATTAAAAGGACTGGGAAAGCACTGGACTGGAACAGAAGAATTTGATAGACCAGACCTACCTCAACGTAAGAAAAAAGCTAAAGCCCAACTTAGTTCTAAGAAGTTCCTTCCTCCAATGTTGTAATAAGAATGAAAAGGAAAAAAAAAGAGCTGGCTTGCATATATGCAATACAAGAATATGTAGCGTAGAGGGCTAATGCCTCCTACTAAAGGCAGCAATTAACACCAGCTGCCTGTAATTTCTCTGAGTTCAATCCTAGCCAGGCTCAAGGTCGACTCAGCCTTCCATCCTTTCTAAGGTGGGTAAATTGAGGACCCAGTTTGTGGGGGCAATAAGCTGACTTTGTATAAAATATAAATATACAAAAGTATGAAGGCTATTGCTTAACGCATTGTAAGCCGCCCTGAGTCTCCGGAGAAGGGCGGCATATAAATCAAATTAAAAAAAAAAAAGAATGACACACTAATCCACTGGGCAAAGGATAGTACGATTTATTTTGGTTGTAATTCAGATTTCACCCTATCAAGTAAAATTTGTTTTCCATTCATTACAAATACTATTGAAAAAAGTAAAAATGGAAGACTTATAGAAAGAACATCCCAAAATCACATTTTAAAATAAGGCAGAAAAAAAATCATCGGCTAAAACAAAATACAGAAATCGGATGATATTATAAGTAAACACAAGATTATCGGCGTGGCACTTAAAAGACATCCAAGGCCTATTTTCCTATGAGATATTTTTCCTAAACTGTCAAGCTCAATGTTAAGCTTGACAGCTTGAGAAAAAGTTCAAGAAAACAGCTTTTCTTTCTGCTATCAAGCCTTTCCATCAGGTTCCTACTAAAATTTCTGCCCTTCGTTTCGATTTTTCCACTATGTGCATTTTTCCACAGTTCCCCCTTAGCCACCACTGACAAACTACATTGTGGTGTGCCAAATCACCACTGCCCTTTGGAACATGAATATACAAGTGTTGATAGTCTCTATAAAGCAACAGCTTCTATCATATCGCCAGGCTTGGTTTTCCTAGTTAGGCAGCCCTCCATATTTCCTTGTCTGCTTCAACCTTCAAACAACCATTCATGGTGGAATGGTGTTTAGCTATCCTAATCTCCCCGTTTTTCAGTCTTAATAGGTGAAAGGCATTGTGTGTTAAGGCGAGACAGAAACTTAAGAGTATGCACCCAGTTTTCTTGCAAGGTTTAATTTGTCTCCATTTATCTGGTATATCAATGGAACTTAGAAAAAGATTCCCACCTCATAATAAAGAATGATAAGATTTAAAACTATAGAGGATCACAAAGTAGCACAGGGCTGCATCTGATTGGCTCGTTCAGAGAGTTAGGAAAACCCAGTGTTCTTGCTCGCCACTGACATCTGTCAATTGAACACCATTCAGCAATGCTCACATTGATACAGTTCATAGTATCGGCGTCAGGTGAGTGTTCTGGATGGAAAAAGGGGTCCAGGTCAGGATCTGTATCGCCGCAATGCAAAGTGGAACCAGGCAAACCATGTAGAACATGGCGTCATGGAGACCTAAGTACAGACTAGGAGAAAACATTTTACAACTTTCCACCGGGATTATAAAACCAGGTGTCGCTACAGCCTGTCCTGTGCTGATTTATTTTCCACCCTTCAGAAAGTTCCTGCTGTCTTTTGTCCGCATTTGGAACCCAGCTTTCTGAGCGAAATCTTGTTTATGACTCAGAAAAATCACCCAAAATTGCATTATTGATTTTATACATTGATTACCCAGGCAACCCACTCCAGCTATGTTCATCTTTTGCCAGCAAAACCAAAAAGCTGTCACCTTCGAGTGATTGATCGCCCTCTCCTTCCCTCTCCTCCCTTTTCCTCTCCTCCCTTCTCCTCTCTCCTTTTCTCCACTTCCCTCTCCTTCCCTTTCTCCTACTCCTCTCCTCCCGTCCACTTCCCTCTCTCCTTTCCCCAGAAAAAGCCAAGTTTAACGATTGTCTGAAGTCGCTTAACAAGGTCATAAAATTGGGTGCGACTCACTTAACAACCGCCTCGCTTAGCAATGGAAATTCCGCTTTCCAGCTGGGGTCGTTAAGTCGAGGACCTCCTGCAAAACTTTAAAAGCCTTTTAGGCAGATGCACGGGGCTGGCTTTCATAACAACCGGCCACTTACCTGGAATCAGGATCGACGGCTTTACTATTCAGATCCGCATAGCCAAATTGATTTAGTACAGAAACCACAAGCATAGGAGCTAAAGACTGAGCTGGCTTTGTGAAAAGAGCGTTAGTTCCAAAGACCATTGATGAGAGCGGAGATCTGAAATGTAAAAGAGACCAGGTTTACCTGACATAATAATGGAAACAGCTTAGCATTTAACACCCACCTGTTAAATAAGAAAGGCAACGATACCTATTGCTTCATTTATAATCAAAGTTGGGGGCATTATGTTCTGATGTAGACGTTCCCAAAAAGTACGAAGCAGAATCCTGGTCCCGACAAAACCTCTTTTATTAAAGGAATGTGAAATCCTCTCATTTGCATTCAGCAATGGCCTGGCAACCAGTCTTTCAAAGGTGAATTTGTGACCACGGACCTTTTCTAGCTTGGAAAGCTGCCATTTAAATATTTTCCAAACAGAGTGCTGTGCAAGGGAAGTCTTAGCACGGAGTCTCTTGAGATTCACGGAAAAGATCTTCACACTCCTGCACCGACCGTACGACCAAATTATTTCCTGCAAAAGCCCACTCCCCTTTCGCCCCTCTTTTATTTCCTATGGGAAGGGCCGTTCATCGTCCACCTGTGGCCTTACTCCTGAGTCGACCCTTGTTCTTTAGCTGTTCCCTTCATCTGGCAAGTCTGCGCATGTGCACACTGGGAACAGGCTCCAGTTGTTCATCTGCCTCACTGATGTCTGACTCCGAAGGCAGCTGATAACTGGCATATGGCCCTGACCCGCCCTCTCTGCCTCTGATGCAGAGCCCTCATCCCCAGCCCATGTTCCTCCCCAACCTCCTCACTCTCTGAATCTGCTGCCAGCTGCACATACTCACTTTCGTTTATGTTTCTTTAAATCTGCATCAACAATATCGGCCAATGGTAGATTAAACAGACTGAAGGAGGCCTGAACCATCACCCTGTAGGAGTAAAATAATCTGGTGAATTTGGCCCACACAATTCAATTCAAATCTTTATTGTCAGTGCACAACATATGTGCAATGGGATTGGCTGAGCTCCCTCAGTGCACCCCCGCAACACAATACAACTCACAGTGAAGACAGAAAATCCCTAACCCAATAAATCATTTTAACAAAATACCCAATCCTATTGCACCAGTGTCAAGTCAAACTTGTTCATTACCATAAAGTATATCTTCTTCGTCACCCCCATTTTGACAGCCTAACAACTGCCAGCAATATTTTTCAGCTCCTAAAACGGATGGCAAATATTTACTTACATGTTGGCAGTGAGATAAATAGCCAGGAAATAGTAATATTCTCGACCCAGAGCGAGCATAAGAATTGCAGCCATTCCTTCCAGGTAGAAAGAAAATAAGACGATCTTGTAATAACCAAATTTCACTAACAAAGTGTGGCTGAGGAGCACAAGACACTGAAACAGAACAGAGATAAAAAGAGAGAGAGAGAGAGAGGGCAGGGGGGAGAGGGAGGGAGGGGGAGAGAGAGAGAACGACATTAAAACCAAAGTTGAATTGCATGCACAGTGGTCGGTTTTTTTAAAGGTAAAAAAAAATATTTATTTATTTTTATTTTATTGAATTTCTCCCGAAGGACTCAGGGCGGTGCACAGCCACATTAAAACAACCAAGTATACAAAATTTAAAAAACAGTTAAAACTAATTAAACACTTTGGCTCCCCGAATTAAAAACCCAAGAATTTAAAAACACCCAGTCCGGATTCTTGTCCAGCTTGTTGGAAAAGTAGGGTCTTAAGGGCACGGTGGAAGGTACGCAGGTTGGGGATCATGTGTATCCCCGGGGATAGTTCATTCCATAGGGCGAGTGTCCCCACAAAGAAGGCTCTCCCCCTGGGGGTCACCAATCGACATTGCTTGGCCGCTCTCTGTGGGAGCGTATTGGTCCCAAATGGAGAAAGAAACCCTATTTTGAAAGCAAATAGGCCAGAAGTGCTGTATCTGAAGGGATAACTCTCAAATCCTATTTCTTGTCATGATGGCGTTATTGAAACGGAAAACAAAATTTCCACAAAAATGCTTTTGGGAAACTATTCATTATATACCGGTTATGTAGAATATTTTACAGATGTATGGGTACTATAAATGTGTACGAACCAGCTGCATTTTGTGCTGGGAACAAGTGAGAAAAAACCCACTTCATTAATTAGATCACATACAGTGGTACCTTGATACTCATCCTTAATTAGTTCCAGGAGGTGTGATGAGTACCAAAGACGATGAATTCTAAACACACGTTTACCATAAGGAATAATGTAGGAAGTCACAAGGCAGCCAACAACGACGAGTTCTAGCCCGTGAGTCAAATACCAAACAAACAATGAGTACCACAACAAAATTTTCGCATCAAAAGTACCAAATTCAGTGTGTTTCAAAGCAGTTGAGTACCAAGGTACAAGGGTGGGCTGCTTGGGGTTTGGGAGAACCTCTAGCTAAGATTCTGTGCAGTTGGAGAGCCCCCAAATCCCACTCCTGGCTGGCCCCACCCACCCCACCCCTCCCAGGAGTCCCCATGCAGCCCCTTTGGGATGCAGGTAAGAGCAGGGCGCGCTCGGAGAGGGTGGAAAACGGGCCTACCGGAAGGCAGGTCAGAAGCCTGGGAGGTCGTTTTCCCCCACTCCCGAAGGCCTGAAGAAAGCCTCTGGAGCCTGGGGAGGGCAATCACACATCCCTGCCATGGTGCAGGAGGCCAACTAGGCCACGCCCACCCAGCAGTTGGGCAGAGAACCCCTTGCTAAAATTTTTGAAGCTCACCCCTGGCAAGGTACCCCCGTATGTAAAAGTCAGGCAATTTTAAATGAAAACAGCAGTGCCCAATCTTTGATCCTGGATCATGTTTTTCTCCAAGATCTTCCCTAACTTTTCCCAGTAAGAAGTATAACTTAAGGTTGTTAAGAAATACAACTCAAGGTTGACTCA
This sequence comes from Masticophis lateralis, assembly GCA_030761175.1. NCBI lineage: Eukaryota > Metazoa > Chordata > Lepidosauria > Squamata > Colubridae > Masticophis > Masticophis lateralis. The sequence goes on from JAUDYJ010000013.1 coordinate 6,509,860, forward strand.
GCCTTCCATCCTTTCTAAGGTAGGTCAAATGAGGACCCAGTTTGTGGGGGCAATAAGCTGACTTTGTATAAATATACAAAAGTATGAAGGCTATTGCCTAACGCATTGTAAGCCGCCCTGAGTCTCCAGAGAAGGGCGGCATATAAATCAAATTTTAAAAAAAATGTTAGGACTCAACATCCTTTTTTTTTTTTTTTTTTTTTTGAAAATTGACAAAAAGAGCATGCGGCTTTCTGCCTACCTGCGGACAAATGAAACCTGCCCCATACATAAAACTTCTGACGGAGGAAGAAAGGACTCCGTTCGGGATGAGATTATCTGCAAAGATCATCATGAAATTGTTGCAGAAGGCCAAGTGGAAGACTTGGAAAAAGTTCATGATGACAAAAAGCAGGAAGTTTTTCTGAGTCAAGATCTGGCGGGTCAACGAGAACACCGAAGACCAAGAGAGGGAGGGGGCCTTGGCGCTTTCCGAATCAGACCCGTCCATCAACGGTTCCCTTTGCTCGTACTGAGTTGTACTGTAGAAGCCGGTGTAGGACATGCAAGCCGTTGCGGTGACCGCTACGAGCACCGCGAAGGCCTGGAAGTAGGCGAAGCGCTCCATGTTGGCCGAGATCAAACCGCAGAACAGGATGCTGGTTGAGCCAACCAAGCTGGCCACCTGGTTGTACTTAATCAGCTGCAGGCGACTCTCGTGCCGGGTGGAGATTTCGGCAAAAAGGGCGCACTGGGCCAGCAAGACGAAGGTGAGCAGGCCGTCAAAGGCGCACAAGGCCACGATCAGATGCAGCCCGCAGAGCCAGTCGTCTTCCTCGTATTGTTTCCAAGGAAACCACGGGAGGAGGAAAGCCAGGGCGTACAAGGGGGCGCCGTACAAAATCGAAAACTGACGGCGGGAGCAGCAGGGCACCTGGGAGTTGTCCTGAAGGTACCCGAAAAGAGGGTCGTTGACGGCATTCCAGATCATGAAAACAACCTAGGAGCAAACGAGACAGGTCAGGTTTTCCCCAAGCAGGCAAGACTGGAAACTCACAAAAATCCAAGGATGCAGGGAATCCTCGATTTACAATCAGTGGCTTAGTTCAAACTTAATTTATCGGCTTTGTCATTTTGTATCTTGACAATTTTAATATATATATATTTTTAATATATAAAACCTCTCCTGCGCGAGCTGCACTGGCTCCCGGTGGTCTTCCGGGTGCGCTTCAAGGTTTTGGTTACCACCTTCAAAGCGCTCCATGGCTTAGGACCTGGGTACTTGCGGGACCGCCTACTACCACCAATAGCCTCCCACCGGCCGGTGCGCTCTCATAGAGAGGGGCTCCTCCGGGTGCCGTCGGCCAAACAGTGTCGGCTGGCGACCCCCAGAGGCAGAGCTTTCTCTGTGGGGGCACCTACTATCTGGAATGAGCTCCCCCCGGAGATTCGGAGGATCCCGGATCTGCACACCTTCCGCCGCACTCTTAAGACCTTTTTATTTCACCAGGCGGGCCTGGCCTAACCTCTCTTCCTCTTTTAGCGTCTAAATTTTAATCTGTTTTAAATTGTGTGGGGTGTTTTAATTCTGTCTGGGCCAAATTTATTTAATTTGATTTTATTTGGGTTTTTAAATTTTGTATATATGTATTTTTATTGTTGGCTGTTCACCGCCCTGAGTCCTTCGGGAGTAGGGCGGTATATAAATCTAATAAATCTAATAAATCTAATAAATCTAATAAATCTAATAAATCTAAATCTAAATCTAAATCTAAATCTAAATCTAAATCTAAATCTAAATCTAAATCTAAATCTAAATCTAAATCTAAATCTAAATCTAAATCTAATGTTTTAGTGCTATAAGCTACCCAGAGTCGTTTTGACATGAGATGGGCGGCAAATAAAATTTGTAACTAACTAACTTACGACCTACCCAGTGGTGAAATCCTCCGAGGCTTGCCACCGGTTCGATGCGCATCCATGCACGGGATATGCCAAATGTGTGCTTTGCGCGCAGGCGCACTGCAGGTGCTACCCCGCAGTATGGAGAAAAGAGGCTTAATGGGGTAAGTAGAACAGTGAGGGGGGTGAACAGCTGTGCCGCACGATTTATTTATTTATTTATTTATTTATTATATTTCTATACCGCCTTTCTCCCGCAGGACTCAAGGCAGTGTACAGTCAAGAAAAAATAAAAGATACATAAACATCATAAAATTGATAATTAAAATTATAGCATAGTTTAGCCAAAATTAAATAAAACCCAGAATTAGATAATATTTTAATCATTCCTAGTTAACGTGCTTAGCCCCGCCGGATTGAACATCAGGGTCTTGAGGGCACAGCGGAAAGCACGGAGTGCGAACCGGTAGCATTTCACCCCCGGACCTACCTGAAAAAGGGGACTTACGATCTAATCCAACGTTCTGCTTGCCCCCCCCCCAAACCTATGGTCATGTGACTGCATTTTTGGCCCTTGGCAACACAGCTGCATTGATAGGCATTTGCAGCGTCCCGTGGTCATGTGACTGTCTTTTACAACAGTTTTGACGAAAACGCCTGGTTTCCAGTAAAAATGTGCCCATAATGGATTCGCACTTACGACTGAAGCATTCGCTTAACGACTGCTGCGAAAAAAATAAAAGTAAAATCGGACGCGGTGACGTGATGACCCGCTTAATGACTGGTATGACTTATAGCTGTAATTCCAGGCTCGATTACGGTCCTAAGTCGAGGACTACCTGAATATTACAATTATTCTCAAAAACCAAGTGTCCTGTTGAATTTCAAACCAGCAGCATTTAGGTTACAAAGTGAATATTTACTAATGACAACACTCTGTGGCAGTGTTTCTCAACCTTGGTAGCTTGAAGATGGGTGGACTTCAACTCCCAGAATCCCCCAGCCAGCAGTGCTGGCTGGGGGATTCTGGGAGTTGAAGTCCACCCATCTTCAAGCTTCCAAGGTTGAGAAACACTGCTCTATGGCTACCTTTGTTTAATAGGTCTCACGGCAAGCTGTTCATTTCGGATGTACAGTAAAAAAAATATAACCTGCTTTGAAACCAGTTTTCTCTGGATCGTGTAGCGGTGACTGCAGGAGGCTCCACCCACCCGCCGGGACGTAATGCACGGCTACTGCGCATACGCGCACACTCATTTTTGCGAACCAGTAGGGAAGGTAAATGAATCCCACGTCTGTCTGAAACAAAATATAAATAGTTACATCAATACTATTTACTGTTACCTGCCCTTGATGGAATGCTGCTTCTGAGATCTTGTACTTGTTTAAAAAGAGTTTAACGTAATAGAAACTGAAGATGCTGTTCATCATTCCAGCGCCTAACGTGGTCATCGAATAGGCGAGAGCATTAGGGTGAAGTCCTAAAAAAGTCCTCATATTTCTGCTGTGGTATTTTTCTTCTTCCCTGTGGAACAGAAAGAATAGCCATTGGGGGAAAAAATAAGTATATATGGCTTGCAGTTTTCACGGCACAGCTCGGAATATGGCTTTCTGATTAAGGGTGAAGGTCCTCAGTTTAAAGCGTAATCAAAATTTTGTGGAATTTAGGATTTTTTTGTGTAATATTTAATAGTACTTAGAGACAGTCAGTGGATGACTGAAACATGTATTTATTTATTATTTATTTATTAATTATATTTCTATACCGCTCTTCTCCCACAGGACTCAGGGCGGTGTACAGCCAAGATAAAAACATAAACACACAGACATCATAAAATTAAACTTAAAATTATTAAACCATTTGGCCTAATAGAATTAAAAACCCAAAATTAAATATCTGATTAAAAATCATTTAAATGGTCAGCCCCGCCTGTTGGAACATCAGGGTCTTGTGGGCATGGCGGAAAGTACAAAGAAAGGGGATGTAACGTATCTCCGGGGGCAATTCATTCCAAAGGGCAGGAGCCCTCACAGAGAAGGCCCTCCCCCTGGGGGTTGCCAGTCGGCATAATTTGACTGATGGCACCCTGAGGAGTCCGTCTCTGTGAAAGCAAACTGGTCGGTGGGAGGCTATTGGTGGCAGAATGCGATCTTGAAACCCAGGTCTTAAGCCATGGAGCACTTTAAAGGTGGTAACCAACACCTTGAATCGCACCCGGAAGACAACTGGAAGCCAGTGCAGCTTGCGCAGGAGAGGTGTTACATGGGCACAACGAGTTGCCCCCATAATCACTCACGCGGCTGCATTCTGGACCAGTTGGAGCCTCCGGGTGCTCTTCAAGGGGAGCCCCATGTAGAGAGCATTACAGTAGTAACACAAACATAACACAAATATGATACAAATATGACGCTAAAGTCTTAAACACCACTATGTTTGAATTGGAACCAATGACAGAAACATTGCTCTCGGGAAAAAATAAGGAGGTTAATTAATACCAAACATTTAAACATTGTTTTCACAAAGTGGTAGGTATGGTATAGGTCAGAAGTGGCGAACCTATGGCACGCATGCCGGAAGTGGCACACCAAGCCATCTCTCCGGGCACGCCAGCTGTCACCCGTTGCTTTTCTGGGTTCCAGTGCGCACATGTGCACCAGCCAGCTGGTCTTTGAGCACGCATGCCAGAAATCGGAAGGCCAGGCGACCAGCTTGCATGCACACGCCAGAAACCGGAAGCTCAGTTTCCCAGGGTGTGCATGCAAGCTTGGGAAGTGCTCATCCGGTTTCCGGTGCTCCCCCTCACGTGCAGGCTCCCATTTCAGCACTCGGTGCCGAAAAGGTTCGCCAATCGTATTATCACCTATACGAAAAGGTTCGTATTGGTGATAATTCAAAACAATCTGGTTAATCTGATCAGTTTAGTATGGAAAAAAAGTTTTGCATTATCTCATGCACTGTGCTGAATTTTTAAAAGAAATTAATTTGTGCCTATCAGCTGCACAGGGTGTGCTCCTTTCTCTGTGGGAAAGGAATTAATATATTTTTTTTAGAAGGGCTGTGCTACCAACCTGTAATTTGGTAATGAATAAGTTCAGAAAGGATTTATTTATTATTTGCATGTATAATAACGAAAAAGAACAAGCAAGAGTACATTGGATTTTGGCCAATATACATGAACACAGCCAATGAAAAGAACAAAAGATGGGTGACTTATATACATTTGAAATACACACACACACACACACACACACACACAAGCTAAAATAAGATTGTGGGTGTTAAGCTAGATTTTAATACAGGGCAGAAACTGAGTCTATTACAAATCAGAACGTTTTGTCCTCAGCTAGCGCATAAAACCGTTGATTAAATTAGTTAAAAGGACAACAGTGTGCCTGTCTGAACAAAGCTAAATGCTGACAGGGAATATAAATCTTCTTTTAATTAGAATATAATTCACACGAACCGCTAGAGGGCAACATTTTCTCACCTACATTGGTCCACGCCTAGTAAGAGAGCTTAGCAATTGGACAAGATTTAACAACAGAAAATAAAGAGCATCATCGACCTTCATGGATCCATCCCGAGGGGAAAAAGGACATCTCTTTCCTTCTAACTGAGATAATACAGAAAGAAGGAGAACAAAAGAGTCTGCCCCTCTCTTTTCGCCTACGTTTTTAATTTTTTAAAAATTTTAATAAACCAAGCTATGGACCACAATCCACTGTATATACAAAAAAAAAAAACCAAAAAAAAAAAAAACTCACCCAACAATTCAACAGACATACAAAACCTCTGTAAAAGGATATAGTTAATCCACCTATTTGTATAATATGTTACAAAAGCAAACTAGAAATCAGTTAAGCAGAGAGAGAGCAGTGCTGCCCTTTAGTAATATTTATTTCAAAGGAATCCCAAGATTGATGCAATTAATGCCTGGGGTAAGATTAAGAATGAATGGCATGCAACACACGGAATATTTAGCAGGAATCAGGGGCTGTTGTCTGCGTGTGAGGTCCACCTCCAGTCCTTGGTCCGTTCCCACATCTTGGCTCCTAGCACAATAACATCTATTATACGGCACGTTTTCTTTCTCATATATTTTCATGGATATATTCATAGTGCCTTGTCCAATCAATGCAAGATTTCTAAAGGACCAAAGGTTTGCTTCGTGTTTTCAAACACAAATGCTCCTTTGATGCTGTAAAACAGCCCCCTATTTAAAAGAGTGGATAAGGAAACAAGTTCGGGGCCTTTGCAATAAAGCATAAAATTAATAATTATCCCCTCTTCAAAACACTACACAGAATGATTGTGGTTTCTTGCTGTAACCAGCAAATGGGGATAACCATTTTTAAAAAAATATTGATTAGATTCCATCTGGAGATGTTTGTCATTGCCCATACACACACTTTTAAAAGCCTTAAATATTTATGACTTGGAAAACTTTGGTGGATTAAAGCCCATTTCAAAAGATATTGTACCACCCTAATTTTTCTCTCTCTCTCTCAGATCTCCTTCCCATTTTTGAAAATTGGGAACGATGATCCCAAGAAAGCTTTGATTGGTGTGGTTTATGTCAATATTTACTATATTAAAAATTAAAATGGATGCAGTTGCCGCTGCTACTACAGTTCCTGAGGGTTGTTAGATGGGATTTGTATCCCATCTTTTCATCATAGGCTGGCAAATGACTTATGATTTCACAAAGCCCAGAGAGGGTCTTCCCACGTTTTGAGAAACCAAGATACAAATGAGATTTTTAGCCAGAAAACAATTTCTGAGTGAGAAGTTCCTGGTGCTCTTCAGGGATGCTATGGGAGGGAGGCTCAAGGCACAGCAGAACGGTGGCCAAAAAGCCAGAATTCTATTATTAAAATGGCTGTTACAGATAGTCCTTGACTTACAACCATGGATTTAGTGGCTGCTCAAAGTTACAACAACGGCACTGAAATAAGTGACTTATGATCTTTTTCACACACAGGACTGTTGCAGCATCCCCATGGTCACGTGATCACAATTCAGATGCTTGGCAACTGACTCACATTTATGTCGGTTGCAGTGTCCCGGGGTCACGTGATTCCCCTTTAGCGACCGCCTGACAAGCAAAGTCAATGGGAGAATAAGATTCACTCAACCGTGTTGGTACCTTAATAACTGCAGCGATTCACCTTAACAAGCAGTCATAAAATGGGGCAAAACTCATTTAACAACCGTCTCGCTTAGCAATGGAACTTTCGGGCTCCATTGTGGGTCACAACCAGAGGACTACCTCCACTGTGAAAGGTGGAATTCTGCATTTACCAAACGCCGCAGAGCTAAGCAGGATTCAGCATGGTATCAAACAAAAATAAACACTTATTTATTTTCTCAGCATTTTGGCTAAAATTAAGTGATCTCATTTTTTGCAGGACACTTATGTCGAGCTGACAGATAGTACCAGAATTTTATGTATTAGCATAGAAAGCTTTCAGGCTGAGCATAGTGACTTTCCAGAAAAGGCGCTTAATATTTTGGACTTGTATAAATGGAACACAAACTGCTTGGGGAAAAGTTGGTGTTGCAGTTTAGAATAAAAGAACAGTTGGAAGTCCCAAAGGTGGTTTTGTTTTGTTTTTTTTTCTTCAAGGGGCATTTGGACTTTCTGGTTTTTCAATGTTGTACCTTATGATTCTTGACAAATATATCTTGTCCTTTTATGTACACTGAAAGCATATGCACCAAAGATTTCTTGTGTGTCCAATCACACTTGGCCAATAAAGAATTCTGTTCTGTTCTGTCCTATTCTATTCCCTTCCATTCTTCTCTTCCCTTCCATACCTTATGATTCTTGACGACTGTATCTTGTCTTTTTATGTACACTGAGAACACATGCACAAAAGACAAATTTCTTGTGTGTCCAATCACACTTGGCCAATAAAGAATTCTACTCTATTCTATTCCTATTCTGCATTTCCATTCCATTCCAATGTTCTGTTCTACTCTATTCCATTGTAATATTCTATTCAATTCTAATATTCTACTCTACTCTATTAATATTCTATTCTATTAATATTCTATTCTATTCTATTCTATTCTAATGTAATATAATCTGAATCTATTCTAATCTTTGAAGACGTTTTACTTTTCGTTCAAGAAGCTTCTTCAGCTCTGACTGGATGGATAAATCCTTCTGTTCTCCACCATCATCCTGTCAGAGCCGAAGAAGCTTCTCGGATGAGAAGCGAAACGTCTTCTCCAAAGAACCACCAGAAAAAGTCAAGTTGCCTCTTGAAGAAAAAATAAATAAATAATTTAAAAAAGCACCTTTGGGACAACCATGACCTGGAGGACTTGAGAATCTCCCTAGACAACAGAGTTGGAAGGGACCCTGGAGGTCCTCTAGTCCAACCCCGCTCAAGGAGAAAACCCTATATAACCATTTCAGAAAAAAATGGTTGTCTGTACTCCATTCTAATTAATAGTTAATATATTAGAGGAATGAGGAGCATTGGGGACCTTTTCCTTTTGTAGTCCCGTTTGATGCCGGCTTGGAGCTCCATTCCCCATCCGGAATGGGGGGTCCCCCGACCAATAACCCTCCTCCGTCACCCTCCCCACCGCCGCCCTGCCCGGGTCCACTCCGCAACTTCTTTCACGGGACCCCCGAAGGGCCCTCGGTCACCGGGACGCCATTCGTCCCCCTTAGCAACCGACCCCTCGCGGCGCCTAGCAACGGCGACCGCCTAGCAACGGCGCGACCGCCCCTCCCTCCAGGCGACGCCACACTGACCCCCGCAGTTCAGCCTCGGGCAGCGGAGAAAAGCTCGGAGGGCGGGTCTTTTGTCTTCCTCCCCACGCCCCCCTGACTCCTCTCAAATCGCTTGCCATTGGCCGGCGGCGGAGCCCCTCTGCTCGCCATTGGTCGGAGCGGCCGGGAGTGGCCGGCGAAGGAAGAGCGCTCATTGGCTACTGCCGGCGTGGGTTCCTGGTTTTTGAATCGCGCCGGGCGTCCTTTGCCACGTTGCTTCTCCGGCCTTATGGACACGCCCCCTGAGCCCTCCGGGAGGGGCGGGGCGGGGCGTTCGGGAGAGTCCGGAGACGCTCGGAGGAACTCGGGAGCGGCTTTAAAGGCAGCGCGCAGCCCGGCGCCCGCAGGGACGGTGAGCGGCGGAGGCGGCGGCGCCGAGATGCTCACCGACAGCCTGGTGGAGGAGTTCGAGATCCGCGAGGATGAGCCGTGGTACGACCAGCAGGACCTGCAGCAAGGTGAGCGGACGGGAAGGACGGCGTCTTCTTCTCCCTTGGACTACACTCCCCATTATCCCCAGCCGACGCAGTCTTCCCACCCCCCCCCCCCATCTCTTTGGCTTGGTGGGGTTGGAACTCCGACACTTTTATTATCCTCCCGCGTTTCCTCTCCTTGCTGAGGAGCAAGCCCCGGACTACCCTCCCCATCATCCCCAACCTCACCTTCTAGCCAATGTTCTCTTTGGGTGGGTGGGGGACGGACTCCAGAGCCTATTATCCTCCCCCTTCCCATCTCCTGGCTGAGTTCAAGCCCTGGACTACACTCCCCCTTATCCCCAGCCGACGCAGCTTCTAGCCGACATCCTTTCCATCTTCTCTTCTTGCTGAGCTCAAGCCCTGGACTACACTCCCTATCATCCCCAACCATCACCTTCTAGCCAATGTTCTCTTTGGGTGGAGGGACTCCAGCGCCTATTATCCTCCCCCTTCCCATCTCCTGGCTGAGTTCAAGCCCTGGACTACACTCTCCCTTATCCCCAGCCGACAGTTTTTAGCCAACATCCTTTCCATCTCCTTGCTGAGCTCAAGCCCTGGACTACACACCCTATTATCCCCAACCAGCCCAACCCCACCTTCTAGCCAATCTTCTCTTTGGCTTGGGGGGGGGGGAGGACTCCAGCGCCTATTATCCTCCCCCTTCCCATCTCCTCTCCTTGCTCAGCGCAAGTCCTGGACTCCGCTTCCTATTGTCCCCAACTAACCCAACCCCACCATCCTCTGTGGCAGGGGCGGAGGGTTTGGAACTCCAGTGCCTATTATCCTCCCCCTTCCCATTTCTCTCCGTGCGCTTGAAGTTCAAGCTTCAGACTACACTCCCCATTGTCCCCACCCAACACAACTCTACCTTCTAGCCAACATTCTTTAGTCTTGGAGGGGGGGAGGGAAGGGTGTAGTGTGGAACTCCCAACACCTATTATCCCTGTTATCTTGCGTGGGAAGGCTTCCCATCATCCCCAGCGCGCTCCTCCAGCCAAGGGACCCCGCTCCCATCACCCCCCTGGCTAATCCAGAGAGGAGGGTGTGGGGAAGATTCCAGCTGCAGAGAGTTCCCTGCCTCCTCTGTACTCCAGTCCCCATCCTCCCCAGCTGGATGGGTTGGGTAGCTGTAGCATGCTGGTAGGGGTCACCCCTTCGCCTCCTTAACTGAGTGGGGGTTTCTCGCCCCCTTCCATCCCTCCGTCCTTCCTTAGGACAATGGCTTTTTCTTTTTAATTCTTCCTGCTCACCTGTGCGAGCAGCCTCCCCTCCCTCCCTCGTCTTTTGTTGGTTAATTCTGCCCGCCTGTCCTTACCCACCTCCCTCCCTTTCTGCTGAAAGGAATTCCATCATCCCCAGCCAGAGTCTTCCTTTCTTCCTTCCCTCACCCTTCCCTGTTTCCTTCTTCTTTCTCACCTTCCTTTCTTCCCTTCGTCAATCACCCTTCTCCCCTTCCTTCTCCCTTTCTTTCTTCTGTTACCCTTCTTCTTCTCACCTTCCTTTCTTCCCTCCATCACCCTTCTCTCCTTCCTTCCTTCTTTTCTTCCTTCCATCACCCTTCTGTTTCTGTCTTCCTTCTCCCCTTCCTTCCTTTCTTTCCTTGGTCAGTAACCCTTCTCCCCTTCCTTCTCTTCCTTTTTTTCTATCACCCTTCCCCTTCCTTCTTCCTTCTCACTTTCCTTTCTTCCCTGTCGGTCACCCTTCTCCCCTTCCTTTCTTCCTTTCTTCTATCCCTGTCCTTCTTCCTTCTCACCTTCCTTTCTTCCCTCTGTCACCCTTCTCCTCCTTCCATCCTTTCTTTCTTCCCTCCGTCAGTCACCCTTCTACCCTTCCTTCTCTCCTTCCTTCCACCCTTCCTTCCACATCTGCCCTGCCCTGCTTTGTTCCCCCCACCCCATCCCCTGCTGTATTATTCCCACCAGAATAACGCTCCAAGGGGAACCAAATGACACCTCCGCCTTATAAAAAGGCATTTCACCACGGATAAAGGAGGAAATGCGAACCTTGAAAGAGCTGAAGGAGTCAAAAGAAGAATGGCAGGGAGTGCCCCCCCCCAAAGCAAGAGAGGTGGGGGGGGAGGACAATGAATAGAGGAGGGGCCTAGCTGGGAAGCCCCTTTAAAGAAGAAATGATGGATGTGAACTTGGTGGAGAACGAGGGAGTGGGAAGGGAGGCTGGGGAAGAATAGAAAACGCTCAGGAGAAGAAACTGGGGCTTTACAAAGCATAAATATATGTGGGCAGACGATGCTAGACCTTAACGTTTAAAAACATGTGGACTTGCAACTCCTAGAATTCCCCAGCCAGCCTGCTGGCTGAAGAATTCTGGGAATTAAATTCCAACCCTCTTAAAAGTTGCTGAGGTTGAAAAACACTGCCCTTGAAAACAAGGTTCTTCGAAAGCCTAAGGAAAGACTTTTAAATGCAATTAAAGATGGCTAAGCTTGATTCCTTGCTGTGTTTAATTTGGAAACTAAATCCTTGGGTTCAACCAGAGTACTTAATCCTTGCTTGGGAGTAATAGAACTAAACCCTCCGAAAGGCAATTTCCAAAAGAAAACATGAGGCTTCTGGGAAAGTTGCAGATCAATGAACTTTTTAACTTTTGGGGGATATTCCCCCAGTTTACACAAAGAGAATTTGAGTTTAGGGCGAGTCTAGATTCTGAATCTAGGTTAATTACAAATGTATTGTTTTTTCCCCCTTGAAAACGTTTTGCTTCTCATTCCAAAAGCTTCTTCATTTCTGTTCTTCAACCATAACCTGGATGATTGAGAATCTCCATAGACACATCTTCCTACTGTTTTTAAATTTGCAATGAGGGTTATCTCATATTCCATAGGATTGGAGGGGCGGGGGGGGGTAGGATTTTCTCTAGAATTTAGACCTTTCCAAATGATTTTGTTTGGGTGTGCCATAAAATTGCCAAGGTGCTCCGATGGTGCGTACAGTGTAGACGGGATTTGGGTGTGAAGTCCAGAGACACGTTTTGTGCAGATAAAGAAAATAAAGTGATTTTATTACGATACTGGTACCTCTGCACTGTATTTAGTTCCGTTTAAAGTCCAAAAAAAAATTTTTTTTTTGCCTTTCTGTATTTATCTGTCTACTTTTGGATGTTGGAAAAAATATTGAAATGTTTTGGAAAGGAAATATTCTTTACCTGTCTTTCAAAGGTGTAAAGCTGATCTGGAAACCTCTCTCCTTCACTTTTAGCATTTCCAAAAGCCTGCCGTTTAAAAAGGCATAGCCTTAATTTGAGATAATACATTGTTTTATGAAATGCTGTACACAAAGGACTTTCTTCAAACGGGGCTCAAACTTTTCCCTTTTCCTGACTTTCTTGATCAATGATGCAATATCCGAGACATATATTCATTTAATCCAAGATTCTTATTCTCCAAATTGTTGTACGGTACCGGGTTTTTAAATTATGAATCACAAGCCCTGATTTCTTGGCTTTGGATGCAATGAAAATGCAGCTGTTGTCACATACTGTCATTTTAAGTCAGATTTAGGTCAGTTTCAACATGTGGAAAAGGCATATCTTTTTTTAAAAAAAGAAGAATTCATCATAAATCATTTGGAGTATTGTGTTGCTTAAAATGGTCAGTTAGAAATATTGCATTGGTTGCAATATCTAAATTGCATACTCAATTACAAGATTATATTACCTGAGAGGTAAAAAATTATCAGTCATGCACACTGTTTCCTTCACAACAATCAACACTGCAAACCTATTTTCTTTTATTGTGCTCTGAACTTTAGCCTAATTGTTCCAGGTTGTTCATGTCATTTAATATTGGACTGTGGCATTTATGATTAATTTTCCAGACATGGTGGCAGGCCATATTCTTATATTATGGCTTTACAGGATATTTCAAAACTGATTTCTCGTGCGGTACAGGTAATCCTCGACTTACAACAGTTCATTTAGTGATCAAAGTTGCAGCAGCAGTGAAAAAAATGACTTATGGCTATTTTTCACACTTATGACCGTTGCAAGCATTCCCATGGTTACATAATCAAAATTCAGACGCCTGGCAGCTGACTCATATTTATGATGATTGCAGTATCCTAATGTGTGTGCTATGTATGATCCCCTTTTGTGGCCTTCTGACAGACAAAGTCAAAGGGGAAGCCAGATTCACTTAACGGTGTGTCGCTCACTTAGCAACGGTGGCAAGGAAGGTCGTGAAATCATGCAAAATTCTCTCAACAAACGTCTGGCTTTACCACAGAAATTTTGGGCCCAATTGTGGTCAGAAGTCAAGGACTGTCGGTAGGGAAAGAAGGAAGGCAGGTGTATTTCTGAATGTCTTTTAAATTTCAGAATTTCTTGCTTCATGCTTTCCGACCTCGTATGATAATGAGAAGATGAATCTCTTGGCTAGTTATCCACTCAAGATTACTGTATAATTTTGTTGAGTACCTTCAATTGAACTTCAATTCGCCTTAAAATTGATACGTTCTGGTAAAATTACTAAGCCATGCAGCTAATTTAGCTTCAATATTCTCCGTAGGAAATGTTTCATCCGAAATACCTAGGTTCTGCGGACTTTAGCACAAGCGATGCGTTGGAAGAGAGACACACAACTTCGGTCTGTAGTACATTCTGGAGTACGCAGGTGGATTGTTTTTTGTAGTAGTAAAAGTGGACTTTTCCATGGCTTTGCAATGAACGATCAAAGATTCTATCAAAGCATCACTGGAATTGGAGTAGCAGCTATGAAATGATGCGTAATGTTGATGAAAACGTGGGAAAATAGATTCCTGCAACCAGGTGTATCTGCGTAGTACGGAGCTCTTGACTCCCATAGTAAATTTGGAAGTTGAATACAGCTGGAGGAGAATCATGTTATGGGAAAAGGATCAAATACAGTTCTCAATTTATGGCCAGAATTGCCATTGCGAAGCAAGGCATTATCAAAGGAATTGCACCCAATTTTACAATCGTTTTTTTTTGCCACAGTTACTAAGCAAATCTCTACAATTAACTGAATCCTGCAGCCGTTAAGTAAATTGGGCTTCCCTCTTTGCTTTGCTTGTGGGAAGTCGACGTGAAGGTCACAAGATTGCATGACCCTGGGACATTGCAAATACATGCCTGTTCATGAGCACCCATGTTAATCGCGTGACCATGGGGATGCTCTCCAGTGGTGAAATCCATTTTTTTTTTACTACCAGTTCTGTGGGTGTGGCTTGGTGGGCGTGGCAGGGGAAGGATACTGCAAAATCTCCATTCCCACCCCACTCCAGGGGAAGGATACTGCAAAATCCCCATTCCCACCCCACTCCGGAGGTGGTATTTGCTGGTTCTCCGAACTCAAAATTTCCGCTACTGGTTCTCCCAACATTTTTCACTGCCCCTGCCCTGTAACGTTGAACGGTTGCTAAACGAATTGTTGTAATTTGAAGACTACCTGTCCTTACTTTGATAATTTGATGGGAGGAAAAAATGAAGCTTATGAACTTTGAATGCTCCTCGAGACAGATCATAGAATATAATAATAGCATGGAAGTTATTGGGTGATTAATGATCAATGATCAATGTTCAAAGATCAATGATCTTTGAACTATTAAGCCTGGGCACCTGTGTTCCTGGCAATTCTGCCGATTGTTAGAAAAGATTACAACCAAATTCTGGCTCGAACGTTTGGCAAAAAAGCTTCTGTGATCGTTTTACAGTACTTCTGAGATCAAGCTTATAGTCACCAAAGAAGAGAAATTGTCCTTTGAAGCCCAAATATGTTTCCTAGAATTTTTACACTGAAAAGTGCGATAGAAAAATTACAACATGTCAGGATGTTTCAAGATTTGATGTCTCGTTTGGTTTCCAGTCAACGTATATTTTTCCCCCTATTTCAAATTGTCAAAGTTGTAGCAGTTTTTGTAGCGTCGGCGAGCTTCTTTCCAAAACATTTAACTTGCAAAAAAATATAAGCGCAAACGTTTAACCAAAACAGAGCAAATGGAGATCTTAAAATCAAACACAAAAATGTGTTGAGGTGTTACAGCCGTTCTGGGGTGTTTAGTTTCCTCAAAAGATTGTCATTCTGTTGTTGCTAATTGTCAACATGACAACCTTTTGAATGAATTTCACCGCCCGGCAGCCGAAATATTGTTAACAGCAAAAGTTCTTTTGCATGTTATACCGGTAATGGGAAAAGATTTTAAGGTCCTTAAGTCTTAGCACCCCTCTTTTTTTTTTGCAATCTGCCAATTCTTTGCATGATGAAACTTGTACCAACTTAATACCAGCAAAGTTGGCCTGTTTAAAAATAACTTGCATTCCCTGGGACCAAGCCAGCATTTTAACATCACACGTTTTAGGCAAGGAACAAAAGTGGTGTTTTGAAACCGTGTGTTTTAAGGGCCACGCAGTAAAAGTCTTGTTTACCTTGTTTGTTTTCTTCCTTTGTGGCTGTTAATTCTATGTCGTCGTAGTTTGGTTAATTGAATACAAAAATAAATAAATAAAATAAAATGGGTGAAAAATAGAATTATCTGAAGCATCTGTTTTCAAACTCTATCCTGAAAGGACTTCACTAACTCTGCACCTTTTCACATTTCAGTGAGATGCTGAAGGGCAAAATAAGAAGCATAGATTAAGCTTTAGATAATAAATTATGTTCTAAAAAATTCTATTCTATTGTAAAGCAACTTTGATAACTATTACCCAAAAAAATAAAACCCGCTATGGAGATTCTAAAATGTGCATTAATCTCGACGAATGAAGCAAACCTTTATCCCTTTAGAAATTATACCGTACTTGATTGATTGTAATGCCTGTACGCTACCTTAAAATAAGGTGGTGCAATTAGATTAAAGCCATACCCACAATTTGTCGTAGATCTTCATCTGGCTGCTGAACTGGGAAAGACCCTTTTGGACCGAAACACAGAACTGGAGTCCTCCCTGCAGCAGATGTATTCCACCAATCAGGAGCAACTGCAGGAAATAGAGGTGACTGAAGGCTGCCCCGTAAAATTGAATTATGTACCTCTTCAATTTTGCATGTTTGCTGTTACGATGTAGCAGGAGGGGTAGGCTGCTGGGGATTTGCAGGGGTTCGTGAGAACCTCTAGCTAAGATTCTGTGCAACCCCCAAAACCCACTCCTGGCTGGCCCACCCCGCCCCGGAGTCCCCACATGGCCCGTTTTGGATGCAGGTAAGTGCAGGGCGAGCATGGACGCTCGGGGAAGGTGAAAAATGGGCCTACTGGAAGTTTGGGAAGGCCAGAAACAGGCCCGTTTCCAGCCTCCAGAGGGCCTCCGGAGTCTGGGGAGGCCGTTTTCACCCTCACAGAGGCTCAAGAAAAACCTCCGGAGCCTGGGGAGGGCAAAAACACCTGCTTAGCCACAGAAATGTTGGGCTCAATTGCGGTTGTAAGTCAAGAACTACCTCCAGTTAATGAATAGGCTAAGTAGAAGAGTGACAGAAACCTGGGTGGATTGTTGGAACAGCTGTGGATTTTATCACCTTTTTTTTACAGTCACCTCTTTGACACTTGAAACTTTTCTTGCTAATGAAACAATTAGCACCACAATACTAATGGCACACACGGGATGTGTAGTGTGTGTGAGTGTGTGATGTGTTTTCAGTTTTCAGCACGAGAAACAAATAGAAATTCATGGGCATTGGTATTGGACCGCCATGAATTTACAGGCAGCAGAAAAGGGGAGGACAAATAACATTTGAAACACTTCCAAAACTTTTTGATGGATGCCTCAATAATTCGTTCATTTTTGTTCCAGTCCTTTATTTTTCATTTCAGCATGCCATTTTCCCAGAACATAACCACAACTCCTAAAATTGAGTGGTGAGGAGGTGGAGCTTTCGCCTCAAAATCAGTAGGCTGTGAGTTCGATCCTAGGTAGAGGCAGATATATTCTCTCTCGGGGCACACTGAGAATATATCTGCTGAAAAATACTCCGCATTGGTGACAGGAAGGGCATCTGGCCAGTAAACCCTCAGCTCCATTCAGACTCCATCTCGCATGGGATTATGGGGTCGTTAAAAGAGGATGATGATGTCCTAACCTTAAGACAACGCCCCGTGTTTGAAATGATGAAAGTCACTGCGGAGAAGCTGGTTTAGTAACTGTGTTTTGTTTTCATTCTGAAGTATCTTGCCAAGCAAGTGGATCTTCTACGTCAAATGAACGATCAGCACGCCAAAGTCTACGAGCAACTGGACGTCACGGCGAGAGAACTAGAAGATACTAATCAAAAACTGGTTGCTGACAGCAGGGCCTCCCAGCAAAAGATAGGAAGGTAATTAAGTTGGCTGCTGGCAGAGGATAAATTTCCCCTTATCTGCCAGGTTATTATAAATCGATTCATCACGGACCTTGTCCGATTCTATCACAGGATTATCTAAGCAGGACCTTTGAGTGGTGGATGGATTGTAGGGTGGCATGCTTCCTCCTCCTCACTCCCCCCCCCCCGTCCCCATGAAGCTCCTTTTTCTCCACCCCACCCCACCCCTGAAAATCTGGGGGAGTCTGGAGGCCCTTTTTCCGAGTAAGAAATTGTGTTATGAGGCCTAAGTTTTTCGTGAGCTGAGGCTACTTCATCCGATGCAGGATGAAAAACGAATCTGATAGCAATGCCGTGTGATGAGTTTATCAGATCCATCAACTGCAGATTGCAAAAGTGTTTTATAAATTTTGCAATACTGAGGGTACTTTTCAACGTAACAACCATTCGTTCAAAGTCACAAAGGCACTGAAAGTGACCGATAAAAGAATTCTATTCTATTCTATTTTTTTAAAAGGCTGTTTTTATGGCTGTTTTTCACTCTTACGACCTTTGCAGGATCCTTGTGGTCATGTGATCAAAATCCACAGGCTTCGCAACTGGCATGCGTGCCCGGCGGTTGCAGTGTCTTTGGATCACATGATCGCCATTTGCGACCTTCCCAAGGGATTGGAACAGGCAACGTCAATGGGGAAAGGTGGATTACATTAATGAACATGTGATTCACTTAACTGCACCGATTCATTCAACGACAATGGCCAAAATAAAAAAAAAAGTCAGAAAATTGGCCGCAATGCACTTAACACAACTGTTTCACTTAGCAACAGAAATTCTGGTTTCCATTGTGGTTGTATGTCAAGGACTGCCTGTAGTTCAGAAAAGGGGCTACCCAATCTGCTCCCAAAAATTCATTAAAATTAGAAGCTAAGCAGAAATGTCTGTGCCAGGCTTACTTTGGCGCTAGTTCTTCGGAATCTTCTAATCTGGAACCTGATTTTTTTTTATTTTTTAAAAAAGACTGTCTTTTTCTTGAACATGGAGATGTGATGTTCACAGGACCCCTTTTGTTAGCTGGTGGCTGTGGGAGAGGGAGGTCTAAGTCAGGAGAACATCAAACTATATTTTTGAGAGGTCCAAGTCAGAAGAACATCAAACTGTACTTTCAGGGATCCAAGTCAGGAGAACATCAAACTGTATTTCGAGCAGGTGCAATCTTCTCAGATACCTGAAGGAGTTTGACAGCTCTATCCATGATGGTTCATGTGCTTTCTAAACTTTCCTTTTAGTCTCACGGAGACCATTGAGAACCTCCAGGCTCACATTGATGAACTGCAGAGGCAGGTGGAAGAGTTGAAGACCTCTGGGCAAAGCCACGTAAATTACGAAAGACCAGAGCAGCCCAAATCGGTCCAGAGTTTTCCATGCCTGAAAGAACTGTACGATCTCCGCAAGTAAGTAGCAAACTCACCAAGTCACAATGTGGAAGACATTGAAAAATTAATAAAGATTGCATGTCACGTTCCCGCCAAAACTTTGCAATGGTTTATTTTCATATAAGGACGCCATAGCTTGTTTTGATTGAAAATTGATGTTTAGAACCAGAAGTGACGTCATGGCGATACCAGTCGCAAGGGAACGGAGCTCTCTGTCCCTGTGCTGGCTTCTCCCTGTTTCTGAGCTCCAAAAGGAGCCAAAACTGCCTTGTAGGTGTGGCGAAGCTAAGGAGGGGCGTCCTGTGAGGTCGTAGGTGAGAGTGCAACTCTCCTGCAGAACTCCAGGACTTTTTCTTCCCTCTATGCCACGGTGAGGAGAAGAGGCAGCCTAAGATGGCTGTCACAGAGCCAGAGACAGCTTAATATCTAAGAAGAGTGCTGGAGCGGATTTGGTGAACAATGTTTGGAACTGGGTGAAAATTGATGTTTAAAATGCTTAACTAATATTCGAGGTTTAAATAAATGCACTCAAGTCTTTTACTGTGGGGCAATTTCTTCCCGATGTGATGTATCCATGCAATTGATTGTTTCATATGCAATGGGAATGAGATTTATCAGGCAAAACACGCTAAGCATTTTCCTTTTCTCTTTCTGTGTTACACCTAGGTATTTTGTCTATGATCACATATTTGCAGAAAAGATTATATCAATGGATAGTCAGCTAAGTCCCGTAGAAGAGGAAAACCAAAATTTGAAGAAGGCCGTAACTCTCTTGCAAACTCAGCTCAACGTGGAGAAAGAAAAGAGATTGTCTATGGAGGAAGAGTACAGTTTTCTGCTGAAGGAAAACACAGATCTGGAGCAACGGCTGGTGGACATCCATCTGTACCAGGCGAGAGCCGAGGAACTGGAGACAGAAGTGGCTGAAATGAAGCAGCTCTTTAATTCTGGAAGCCCCTGTCCGAATAGGATGGACCAACTTCCCCCCGAATCTTTTTTCATTTCTCTCAAAGACCCCTTAGAAAAAGAACTCAGCCACGGTCTTTGGGACGGGATGTCCTTCATCCTTCCTGAACTTGAAAAGAGGTCCCTCAAAAGAAGCATCAGTGAGAGCTTGCTCAGCAGTGGGGCAGGCGAGGACCTCTTCAAAGGCCACGAAGAGACCTGCATCAGGAGGGCGGAAGCCGTTAAGCAGCGGGGCGTCTCTCTTCTCAACGAGGTTGACGCCCAATACAACGCCTTGAAGGTCAAGTACGAAGAACTTCTGCAGAAGTGTCAAACGGACAAAGAATTGCTGGACCACAAGGCTGTGCAGACCTCAAAACAGCGTCCCAAAGATGTCCATGGTGGGTGCGTACCCCTGGAGGGGGGTCTTAGGGAGCCCCATTCCCCGACTGCTGATTCAGCCAACTTCTCTTCCAACGCTTCTCCTGAATATAAACTTCTCTTCAAAGAGATCTTTAGTCGTATCGAAGAAACTAAAAAGGAAATTGATGAACATCGGGCAAAATATAAGTCTTTCCCTTCTCAATGTCCTTAAAAAAGTATGGTGGGGATCAATAATAATAATTTTTTTTTGTCATGATGTCATCCTTTTAATGTTTCTTAGGGAACAAAAGATGTAATTGGCTCAGGATTGGCAGATTTTCTGTAAAATGGGTTGGATCCATTTGGTTAGTTCTACTGATTGGAATCCCGTTGATTCCGTCTCGCCCTGAACCAAGTTCTCTCTGGAAGGCCAATCCTTGATAACCAGTTTGAAAATTAATTTTATTAGACAATTCCAAATTAACAATTCTAGTTCTGCTGAAAAAAACCTGACGCCTTATAGAAATGAAAACCACACAGTTATACCACACAGCTTATATTACGCACAATAACAACTCTTCTGGACTTAAAGACACTTGGCAGTGTGCCACTGTCATGTACAGCTGCAAGCAAAGAGTTAAAACATTGTGCACTCTGACATTCCTTAAGGGAGGGAATTTTAAAGATCTGTCACTATTTGATATGTTGGGATGCCATTGTCTTATTTTAAAATGCAGCGTGGCCTCTCATTTAAAAAACAAAAAAATGAATTCAAGGATTGGATTATTATATATATATATGAGTGTATAATTTGGCTAATAAAACTCCTGGTGCGTCCACCTTCCGCTGCATTAGAAGACTGAATATTACAAAACAGCCTCTATATAAAAGGTAAACTGATTAGCATAGAGCAAAATAAAAAACAACAGAGTCCCCTATTTCACTTTAACTTAAATCCTTCCGGCGTGTTTTCAAGGATTTGATTTTCTGGAAATGGCCTATCACACAGCCAACTCGAGGCTAAATTGGGAAGGATTTAGAGCAGCTTAAGCCACGAAGTCACTATGATCACACCAGCAAATATGCTGTATGTAGAACGGGCCAAATATTTTATATATGCTGTGATCATATTTCATCCTTTTAAAACCTCCTGCAGAAACTTGTATCTGTTGCAAAGTCCAATACCTCTTTAGTTTTAGAGCAAGCATTTACTGTTTTTTGTCAGAAGAAACGCTTGGGGAACAGAAGTGGAGAAATTTAAAGTCCCTTCCCCTTAGTTCTGAGTTTTTAAGAAAAAGTTCAATAGAATGTACAGTAGTTCTCTCAAAATAAACGCGAATAGGTCAGTTGCCAACTGGCGTCACAAAAGGTGACTTGTTATTTTTTCAAAGAAAAGGGTTCTGTTTCATATTGCATTCCTAATTTAAAAAGAACTTGAGCTGCCTACAAGAAGAAAAAAAAAAACACAATTGCGGTTTTAAAACTCTTGGCTGCTGTTACAAATTCACCTGCCTTATCTGAGGGTGGCTTGTTCTCCTTCGATTAAGAAATTCCAGGTGGAAACTCAACTCTGCCACATGGTGTATTTCCACTTACTACCAGTTTGTTTGGTCTTATTGGGTGTTTTGCAATTAAGGGCAAATAAATCCTTTCTGCAATGAAGTTTGTGCTGGTTCCTGGTGGGTGCATTTTTTTTTTTTTTTTAATTTTTATTCAACATTTTTCACCTTAAAATCACACTTTTACAGGTTTCCGTGATTGGAATTTTTTCTTAATTCCAACTTATCCTTCGTCTTATTGTATACATCTACATTCTTATTTCTTAAGTACTTATTTATATAATATATACAATAAATACATATCTACTACATACTAAATATATATTTTTTCATTATATTCTCTTAACATTTTCTATGCATTAATTTTAGATTTCTTTCCCAGCCAGTTAAACTACCTATTCCATGTCTCATAATATACTGTTTCCTCTCTGTCCTTTAATTCCATCATTAATTTGTCCATTTCTGCGTATTCTAGCACCATTTTTATTGGAGTGTGTTGTTTCCAGTTTTGGGCAAATGTAATTCTGGCTACGGTGATTATATGGATAATGAATTTCTTTATTCATCTTTCCTTTTATAATACCCAAAAGAAACGGCTCTGGTTTCATATCGATTTTTAGTTCAGTAATTTCTTCCAACCACTTTTTAATTTTTTAACCAATACACTCTGGCTTTGGGACATGTCCACCACATATGTCCCTTGCTGATGGTTGCATTTCCAACAATTTGGTGGGCTATTAGGAAACATGTTGGCCAATCTCGGCGGGAGTAAATGCCATCTATAAAACTGGTCGGTGCATTTTATGTGCTTCCGACGTCAACCAAAGGAAGGGTGCAGTAGAAGGGTGTAATAATGTTTATTGACTACAGATGCGTATTAAAGACAGGGTGTCCTTCTGCATTCACAACTCCTGCTGAAGGAGGTGATGGTGCATCGCTTAGTTTTCCTGGGTTGGGAAGTCCTGTTCATGGTTCCACCTTTGTCCTTAACTCATTTGGACTTCTGCAGCTCCTCTTTTAGTACATCTGGAAGTTGCAGTTGACACACCCAGAACAGAGAGGTCCAAGTAGTTATGGATGCTGGTTGAATGAACCCATGGAAGACTAGTTTACTTCTGATGCCCATTGTCTTCTTGAAGGTCCTTCATGAAGGTGGTTTGGGACCAGCTCAGTCCATCTGATAAAATTCAAGGGTGACCTTTGGGCTTCTTGAAGTCATGGCATCAATGGGATTTTGGAAGCGGATCTTTTATTGTGCTTTGCCTTCCTTGAAATAAGATGCCCCTGGAAATTTGTATGTCCTCCATACTTATCATCATTACCATCCTCTTTTAATGACCCCGTAATTCCTTGTGGGGTGGAGTCTGGGCAACAGAATGGAGCTGAGTGTTTATTGGCTGGATGTCCTTCCTGTCACCAATGCAGAGATTTTTTTCCCCAGCAGATATATTCTCATTGTGCCCAGAGAGAGAGAAATATCTGCTTCTACCTAGGATCGAACTCACAGCCTCCCGATTGTGAGGCGAGCTAGGCCACTGCACCACTCCATACTTAAGCTGTTCCATAAAGCTATTAAATCTTGGCTGTTTCGGTAGACCTTTGGAGTTGAAAGATGGGAGAGTTTCTCTGAGAGAGGGGAAGTTGTTAAGCGATTTCCCAGGGTTGTGTGTTTGTTTTTGATGG
Organism: Masticophis lateralis; assembly: GCA_030761175.1. Taxonomy (NCBI): domain Eukaryota; kingdom Metazoa; phylum Chordata; class Lepidosauria; order Squamata; family Colubridae; genus Masticophis; species Masticophis lateralis. The sequence continues at coordinate 6,533,250 of JAUDYJ010000013.1, forward strand.
ATTATGGCGACTGTGAACGATTTCATACATTCTAAAGTTCCCAAACGGAGGCATGTGATTTATGCCTTGATTGCCACACGCTGTAAATCAAATTTAAAAACTAGGCGTCCTAAAGGAAGGGCAGTGGCTGATTTACATATATGCCTACATAACACAAATTAATGTCTCCTTCCTATGCAAATGGCTCACCTAGATTTCTATTGTCCCATGGCCGCATTCTAGTTTGAAAATAAGGAGGATCACGTTGCCAAAAGACGTGATTTAAAAATCCTCCTGGGTCCTGTCAGATGTCACTTCTTAATAAATGTAGCCCATAAAAAGGTTCTTGTGCCAGACCAGATAGGGTACAGCATCTTAAATCGAAATCAGAAGAAAATTGGCAACCAACGCAGATCTGAGGGCATAGCGCATGCGCTGGTTGTGCCTATAACTGCCTCCACCACAGCATTTTGCATTCGTTGCAGTTTCTGGATGCTCTTCAAAAGCAATGTTCAGTACATTACAATAAAGTCCTTTTTGAAAGACTCCTATACAGGTAGTCCTTGACTTACAACCATTCTGGCCCCTAGGCCACCAACATTTTCGGCACCGAGTGCCCAAACTGGAATACACGTATATGTGTGCGCGCCAGAGAAACCCAAAGACCAGCTGGCTGGCACATGCATGCCTGGTTTTTGGCCGTTTTCAGGCAGTTTTTCCAGATTTCTGATTTTTTGGCTGGTTTCTGGTGCTCCGGTGCCTGCGAAGTCCAGCTGGGTGGTGCGCATGGGCACACCATAAACCAGAAGAGCAGCTGGCGATGATGCGCGTGCCCCGAGAGAGGGTTCTGCGTGGAACCTCTGGCATATGTGCCATAGGTTTGCCATTACAGCTCTAGGCCCTGTGCAGTCACATAACTATGATTTGTGCCAATTCCAACAAACAAATGTCCCGTAGCAAACAGTGGGTTCGGTTAACTAGGTTAACTACAGGGTTTGCTTAACCGCCATTGCAAAAAAAGGCCAGGACGTCACTTGCCTAATGATGGTCACAACTTACCCCCATAATTGCGTGCTCAATTATGGTCATAAATGGAGGTTTACCTATAGTCTCCATCATCTTTCATGCTCTTCAGAATACTGAGAGAATACTCAGAATACTCAGAGCCTGAGTAGCGTAGGGGGCTAATGCCTCCTACTAAAGGCAGCAATTAACATCCAGCTGCCTGTAATTCTGCGAGTTCAATCCTAGCCAGGCTCAAGGTCGACTCAGCCTTCCATCCTTTCTAAGGTGGGTAAAATTGAGGACCCAGTTTGTGGGGGCAATAAGCTGGCTTTGTATAAAATATACAAAAGTATGAAGGCTATTGCTTAACGCATTGTAAGCCTCCCTGAGTCTCCGGAGAAGGGCGGCATATAAATCAAATAAAAAAATACACGGCACTAGTCTTCCATTTCAACTCGCGAAACAGGTTATAAGGGGGTGTCGGATTACTTGTTCTCTGATATGCCAACATTTTCACTCCCTACGCCAGCTTCACTGAAGTATCATTTTGCCCGACCTGTGCAAAGCAAGAATTCCACCTGCTTCATTACAGAATAAAAACAGGAGGTGGGGTAAATATATGAGTGGGTTTAGCTGCAATGGAGATCTGACCTGCATTGTTAAATCTGAACAAAGCCAGCTTTCAAAAGGAAACAGGATAGTTTAAAACGAGTTAGCAGTTTTGGTCTGGATCCGGCAGTTCGATGTCGCTCACAACCGAGCCAATCTATGCCATGTCATCCGAGAGGTGACCACAGTTACACAAAGAAACTTCAAGAGGCTGGACGGTGCAGCGATGAGAAAAAGAGACCGCAACGTGTAAAGATAAAAATCCGGATCTCCTCCTGCAAACTCGAAATTTATTGGCATTCATTATAAAATGAACCGTTAGATCATGATTTCGTAACAGTTCAGCCACCATATTAAGGACTGTTCATTTCGTGGTTCCTTCTAAGTAAGATTGAGAAATATAGATATATTAGGGATCCAAATTAAGCTAGGGGGGACGTAGAGACCCCCTGGTCCGTTCAAGATTACTGGTTTGGACATCTTTGCAAATAGCTAGTATGGCCGTCACTGGTAGATCTTCCATCTGGAGGAGCTGTTTCTTTCCTATCCTATCCTTCTGCTTTTTCTTTGTCCATCCTGGGATGAAACCAGATGCAACCGAGGCGAGTCCCATTGTCAAGAGGTCGGCTGCTGGACTGTCCCTTTGAGGTACCACATGCCTCCTTGGCTTACACAACAATCCTGCAGGAAAAGGAAGAAGCTTGATCAGAGGTTTAGAATAGAATAGAATTCTTTTTTGGCCAAGTGGGATTGGACACACAAGGTATTTATCTTTGGTGCATACGCTCTTAGTGTACATAGAAAGACAAAATACATTTGTCAAGAATCATAAGGAACAACACTTAATGATCATCATAGGGTACAAATAAGCAATCGAATCATACTAGGAAACCGTCAATATAAATCGTAAGGTTACCAGCAACAAGCTTACAGTCATGCAGTCATAAGTGGGAGGAGATGGGTGATAGAAACAATGAGAAGATTAACAGTAATAGTAATGCAGACTTATTGAATAGTTTGACAGTGTTGAGGGAATTATTTATTTAGCAGAGTGATGGCGTTCGGGAAAAAACTGTCCTTGTGTCTAGTTGTCTTGGTGTGCAGTACTCTATAGTGTCATTTTGAAGGTAGGAGTTGAAAGTTTATGTTCAGGATGCAAGGGGTCTGTAAATATTTTCACAGCCCTCTTTTTGACTCGTGCAGCATACAGGTCCTCCATGGAAGGCAGGTTGGTAGTCATTGTTTTTTGGTTTGGTTGCAATCAACCAAGCTTGGCCTGAATTGCATTCTGCAGCAACGGAAGCCATAGGTGAGGAAAACAGAGAGTTGAACCCAGCTAACATTCATGTTTTTTTTCAACCCCCCCCCCCCACACACAAATTATACAACCCACAACCTTGAAGGCAGGTGGGTCCTGGTTGAAGGATGCTTCCAAAAGACAGCCAGGGTTAAGAACTGATCTGGTTCTAATAGAAGGTTGGCTGGGGAATTCTGGGAGTTGAAGTCCGTATGCAGGGATGAGGCTTCAAAATTTTTAGCAACGGGTTCTCTGTCAGGTTGCTGGGTGGGCGTGGCCATGGTGGGTGTGGCCTAGTCGGCCTCCTTCACCGGGGGGAGGGGGGCATTTTCCTCAGAACTTCCGGGAGGCCCGTTTTTCGCCCTCCCCAGGCTCTGGAGGCTTTCCTCGAGCCTCTGGGAGGGCGAAAATAGCCTCGCCTGGGCTCCAGAGGCTCCCTGGAGGCCCATTTTTGGCCTTCCAGAGCCTACGGGAGGCCCATTTTTCACCTTCCTCGAGCCTCCGTGAGGGCCCTACACTTACCTGGCATCCAAAATAGGCCGTGTGGAGACTCCTGGGAGGGGCGGAGTGGGAGGGGAGGGGCCAACCAGGAGTGGGATTTGAGGGTTCGCCGAACTGCACAGAATCTTCGCCAGAGGATCGCCCGAACCCGGGCAAACCCGGAGCAACCCACCGCTGTCCGTATGTGTTAAAAATGGCCAAAGTCGAGGAAAGACTGATCTGGGGTCATTACAAAATCCAGAACCACCACCAACTTCCAAGTAGAGAAGATCAATAAACCCATGGACTTATTTAGCAGTTATTACCGGAGGGTATATAAAAAATATTGTGGTGCTGTCAAGGCAATGACTGATAATTCAGGGACAGTAAACAAGCCGCCTTCAAACATTTCCGAGGGGATTTGATGTGATCTCATTTGCCACTTCTCAAAAGCGCACATTGCTTTTAGCTCCCTATTTGCCTGGAAGCGTTCCCCCCACAAAAACACGAAGTTGCTAATTGCTGCTATTAAATAATTAACACCGTGCCTACAGATGAAAGCAAACAGAGAACATGTGCCTGCTGGGTTTTTTTTTTTTCCTTTGTGCAAACATCTGGGCTCCGCTGTCTCTTCAACAGCCCTTAAATCACTTTGAGTTTTGGTATCTAGACAGCATTCCGATCGGAAGGACAAAACCGATTCAACACCTCAAAAACCAGATATAACCAGGCACCCATTTAAATACCACACGTAGACTAGATCGAAGTACGCATTCCGGGGGAAGAGAGATGGGCTCCAGCACAAGTCTGAAAGCTTGGTAGAGTACAGGTAGTTCTCGACTTACAACGGTTCACAGTGACCATTCGAAGTTACGACGGCACTGAAGAAAAGGAACCGATGACCGTTTTTTTCAGTTAGGATCTGTGCAGCATCCCGGCACTTGCCCGATTTAAACTCTGATGCTTGACAGCTGACTCTCATTTATGACGGTTGCAGCATCCTGACGCCAGATTCACTTAACAACCGGGTTATTAATTTCACAACTGCTGCGATTCGCTTAGGAACGGTGGCAGGAAAAGTTGTAAAATGGGGAAAACTCACGTGACAAATTTCTCATTTAGCAACATAAATTTTGACCTCACTAGACTTGCCCAGTTCCTGCAACCGTTCTTCATATGTTCTTGCATCCATTCCTGCATGGTTCCTGCAACCGTTCTTCATACTATCTGAGACTTCTCAGGAAACAACAACTGAATGAAAAACTGCTGGTGGCCTTCTACCGCTGCACCATAGAGAGTATTTTAACTTACAGCATCTGTGTATGGTTTGCCAACTGACCAGTGGCAGATAGGACAGCGCTCCAGAGGGTCAACATCATTGCCCAGAGGATCACTGGTTGCCCTCTCCCCTCTTTGGAAAAGCTTTATAGCTCCCGCTGCCTTAAGAAAGTTCAAAACATTCTTAGAGATCCATCTCTTCCTAGACACCCCCTTTTTTTTTTTAAACTATTACCCTCTGGCAGCCGGTACAGGGCAATAAAAACAAGGACAAATAGGCTGAAAAACAGCTTCTATCCCAGATCAGTAACTATATTGGATTCTACCGTATAGTGCAATGTTAATGCAATATCAGGGGTTTTCAATTCAATTGCACAGAATGTGAAGGAGGTGTGTCTCCAGATCTCTGCACTTTCAGTACTGGCTTGAAGACATGGCTGTTCCATCAAATTCCCTGACCGGTTACGTGGTTTTAAAATTGGGGATTTTAAATTTGGATTGTTTCCAGTTTTTATCATTGTCTGTTTTTATTATGTGAGCCGCCCCGAGTCCTACGGGAGAAGGGCGGCATACAAATTTTAACAAACTAAACTCAACTCAACTCAACTCAACTCTAAGTAAACTCTTCTTTCTCCATCATTCTTCTGTGATTCCGCAGAGAGAAAAACAACTGAGGGAGCAGCCAGACTGCCAATTCCTCACATACAACCCCTAAAACCCTGTGGATAGCAGGCTGATGGCTCAACCTTGTGAGTTTGGTCAAGAGACCTGGGAACACCGATGCCTTTTCAGGAGTGCAACTCAGGGCAGCTTCTGAGTTGCTTCACCAAGCAAATATAGAAACCTTTTAATTAAAAATACACTCCCAGTGCTTCAGGTCAACCAGCAGTTCTGTTACACAAGAGAATCAGGGGAAAACGGGTGGACTTAAAAGGCAGCGTCCTGTGGGAACCTTCCTTGGGTTATCGTAACGCTAAACACACACCCTTAGTTCAGTTCAGAATTATAAGTAGGTGTGCAGGTATATACAGGTTCCCAGAAAGGTTTTAAGTTTCGTCTCCAAAACAAAAAGGGCTGCTCCATGTCGGGTTTATTTTTGCCCGGGGTCGGTGAGAGCGGGCGGGCGGGCGGGAGGCCATACAAATTTAGAAATAGAAATGAATAGAATTATTTATTTAGAAAACACAGGTAGTCCTTCATCGACAACAGCTTGTTTAGTGACCGTTCCGAGTTACAACGGCACTGGAAAAAGGGACTTAACAAACCGTTTTTCAGTTATGACCATTGCAGCATCCCTACGATCATAAGAGCCTAGGTGGCGCAGTGGTTAGAGTGCAGTACTGCAGGCTACTTCAGCTGACAGTTCGGCAGTTCAAATCTCACCAGGCTCAAGGTTGACTCAGCCTTCCATAGTTCCGAGGTGAGTAAAATGAGGACCCAGATTGTTGGGGGCAAGAAGCCGACTCTGTAAACCGCTTAGAGAGGACTGTCAAGCACTGTGAAGCGGTATGTAAGTCTAAGTGCTATTGCTATTTCCCTCCCATCCATCCATCCAACCAACCATCCATCCATCCATCCATGGTGTGCAGTGGTTAGAATGTAGCATTGCAGGCTAATTCTGCCAACTGACAGCAGTTCGATCCCGACTGACCCAAGGTTGACTCAGCCTTCCATCCTTCCGAGGTGAGTAAAATGAGGACCCAGATTGTTGGGGGCCAGAGGCTGACTCTGTAAACCGCGTAGAGGGGGCTGTAAAAGCACTGTGAAGCAGTATATAAGTCTAAGTGCAGTCATAAATAGGAGAGCAATAGCTATCATGTGATCAGAATTCAAGACGCTTGGCAACTGACTCCTATTTATGACGGTTGCAGTGTCCCGGGGTCACGTGATCCCTTTTGCGACCTTCCATCAAGCAAAGTCAACTGCAGTGACAACTGCAGTGATTCACTTAACAAGTGTGGCAAGAGAGAGAGCGTAAAATCGGACAAAATTCACTTAATAAATGTTTCACTTAGCAAAGTTGCGATCGTAGGTCAAGGGCGACCTGTATTTACATTTGAGTTCTATGCTGGTTGGGGAATTCTGGTCTGAAGTCCACAGGTCTGAAAGTTCCCAAGGTTGGAGACCCCTGATTGATGTGGCCCTTAAAGAGTCCACAATGACATGACTGCACATCATCCAATCAACAGTTAGACCAAGGGTCCCCAAACTTGGCAGCTTTAAGACTTGTGGACTTCAACTCCCAGAATTCTCCAGCTGGCTGGAGAATTCTGGGAGTTGAAGTCCACAAGTCTTAAAGCTGCCAAGTTTGAAGACCTCTGAGTTAGACAGATCCCGACTGTCTGCATCGCCGACACTGCTTTAAACAAAAGTAAAACTTTTACCTTCAAAACTTTATCCACTTCCTGTTTGTCTAGCTCTTCGCCGTATTCCCGGGCTAGTCGGTTCTGGATGATGTTTCGACGCACACGGTAGTTTTTGGAAAAGATTTCAAGCAAAATTTGCCGATGCTTGAGGAAAAAAAGAAAAAAAAAAGACATTGAAACAGCAAGAAAAAATATCAAGCAAGCGCGAGAAATATCAAACCGGGGTTGATATAAAGCGCCGATGGTTTCATTCGCTGAATTTACATGTTAATTTAGCTTGAATTTGGATGATAAAAGACTTCTGCTTAATCAGCAAACTCCCAGAAAAAAGAAAACCACCTCATATTTGCATTACCTTGAACCGTGGGTGTGTAAACACTAGCCTGCCAATATTATGTCTGTCCTATTTCTAAGTTCCCAATAGCTCTGGCTAATTTCTGCCAGTGTTTTATTTCCCCCTTTTTAAATAGAATCGGAATCAGAACAGAGCCGGAAGGGACCTTGGAGGACTTCTAGTCCAGCCCCCTGCTCTATACCATTCCAGACAAATGGCTGTCCAATCTCTTCTTAAAAACCTCCAGTGATGGAGCTCCCACAACTTCTAGTGTCAAGCCGTTCCACTGGTTAATCGTCCTCCCAGTTAAAAAATTCGTATTTGCACAATTGTTTTACATATTTAAACAATATCCCAATTATGATAGCTATCCATTTTCTAATTTAACCTTTGCTTTCATCCTTCCATTCTTAATCCCAATGTACAAAATACATCTTTATTGAACATTTATTCCCCAAGTGAAAAAGAAAACTGAAATAATAAATGATTATGATCTATAAATAAAAATTACTTAATTGGTGTTGTATAAATGGTATGGTTTGATAGATGGAAGTTAGGATAATTGGAAAACTGCATTAAAGAGCATTATTTGAATGAAGAACTATGTTTAAATGTTAAATTGCTATATTTCTGAAATTAAAGATAAGATTTAAATTTGATAAAGTAATAATGGAATAAAGATTTAATGTGGATTCGGAAATATAATTATGTTTGAACTGTATTGTCAATAGTGAGGATTTAGGGTAAGAATTGTTGTATTATGAGTTATTAACTGAATTAAGAATCAAGGTGGGTTAATAGAAGGGTAATTGTTTTGATTAAGTAAATATGTGTTAATTTTTTTAAAGACGGTTTTAGTTGAATATGTGATCTAAGATTAAGAAACAAGTGCTATGGCAAAATAGAATAGATAAAATTTTGTTAAAAATTGAACAAAGTGATAACCAGATCAAAGCTCTGTTCCGAAAGGATGTAATTTGTATTTTTGGAAAAAAAAATAAACTTTATGCAAAAAAAAAAAAAAAAAGTCATTCGACTGTTCAAAGGTACTGAAAAAAGGGATTTACGGCCAGTAAATTTATGGCAGTCCGCTGCATTTACAACTGTTTCAGCATCCCCATGGTTATGTGATCAAAACTGGGTTGCTTGGCAACCGGCATTGTATTTATAATGGCCGCAGCATCCTGGGGTCATGTGATTGCCATTTGGGACCTTCTCAAAACGAGTTTCCAACAAACAAAATCGATGAGGAAAGCCGAATTGGCTGAACCGCCATGTGATTCACTTAGCAACAACAGTGATTCATTTAACAACAGTGGCAAAAAAAAAGTTGTGAAATCAGGCGCGACTCATTTAAGAATCGCGTTGTTTAGCAATGGAAATTCTGGAAGGCGAAGTCTACAAGTCTTAAAATCGCTTTAGAGCATCCGATTTCTACTTTGGAAAATTCTCTAACTTCTAAATCAGAGAGCAACTTTTTCTTTTTTTTCTTTTTGCAAGAAGTTTTTTTTATTTTTATTTTTTCCAACACACAAATTACATCTTTTCGGAACAGAGCCCTGATCCGGTCATCAATTTATACAGGGGTTTTTTTTTCCTCCATCTTTAACAAAATTTTGTATATTCTATTTTGCCATAACACTTATTTCTTCAGCTTAACTCACCTATCTCAACTAATACCATCTTAAAAAAATTAAATCAAATTTACTTAATCAAAACCATTACCCATCTATTAACCCCCCTTGAATCTTAATTCAGTTAATGCTTCGTAGTACATTTCACAATTCTTACCCTAATCCTATTAACAATACTTAATCTTAAATCACCTATCTCCCCTGCTACCATCTTATAAAGAGTTTACTCTTATTTATTTAATCAAAACCATTACTCTTCTATTAATCCATTTTAAATCTCAATTCAATGAATACCTCATAATACATTTCACAATTCTTAAGCTTAAATCCTCACTATTAAAAATACAGATCAAACATGTTTATATTTCAGAATCTTATTTCCCTTTCTAAATTTGGTGAAGGAATAAGGAAATAAAGATTTATTGAGCACTATGCAAAGTAAAAAAAATGCGGGGAAGTTTTAGAAAGGGCAAATCAGAGAGCAACTTTTAACGTGCAACTTTGGCGGGAGAATATTTCCAGGTTTTTTGCCTACCTGGTCGTGAACATCCCCAGCTTCCCAGAGTGCAAACACCTTTTGTTCGTCAGGTAACGCTGTGGTCTGCGGAGGAAACTAAAAAAAAAAAACAGAAAGCAAATTTACAATGATTGGATTGACAGGGGCTAAAAACACACACAGAAGAAAGATTGGCGTTTGGATCTTGAGTTCATCTGAAGCAACCTGCATACCAACTTAAATTTGGCTCTCCTAAAGGCAAAATCCACTTTTTTAGCAATAGGACAGTCCGTAAAATTACTGAGATTCGAACAGAAGGTATAATTTTGTGGGGGGTAAAGGAAATTGAGAGTTTTTCTTTCCCTAAATCTCTCTGGGGAATTCTGGTAGTGGAGTTTACACATCTTAAAGCTGCAGGCAATGTTTTACAGGCTATTTTACTCTGGATTTCTCCCCGTGAAGCTATGAAACCCCACAATCTCAGCAAAATAATCACAGGAGGATCTACCTGTCATTAAAAAAAGGGGTCCCAGGAATTACAGGCAGCCCACTCCTATGTAAAAGGACCTATTTATTGGGCAATTAAGAAATCCAAATGCAAATTATAATAAAGAAATACAATATCTAATTCTACATATTATAACTGCATCTAGGATAACCTATGCACGAAATTGGAAAAATAATGTTATACGAAAAGACGAAGAGGGGATAAGGAAAATTTTGGACTGTGCGGAGATGGTCAAATTGACGAAAGAAATAAAAGGAAAAGATGAAACGGACTATTACTTAATATGGGGAAAATGGTACAAATGGTTAGAGGACAGGAATAACAAGCAAGAAAATATATAATAGAGATGATTTAGAAATCAGGAAGCATTCATAAAATGATATTAAATATATAATATGTGTAACGTAACATATGGATATAATAATTTGTATAATAAGTAAGGAATAGTATTTATAATATATAAGAAATAAGGGAACCACAAAAATAAGTATGTGAATATGTAGGGGGGGGACATAAACTGTGGATATATACTGATAACGGAACTGTTGTAAAATGGAAATTTTTCTTTTGTTTTAAAAGAAAAAAAAATAATAAAAGAAAAAAAAAAGAAATCCAAATGCCTTTTGAATAAAGATGTCAAATGGAAGACATGTTCTCTCGATATAGTTCGAACAACCGATATCAAACAAGCAATTCGTAGTATTTACGTACTAGTTGTTATTATTATTTATATAATCTTCCGTTTTCCCCACTACAACCCTGTGAGATATGCTGAACTGAGAAACAATTATCCAACAGCTTTTCTTGGCTTGATTTAAGCTAGAAATTAGCGTCCTGGAATAAGGTAAAGGTTCCCCTCGCACATATGTGCTAGTCGTTCCCGACTCTAGGAGGCGGTGCTCATTTCTGTTTCAAAGCCAAAGAGCCAGCACTGTCCAAAGACATCTCCATGGTCATGTGGCCAGCATGACTTAACGCCAAAAGCGCACGGAACGCTGTTCCCTTCCCAACAAAGGGGGTCCCTATTTTTCTACTTGCATTTTTTTACGTGCTTTCGAACTGCAGAAGCCGGGACAAGTAACGGGAGCTCATCCCGTTACGCGGCACTAGGGATTCGAACCGCTGAACTGCCGACCTTTCGATCAACAAGCTCAGCGTCTTAGCCACTGAGCCACCTGCAACAGGACACTTCAAAAATCTTTGAAAGGGAAAGAAAACATTACAATTTTCAATTTCCCCCCCCGTTTCAACCAATCGTATTTTTCATCAAACTATTGTAAGCGAAGAGCTATTCTAAATTAAACCACGCAGCAATAAGACAAAATTATTTACATAAACACGCCAAACAAGATCACTTCTTTCTCAGCAAATCCGTGGTTTGCTTTAAAAAACCTGAAGCTTGCTATGTTACACTACAATTCGGCAAGAAAACTTATCTTTTTAAAGCAACCGTAACTGACAAACTATAAGACCCGAGGAAGGCTAGCAAGCTGAAGATTTCTAAGCACGCCTAAAGCCCACTTAAATATGGGCATCTTGTAGTTTATTATACTTGCTCCTTGGCCCGTCTGAGGTCTTTGCCCTAATCATGGTTTAGTTTGCTGATAGCCCAGCATGCATAATCAGACCCGGGAAGAGGAGAAGCCGGTAGGAGGGGGGGAAAAAGCAGAAAATCCAGTTTCTCAGTTGCTTGGTGCAGATTTTTTCCCCCTAGGATATTTGCAACTGCAGACAGAGCAACAACATTATCGTAATCTAGTGTTACAGGGAGCCGAAGAAAATGTTCCCCCGCTTGGAAACTCATTTGCTCCAAAGCTCTGACTCACAACCAAAATTGCCTTCACTTCTGACGCTGCCTTAAAGTTTATTCCTGTTGACTTTGCTCAGGTCCTGTTATAAATCACACCCTGTCTGCTCAACTCCGCAAACTAACTTTGGCTACTCTATTTTTTTTCCACCGCCACCCTTGCAAACAAAATGTCTGCAGGCAAATTTCAGGAACACAAGTGGAAAAGTTTCGTGGAACAAGCTGGAGAAGCTCAGGCTCTTATTACTCTTCTTTTTATGAAGTTTAACTCGCTGGACGTTTCCATATTTGGGTGGATCTCAGATCCTGAAACGCTTATATAAGTACAGGCACTGCCCTTGACTACCGACAGTTCATTCACAGTGACCATTATTGAAGGGACAAATGGCCCCGGAAAAAGTGACTTAGGAGCCTTTCTCACACTTACGACCATTGCAGCATCCCCACGGTCACGAGATTTACAGTCGGATGCTTGACCAGGGACTCACATGAAAAATGGTCGTTAAGTCACGTTTTTCAGTGCCGTAACTAAACTAAACAGTTGTGATTAAACTAAACTAAATGAATTGTTGTAAATCAAGGACCGTGCTGGGAGAGATTTAATTTTTAATCCCGGCATCCCCAAACTCTTCGGTTTATCAACCCCCTTCAAGTTTTAGACACGCAGACACCCAAACATTACACGAAAATAATTTAAAAACTATGACTTTAATACACGTACTGTTTCCCCGGAAAGGAGACCCTGTTTTATATTTTTTTGGAACCCCGAAATAAATGCTTGGCCTTATTTTTAGGGAGGTCTTATTACTTTGCGGCACGTGGAGCAAGACGGGGATCCTCTTGCCATCTTACCTGATTTCCAGCTCTGTCTCCCTAACCCTAACCAGAGGAAATGGCGGGGACCGGCTGCTTATGCGTTTAAATATTTTTGGGAAGGGCTTATTTTAGCGCGTGCACTCAAACGCCCGATTGGGCTTTTAGAGGATGTCTTATTTTGGAGGAAACAGGGTAGTAGATTCACTTCTAAAAGTAATTGCAGAGGAAGAGGTCCACTTACAGGCACCATGATCTGCTTGCAGCCTATGTCCAACACCATGTCTTGCAACGTTTTGTCCGAAATCCCACTGAACAAAAGATTCCCAGGAGGTAAACTAGCCAGATGAAGGTTAAATAACCGTTTAAGCTCGTTCAGAGTCAGGACATATTGTTTCTTAAAGGTGGCCCCCACAAAAGCTCGCAGTTCCTCGGTGACCCTTTCTGGAACTGGCGTATGGCCGTTGATGGAGTCCAGGCTATCTTCCAAATGGATCCCGTTGACTAGTCCATTGTTGAGGTTCTCCGGGACAGAGGTCTCCATTGGTTCCTCGTCGCTGACCGGCTCCTCCTTGATACGGACCCCAAGGAGGCCCGTTGGGTGAGGAGACTCATCCAACCGGCTTTCAGCTTTCCTCTTTCGGTGGTCTTGGTCCAGCTGGCTGTAGCTCTGATTGACTTTGGCCTTGGCCAAGTTGACCCTCTGCTCTCCAGAAATCACCACTGGAGCAGCTGTGGAAAGGAGAACAAGAACCAGGGTTAAATGTCTATGGAGATTCTCAGTCATCCAAGGTTCATGGTTGTCCCAAAGTGGCTTTTTTTCAAGAAGCAACTGGATTTTTTGGGTTTTTTCTTTGAAGACGTTTCCCTTCTCATCCAAGCAGCTTTTTCAGCTCTGAAGAAGATGCTTGGATGAGAAGCGAAACGTTTTGAAAGGAAATACCAGAAAGTCTAAATTGCCTCTTGAAAAAGCACCTTTGGAAGAACCAGGGTTCGCTTGGTTATAACAAGAACCAAGGTTAGCTTGGCCAAGATGATGCAAGAACTTGGTTCTAGCTAGATGTAGAATACCTAGAAAATTGTAGGAGGAAGACTGCTTTTGATGACTTCATTTATTTAAAATGGCTCTTGAATCGTTCAGCCGCTGCTACACACTGTTGTGGACCGTCAGCAGAGCTGGCAGCAGATTCGGACAGTGAGGAGGTTGGGGAGGAACATGGGCCAGTCCTGGCGTCTGGGGAAGGCTCGGATGAGGGCTCTGCGTCAGAGGCAGAGCGGGGGCCAGGGCCGTCTGACAATTATCAGCTGCCTTCGGAGTCAGACATCAGCGAGGCAAAAGAACAGCTGGAGCCTGTTCCCAGTGTGGGCATACACAGAGTTGCCAGACAAAGGGAACAGCTAACGAACAAGGGTCAACTCAGAAGTAAAGCCACAGGTGGACGGTGAATGGCCCCTCCCAGAGGGAATAAAAGAGGAGTGAAAGGGGAGTGGAGTTTGCAGGAGACAATTAGTTCGCTTAATTGGTTCGTGACTCTCAAGATTTCTTGCCAAGTGTTGAAAATATCGGCCTGGCAGCTCTCCAAGCCAGATAAGGTCTGTGACTGTAAATTCTCCCTTGAAAGACTTAGCTGGATGTGAATGAGAAGAATTCACAGTAACTTAATAAAAAGGGGTTTTTGTTGGGACAAGGAGTCTCCTTCATGCTCTCGGGAAGCCTAAGTCAGAACACACACCTAGTTTTCCTCCAAGGTCTTATGCATTAAAAATAAACAAATCACCTTGTGGTAAGCCATGGTTTTTATTAGACCATGGTTGTCTAAGAAGCCACCGTAGCAGGATCGACTGAATCTAAGCCAAACCAGCCTCTGAGAACATCATTTTAGTGTTTTCTGACCTTTGGCTTCCTGCTACCTAGTTGTCTCTGGTTCTCCAAACACCTTACCTGGCTGTGCAGCTGATTTCTTTGAAGCCAGGTGCTCTTTAGACAGGTTGTATACTTTTTCCAACCTGAAAAGAAGAGAAAAGGAACAATTCGCCTCTGGAAAAATCTTTGAATGGCTCAGTCAGCAGGCACCAAGAATCTGCAGCACTTCGGATACGAAGAGGAACAGAGGTTTTGGGGGTGTGCAGACCCCACCTCTCAGTATCTCTTACAGGGAAATGTGTGTCCCCTCCCCTCCTGATTCACACAGCAGAACTACAATCCCAGGAAAAGAAAGTGGGAGGAAGGCAAAGGAAGGGAAGGGAGGAAAGGAAAGGAAAGGAAAGGAAAGGAAAGGAAAGGGGGAAGAGAAGGGAAGGAGGAATATAAGGAAAATGAGGGAAGGGAAGTGGGAGAATGGAAGGGGTAAATGCAGAAAGGGGATGGGGAAAAGGAAGGAAAAGAAGGAAAGGAAAGGGGGAAGGGAAGGAGAGGGAAAGGAAAGGAGGGAAGGGAAGTGTGAGAATGGAAAGGGAAGGGGTAAATACAGAAAGGGGAAGGGAAGGGGGAAAGGGAGAGAAAAGAAAGGGGGGAGGGGAAGGAAAGGAGAGAAGGGAAGTGGGAGAATGGAAAGGGAAGGAGTAAATGCAGAAAGGGGATGGGGAAAGGGAAGGAAGGGAAGGGAGGAAGAAAGAAAGGGAAGGGGAAGGGGAGGGAAAGGGGAAAGGGAAGGGGAGGGAAAGGAAAGAAGGGAAGTGGGATAATGGAAAGGGAAGGGGTAAATACAGAAAGGGGAAGGGAAGGGGAAGGGGAAGGGGAGGGAAAGGAAAGGAAAGGAAAGGAGGGATGGGAAGTGGGAGAATGGAAAGGGAAGGGAAGGGGGAAATGCAGGAAGGGAAAAGGGGAAGGGGAAGGGGAAGGGGAAAGCAAGGTGAAGAAGGGATGAAGAAGGAAGAGAAGGGAAAGGAATTACTTACTTAGCTTGAATGCCCATCCAAAGCATTTTTTGCCTCTGCACCACATCTGGATGCTTCTTGACAAAATCTTCGTCATAGCGGAGCTTGAATTCCCACCCTCGGTTTATCCTCAAGAAAGAGACGTGTTCCAGGAAGTCTTTCACATCTTCTGGACCAAGCTGGCACAAAGAACAGATTTTTTTTTTTAAAAAAAAATATCATTTTCACAACGAAAGGCAGCAAATGCTGCACAAACTATCCATAACTTGTTTCAAAACACCCAGCTGCCATTCCAATGACAGGCCGTCCTCGCCTTACAACCCCAACTGGGGCCACCATTTCCGTTCTTAAGCCATGAGGTTGGTTCAGCGAACTGTGCCCGATTTTACGACCGTTTTTCCTACGGCGGTTAAGCGAGTCACAGCAGTCGTTAAAGTGAGTGACATGGCCGATCAACGAATCCCCTTGTCGGAAACTGGCTGGGAAGGTTGGAAAATGACAATCACGTGACGCTCGATTCTGCCACCGGTTGCCCAGCAACCAATTTTTTTTTTGAACAAACATACATAAAACCATCTTCAATTGCAAACAGTCGATCGATTGATTACAAGTCTTTTGTGCATGATTCGCCAAATTCACTTACAATTTACAGTTTACCTAAATTTTCATATCATTGACCTAATAAATATCTATATATTGTTATCCTCATTAATCCTTTATTTTGACTACGGCTATTTCTTCCCTCGTTATTATTTAAAATATTCTAAGATTTGAATTGATTGTTGTTATAACATTCATTTCATCCTGAATCTATCCAGTAATCGTACCTCTCTATGTTATATTTCACATACTTCTAGAATTCTTGTATTGTGAAGATCTCTACCTTATTTCAATTCCATATTTTTTTATCTAACCGTTGGTAAAATAGGTCCCATATCTTAATAGTATTGTTTGTCTTCTTGTTCTCTAATTTCAAATGTCAATTTGCTCATTCCAGCACATTCCGTTATTTTACCAGCAACCAAATTTTGATCAAGGGATCGTGGGGAAGCTGCAAGGATTGTTAATGGTGAGGATTTGTCCTAAGTCACTTTTTTTTAAAATTGTCACTAAAGGAAAGTCCCATAAGTGCATTTTCCAAAAGGCAATGGGCCTTTTGGGGTTTTTTTTCCCCTTGAAAACATTTCACTTCTCCTCCAAGAAGCTTCTTCGATTCTTGGATGAGAAGCAAAACATTTTCAAGGGAGAGAAAAAAACCCACAAGAAAAGTCCAGTCAAAGAAATGATTGGTATAATGAAATTTGGAGCATGGCAACAAACGATAAAACTAACAACAGGAATTAAATTTACAGAAGGGATGATTAAAACAAACCATTATAATGAAATATGGGGGGGATTTTATAAAATCGGTGTTGGTGGAAGTTAAAGGGAATACTCAAGAATAGTATTTTATTCTTACTCAAGAATAGAGCTCAATAGAACCTACTCAAGAATATATGCTATTTTGGAGGGGATTAGGACACATTCAGAATATATTGTATATTTTTTAGCTGTTATAGGAGAAGAAATTTAAGGGGGGGAATGGTCTCTGGAGATGAGGGTGCACTGTATTATTTGCATCTATTTTCTTTTTTGTATTTGGATGTGTATGTATATTAAAATAAATTAAACAATTTTTTTTAAAAAAAAAGTCCAATTGCCTTATGGAAAAAGTACTTTTGGGACACCCATGACCTGGAGGACTGAGAAATCTCCGTAGGCCTAGAATTGAAGAATTTTCCTGAAGGACAAACAAAACATTTTCAAGGAAAATGGAAGCCATCTTGTTTGTTGGATCTTGAGGCCTGTTACATTTACTACTGTGGGAAACTAGGAGGGAGGACTGTATGGAGCAGGGGAGATATGTAGTCATAATAACATTCCTTTCTCAGAGAGTCAAGGACATCTTGCCCTGCACCTGGAGTGGTGTGCCTGGGAGGCATCTCCAGTTGGGATGATGCATTGATTGGACCACGTGATGGACATGTGGATGCTGGGCAGGGACTTGGACTTTTCTTTGGGTGAGGAAAACCTGGAAGCGTTCAGATTTGGGTTTTCCCAGATGTGCCAATATGACATCTCTCATAAAATGGAACTTTGAGGTACTTCAAGACTAATAGACTAAAACATATGAAGAACGGTTGCAGGAACTGGGCATGGCTAGTCTAGTGAAGAGCAGGTCTTCTTTCGTTGGGGGTGTTACCTAGAACCCTGACAATAACCACAAGAAAATTCCAGTTGCCTTTTGAAAAAAGCACTTTTGGGACAACGGTGACCTGGAAAATTGAGAATCTCCACAGAAGGAAATAAAATGGTTATAAGTCGAGCACTACCCATAATCGGATAGAGAAGAGAATTGCATTTATGGGAATAATGGCCACCCCAAAGCTTGGGGTGTGGTCTTCCAGAGAAAACAGGGAGACGGGACTACGCCCTAATCGACACAAACTTTCTTCAAAGAAGGAAACCTGCTACCACTTGTTTGTGAGCTCAAATATGCATGTATGCATGTGTGTTCATACACAAACACATATACATATTAAAAAGACGCGCTTGTTTGCTTCTCAAGTATTGGGGTGTGGGTGCAAATGACATACCAAAGACCGTAGTAATATAAAAGTAATCATCTGTGGAATTTTAGAGGATTGCATTTTTGGGGTTGCGTGTCTTCTTTGAAAGAAGATACTCTTGACTTTTTGAATTTTAACTCCATCATCATGCTAATAACAAGAGGCAGAGATTTAACTCTGAGGAGGGACAAGCCGGGATCTGCAGAGCGAGAAAGTTTATTTCTAATTTAGAAGCCTTTGTGGGGTTCCATCTTTGCTGCTTATTGTGCAAGCCAGTTACTCAGTTTTAACAGAATAAGGGACTGGACCTCGTAGGAAGGGACCTCGTAGGTCATCTAATCCCCTTCCCAAGCAGGGGACTCTCTGACTTTCTGACAAATGGCACTTCAATCTCTTCTTGAAAGCCTCCAGTGATAATTCTCCCACAACTTCTGAAGGCAAAGCTGTTCTATTGGTTGATTGTTCTCACGATCAGAAAATTTCTCCTTATTTCCAGGTTGAATCTCTCCTTGTTCAGTTTCCATCCATTATTCCTTGTCTGACCTTCGGGTGCCTTGGAAAATAGCTTGACTCTTTCTTCTCTGTGGTAGAACCTCAAATATTGGAACCCTGCTATCATGTCTCCCCTGATCCTTCTCTTCACTAGACTAGCCATGCCCAGTTCCTGTAACAGTTCTTCGTAGGTTTTAGTATTAGAATGAACAAAGATCATTCAAATGGCCAGGGACATTCCCATTTTAAAACATTATAACCCAAACCTGGTTTGTCTGTCACACAGAACAAAACAGACCTCCAATCTCGGGCGCAATGCCATATGGTGGCATTTAGAAAACCACACGATCTCTAGTCCTAATGTATGCATCCTAGATTTTTTTTGGGTTATCACATCTGGGCCACCAGGCTGATGGTGGACTTCAGTTCCCAGTATCCCTTGGCTAGCACGGCCACTGGAGTGGTTTATGGGAAGTGGTCTGGAAAGAGGCCCAGATGGGAAACCAACAAGCAAAATTTGGGGAAATTTGTCTTGAAAAACAAAGCTGATGCCTGGTCACCTCGACCAGGAGTTCTCCCAACCTGGCAACTTTTAAGACTTATGGATTTCAACTCCCAGAATTGAGGAATTCTGGGAGTTGAAGTCCACAAGTCTTAAAGTTGCCAAGTTTGGAGACTCCTTACCTAGCCTGAATTAAAAAAAAAAACAAAACCCAAAAGTTTAGGAAGAAACTTACTTTTGTTACAGCAGCAACTTCCTTCCGTACCACCCACCGATCCTGGGTGAATTTCCATATCTGGGGGGAAAAAAAGGAAGATACATTTCAACCTGGTGAATGCCTTTATGTCCATGTTATAACATACAGTAGTGGCCAAAATTGTGGAAACCTTTTTGGGAAAAGTGTATTTTTGAGGTTAATGACACCACTTCTTTTTTTGGAGTTTCAAGATAATCCTATTCCACTGCTGGAATCGCCTGGGAATAGCCCAGACCTTAACCCAATTGAAAAATCTATGGAGCCGACTAAAGAAACTTATTAGTCAGAAGCAACCCAGCAATAAAACCCAGTTTATAGAAGTCATCATTCAATCTTGGTTTCACATGATAACAGCTGCAGAACTCAAAAACTTGGTTCACTCCAACTTGGAAAGTTGAAGATGTTGTAAGGCCGTCATTCATGCTAAAGGTTAAAAGTATTAACTGACATTCAATGCTGCATTCTAACCACTGTGCCACCACAGCTAATCAGCAGTAGTTCTTAGACTTATATATCGCTTTCACAGTGCTTCATAGCTCTCTCTAAGCGGTTTACAGAGTCAGTATTCTGCCCCCAACAATTTGGGTCCTCATTTTACCGACATCAGGAGGATGGAAGGCTGAGTCAACCGTGAGCCGGTCAGGATCGAACTGCTGGCAGTCAGCATAGTTCACCTGCGATACTGCATTCTAACCACTGCGCACCATGGATGGATGGATGGATGGATGGGAGGGAGGGAGGGAGGAAGGAAGGAAGGATATTGAGAGTGAAGGAAGGAAGGAAGGAGGAAAGGAAGGAGCAATAGCACTTAGAGTTATTTGCCACTTCACAGTGCTTTACAATCCTCTCTAAGCAGTTTACAAAGTCAGCCACTTGCCCCCAACAATCTAAATCCTCATTTTAAATCGCCCAGGCATAAAATTATAACAGACTTCTCAAAACGGACATCAAACTCTTGCTGCAGAAGGAACATTTGAGAAGGAACAAATGCATTCTTGGTTGGGTGTTTTGGTACTCACAACAAAATCCCTTCCTCGGCACAGGACTTCGGCTGGGACACCACTGTGTGGGCTGGAGGTATCTTTGGGGTAAAGGATGTCACTGTGTCAGGGGTAAAGATAAACATTTATTAGCCGTAGCGCACTATCAACTAGCCAGGCCAAAAATCCAGTCCAATCTTGCAATATGGGTCGTCCTCGACTTATAACCACAATTGAGCCCAAAACCTGCAACCGTTCGAAGTTATGATGGGTCTACTTGGCGGGAACTTACAACCCAGATTTGAAGTTCTGATGGTCAGCTCCCATGGGCTTGCTTAACGACGATTGCATTTCCTTAACGACTAACGCAAACAAAGCCATGAAAACGGGTTGGCTACATTGGTTGACCTGATATACGACCACACCATAGGTTACAATTGGGACGGGCAGGTGCCATTACAGTCGTAACTCGAGGAATATCTATATAGCAACTGGAAAGCACAGCCCTCCCCCTTGTTGGAAATTTAGAATTTGGCAGGCCAATCTGCAATTAGCAGCATGCAATACAAATAAAGCTAATTTTTTTGGTCACCTTTTCACCACCCAGTTCCCCTGGACTAGCAGCGCCACCTGCTGGATGCTTCGCAAAACTGCCGTCGGATCCGTCCCAGAGGCCAGGAGGCTCATTAAACTGGCAAAAGCGATGACTTTCACTGTTAGGGGGCGAAAAAAGCAGGGATCCATCAGCCCCAGCCAGCTAGAAGCCCCCCCCCCCAAAAAACAGGGAAACTGGAGAGCAACAGATGCTAAGAATCCTACCCAGAATTCATTACAGGCCCCAATCAGGAGGGACCATTCTCAACAAAAGCATCTTAAGTTACTAATACTTGGAGGGGAGACCACTCAGAGATCACTTGTCAGATGGAATAGAAGTTGGAGAAACTCCCCCCCACCCCCCAAGGCAGGAACAAATGTTAAGGGTAACAGGGCAGTCCTTATTTATTATAATTTATTAATTCAATTTGTATGCCGCCCCTCTCCGAAGACTCAGGGCAGCCTTGAACCCTATATTCACCAAAGACCCACTCGCTCGCTGAAGTGAGCAAAACAATTTAGCAAGGGAAAAGAGCAGCCTGGACTGATGGGGGGGGGGGGGGAGGGGGTTTCTTAATGAATTTTAAATTGTTTTAAATTGGATTTTTTAAATTTTATATCGTTTTAATGAGAAATATGCATTTTTGCCATTGTGAGCCACCCTGAGTCCTTGGAGATAGGGCAGCATATAAATTGCAAAATAAATATAAATAAATAAATAAATAAATAAATAAATTTACCATTTTTCATCAGAATCTTAATCTGGTCGGCCAAAGGGAGTGTTCGCAACTGAGCCATAGGCAGCACATTGCTTGGCGCTACCGGTTTTTCCCTGTACGTAAAATAAAATAGCCATTAAATCCTGACTCCTCAAACTATATGCCTTCCATTGAGGACCTGTATACTGCACGAGTCAAAAAGAGGGCTGGGAAAATATCTACAGACCCCTCGCATCCTGGACATAAATTCTTTCAACTCCTACCCTCAAAACGACGCGATAGAGCACTGCACACCAGAACAATAGACACAAGGACAGTTTTTTCCCAAACGCCATCACTCTGCTAAACAACTAATTCTCTCAACACTGTCAAATAATTTACTAAGACTGTATTACTATTATTCTTTACTTCCTTACTAGTATCTATCTCTTCTCACTTATGACTATAACCATGTTGCTTGTATCTTTCAATCTATATTGTTTTTATTTGTTTCCTAGTACGATTTGATAGCTTATTAGTAACCTTGACTATCACTAAGTGTTGTATCTTTTTACTCTTGATGAATGTATTTTATCATCTTTGTGTACACTGAGAGCATATGCACCAAAGACAAATTCCTTGTGTGTCCAATCACCCTTGGCCAATAAAGAATTCCATTCCATTCCATTCCATTCCATTCCATTCCATTCCATTCCATTCCATTCCATTCCATTCATTTATTCTGTTCTGTTCTGTTCTGTTCTATTCTATTCATTCTGTTCTGTTCTGTTCTGTTCATTTATTCTATTCTATTCTATTCTATTCTATTCTATTCTATTCTATTCTATTCTCTTTTCTGTTCTGTTCTGTTCTGTTCTGTTCATTTATTCTGTTCTGTTTTGTCCTATTCATTTCATCTATTCTATTCTATTCTATTCTATTCTATTCTATTCTATTCTATTCTATTCTATTCTATTCATTTATTCTATTCTATTCTATTCATTTATTCTATTCTATTCTATTCTATTCATTTATTCTACTCTACTCTACTCTACTCTACTCTACTCTACTCTACTCTACTCTACTCTATTTTATTCTATATTTAAAGTTCTCAGCTTAGTGTTTCTGTGTGTAAACTCAATCGATAAGAATCATCTAAGCTACTTAAGAACTGAAGAAGCTTCCTGGATGATAAGTGAAATGTTTTCAAGGGGAAAAAAATCAAGAAAGACTAGTTGTCTTTTGGAAGAAGTACTTTTGGGACAAAAGTGACCTGGATGATGGAGAATCTCCATAGAACTAAGCTACTTACTTTTCTTCTTCTATGCTTGGTGGAACCAGCATCATCAAGTATTCACTGTGGAGAAAGAAGAAGGAGTATGGATTTGCCTTGAGAAAGGAACACAACAAAATTGTCATTGAAACCAATAGAAGGTAGCTGGCTTAGTCATCTGAAAGAAATCCAAGCCAATCAAATGCATAAAATGTGGGACATCTGCTCATGTGTTTTTCTAAGCAATATTGACAATGGTCTTGCAAGAGGAATGGTGGCTCAGCATCTCGGCATTCCTCATTAGCAGCCCAACTGATCTTGCGGGGAAAATGGACTGGATTTCAATTATTTATCTTCTCCCTTTTCCTCACCTTGGCGATTTAATTAATTCCGTGTTCCCAGCCATGCTGTGACCTTGGCTGAATAAATACTGGCGCTCGTGCTCAGAACGGCTATCCTAGGAGAAACAGAAGAGGAAGAGCCATGGATTCCACCAACTTTAATGGACATTTCACAACGATTGCATGAAAATATACAGGCAGGGGCTAAGCTTAAACTGTTTTTTCCTGTTCAGGAAAAAGAAGAAGAGTTTTAGGAAGGAGAGGGAAGAACAAAGGAAGGAGGGAAGAAAGAAAATAGGGAAGGAAGGGAAAGGGAATGGAAGGAAAGGAGGGAGGGGAGGAAAGGAAAGGAAAGGAGGGAGGGAAGGGGGAGGGGAGTGGAGGAAAGGAAAGGAAAGGAAAGGAGGGAGGGGAGGGGAGGAAAGGAAAGGGAAGGGAAGGGAAGGGAAGGGAAGGAAAAGGATCATGGACTATTTGGAACTGACACCTATTTCTTTTCCCCTATAATCAACTGCCATGAAGCTGTCATTGTTTTAATAATTCTCACAGGGGAAGAAGATCTGGAAAACCAAGATCTTTACCATCAGATTGTATAAAACGTGGGGGGTGGGGGGAGAGAATCAAATCAGCTTCTTTAGCAGACCATTTCTGCAGATGTAATAACACACTGGCTGAGTTTGCCACTTGTGCGAGACCACTTATTGTTAGCAACGGTTTCTCGCTTCAAGCAGGGGCCAGCAACTTCTAGCCATAATGCCATACGAGGTCCTCAAATCCCCTTTTCTCATCCTTAGAACCATCTCTGGTTGATATTCCTGAAAATGACCAGCAGTTCCTTAACATGTTGGAAGTAAGAAACACACCCAAAGTGGAACCAAGTTGCTTGTTGTTGTTTTAAGAAAAAGTAAACCTCTCGATAACCAGGATAAAAAAGGGGAATTTTTAGCTCCACCCTTCTAAATGATCTGGCTCTGCCCACTGTAGTCCTTTTTTCTTTTGCCAAGATTGTGTCACTTTTGCCCCTAAAAGTTTACGCCCTCTAAACCGTTCCTTAAACCCCATTAACGATGAATTATTCAACAAACTAGGGTTAAACCAACCATGGTTTAATGCGCTGCGCACACACAGTCCTGGAAACCTACCTTCAAACCGTAATAATGGAGATGAACCCAATGCTCTTCCGCTTGTCTTTTCTGCAGGAATTCGTAAGATTGAACTCGCCGCTGGCGGGCTTGCTCCGACTCTGGCCGGGAGAACCTCACCTGAAAAGAGACCATCCTGTTATTACGGGATGCGATCGGAATTCCGAATGAGATGGGAACGGGCGAAGATCTCCTCTTTCAAAGAATGGACACCTCTCTCAGACCGCTCGGCAGCCTGGGCACTCCAACAAACCACGCTGAGACGAGATGCTCGAGCAAACAGAAAAGCAGTTTATTTTCGTCTTCCAGGAAGCCGTAGATTACGCTGAGTTCACCAAAAGGGATAACACAAAGTCGGCGTTGGGATTCCCTCACCCCAACTCCGTTTAAATAGCCGCGCTGTACAACCAGCCAATCAGCGCTGCTTCCAGGTTCCACCCCACCCATTATGCAAAATTGCAATTAATCATGGTTAGCCTAGCCCGTCCGCAGCGTGACCGACCGCCTAACTCGTGACACCCCCTCCACCATTGTGCCCATGTGTTTTCTCTTGATAGCAGGTGTGTTCTCTCCACCCCACCTAGCAGGTAAGTCCTTTGGTCTGATGTGTCAAGCTGGGCAGGCTTGACAGGCGGCTCCCCCTACCAGGAGTCCCCCTGGAAGACAAAAGCATAAAGTTATAGCAATCGCTATCAAACCACCCCACCCAGCTTGCCAGGTTTGTTGGGATATTTTTTATGAAATTGAAGACGTAGCCTATTTGCATTAAGGTTTTCTAATGGAACC
This sequence comes from Masticophis lateralis, assembly GCA_030761175.1. Classification (NCBI taxonomy): domain Eukaryota; kingdom Metazoa; phylum Chordata; class Lepidosauria; order Squamata; family Colubridae; genus Masticophis; species Masticophis lateralis. The sequence goes on from JAUDYJ010000013.1 coordinate 6,558,406, forward strand.
CAGGTTGCGTCTTCCAAGGGATAGCCTTTCCATCGTACTAGGTAGTACAACTTATTTCTGCGAACTTTGGAATCTAAGATCTCATCTATTTCATATTGATTTGTGTAAAGAGGTCCAGGGCGGGTTAACGGGTCTCGTGTTTCCGTTACCGGTTTGAGGAGACTACTATGGAAAACAGGGTGGATTTTTCCTAACAAGGGTGGTAACTTCACCTCGACAGTTACTGGATTTATAACTTTTGTGACCGGAAAAGGGCCGAGATATTTAGGGCCCAATTTTTTGCTGGGTACCTTCAACTTGATGTATTTTGTGGACACATACACCTGGTCTCCAACTTTGAATGGTGTAATGTCTTGTCTCTTTCTATCGGCGTATTTTTTGTACTCGTCCGCCGCTTTTCCTAAGGCTGTTCTGATGGTTGGCCATACTTGACAAATCCTCTCCCCCCACTCCTTTGGAGTTGTTTGGGCTTGACTAGTTTCCTCTAACTCAGGGATAGCGGTGAAGTCCCGCCCATGCACCACTTGGAAAGGTGTGACTCCTGTGCTACGGTGTACCGCATTGTTATACGCGACTTCAGCAAATGGTAGGAGTTGTGACCAGTCGGACTGTTGATACGAAACATAACACCTTAAGTATTTTTCTACCATCGCATTGGCCCTTTCTGCAGCTCCATTGGTACTTGGGTGAAACGCTGAGCTGAGCCCTTGCGACGACCCTAATAAGGTGATAAAGTCTCTCCAGAACCGGGCCGTGAATTGTACTCCTCTGTCTGATATTATTCGAGTCGGAGCTCCGTGCAACCTATATATATGTTTCACGAACATGTGTGCTAGTTTTCTCGCGGATGGGAGACCTCGGCAGGGGATGAAATGGGCCTGCTTTGAAAAGAGGTCAATCACGGTCCAAATGACCGTGTACCCATTACTGTCAGGGAGGTCCACAATGAAATCCATTCCTATCTCCTCCCACGGTTTGTTGGGGGTCGCAACAGCTTGTAATAAGCCCAACGGCTTACTAGTGTTTGCTTTTGTTGTTGCACATATTTTACACCCTCTGATATACTGTTCTGTATCCTTTCGTAAGCGAGGCCACCAAAATTGTCGTCTAACGAGATGCAACGTTTTTAGGAATCCGAAATGTCCTCCTATTTTTGCATCGTGACATCTGTGCAACACCACCGGTCTTAATGGTTTAGGAATGTATAATTTGGACCCTACCCAGGCAAGACCATCCCTCATTGTTAGTGTGGTTCCATGTTCCTTTACCCAAGGGTCATGGCTTACTTCCCGTTGCAACTCGACTTTTAAGGTATCAGGATCTAAAGAGGTAGCTTGTGTTCGTGCTGCTTGTTGTGGTTTTGGGATGATAGCCTGAACTATTTCGTTTCTCTTACTATTGAATTGTGGCATGCGTGATAACGCATCGGCTAGAAAATTCTTCCCACCAGGAACATATTTGAGATCGAAATTGAACCGGTGGAAATATTGTGCCCAACGAACTTGCTTTGGTGACAACTTTCTCGGTGTCTGAAGGGCCTCCAGATTTTTATGATCGGTCCATACTTCGAATTTCTGCCCAGCCCCTTCCAGCAAGTGGCGCCAGGTTAGCAACGCCCATCTTACCGCAAAAGCTTCCTTTTCCCAAACAGCCCAGCCACGCTCAGTTGGTGTAAGTTTGCGTGAAGTGTATGCGCACGGTTCTAACTGTCCGGTTTTTGTCCGTTGCAGTAGCACAGCAGCCACGGCTACATCGCTGGCGTCTGCTTGTACAATAAATTGCAACGTCGGGTCTGGGTGTTTAAGTACAGGCTCTTGGGAAAAGAGCCGTTTCAACTGCTCAAAGGAGCATTGACACTCTGGTGTCCACGAGAGTGGCTGTCCTGGTTTTACTTTCCCTATGATGTGTTTTGTTTTCCATAACTCAGTCAAGGGAAGGGCTACCTGAGCAAAAGAGGGTATGAATTGGCGATAAAAGTTGGCAAAGCCCAAAAAACTCTGCAACTGCTTTCTAGTTTTAGGTGCCTGCCATTCTAATACTGCCGCTACTTTCTTGGGATCCATTTCCACCCCTGTGCCCGAGATGCGGTAACCAAGATAGTCCAAAGAGGTACGGTGGAACTCACACTTGGACAGCTTGACAAACAATTTTGCTTTCAACAATTTTGTGAGAACGGTTCGTACTAACTGTATATGTTCTTCCATCGTATTCGAGTATATAAGAATGTCGTCCAAGTAGACAAGAACTCCTCTATATAAATGCTCATGCAAAACGTCATTAATAACTTGCATGAATACAGCAGGTGCCCCCTGGAGCCCAAACGGCATTACGCAAAACTTAAAACTGCCTAACGGGCAATTAAAGGTGGTTTTCCACTCATCTCCAGGTCTTATTCGCACCCGGTAATAGGCCTCCCTCAAATCGAGTTTCGTAAAGATCTTCCCTGTGGACAAGGTAGCCAGCAGGTCTTTCATTAAGGGTAAGGGGTAGAGGTGTTCTACACACACCGCGTTCAGCCCCCGGAAATCGACACATAAGCGAAGACCGCCATCCTTCTTTTCTCGGAATAGTACCGGTGCTGCCATACGGGCACGACTCGGTTGAATAAACCCCCGGGCTAAGTTTTTGTCAATGTACCGCCGTAGTTCCTCGAGCTCAGGCTTTGTCATTGCATACATGCGTGGTTTGGGTAATTTTGCCCCAGGGATTAATTCTATGGCACAGTCCGTAACCCTGTGAGGAGGCAGTATTTCACATTCTTCTTCAGCAAAAACAGCCGCTAAATCCCTATAGACATCTGGATATCCCTCCTGTGGAGGATTGTGGTCAACCCCCCTATTCCCAGTTCCCTGGGGTAAGCGCTCCTGTACCATCGGTTGCGACTGCGAGCCTACTTCCAACCGCACCTTCCGAAACCCATCCTCCCACCATATGACTGGCTGCCACTTGTCTAACCAGGCTAGACCCAATATCAGGGGTTCTACCATATGCTCGATTATCACAAAACAAAGCTGTTCTCTATGTGCCCCTATCCTTAGCTCTACGGGTTCTGTGACATAACGAGCTGGCTCCCCATCTAGGAGTGACCCATCCATTTGTTCAAAACGAATTGGAGCCCTCAGCTTCCTGATTTGAAGCCCCAATTCTTGGGCCACAGCTTTTCGCATTAGGCACCGGGTGCATCCAGAATCTAGCAGAGCACCATGATGGGCTTCTGTTAGGGTGCGTATGTTTTGTAACACTACCGGGAGTACAAAGGGACTTATTGGGTCGCTTACCATAGGATCCTCTGGTGCACTATCGTCACTGTCCTCCGACCGCACCTCGTCTCCCCCGACCGGTCTCCTGTTCTCCAACAAGGTGGCACGGGTTCCACGGAAGGTTGGTGTGGGCGTCGGTGGCTTTGCCCGTTCTGTAGTTGAGCGGACTCGCTCTCTACTCCTGACCCCAGGAGATGGCCCTTGTGTGCGGGGCGATGACAGGGGGGCCACAGGGCACTCGGCAGCCCTGTGCCCAACTTGGTTACATCGAAAACAACGGAACGAGGTAGCCCGTCCTCCACTTGTGACCGGTTTGATGGTAGGTGAACCTCCTGGATTCAGCTCTTTTATGGCTGGGGGTTTAGTCCCAAATCTTTGTGGTGGAGTAACCCGTGGTCGGAACTCACGCAGCCCGACCTCCAGTTCCACTGCTGCTTTACACCATTCTGCCAATAGGGGTGGTAAACCACGATAGACACATGCTTGTCTCACCTCTCTATCCAGACCAGCACGAAATTGGTGGACTAACAATCGTTCGGGCCAAGAGCGGAGTCTCCCAGCCAGGACACGGAAGTCTTTGACGTACTCTTTCACCGGCCGGCCTCGTTGTCGAAGGGCTAAAAGCTCTCCTTCCGCCACCTGGATTCTAGCACTATCCTCAAAACGGATCCGTAGAGCGTCCAAAAATAGCCCCACATCGGCCAACTCTTTTGCATGCTCATTATGCAGGTCCGCAACCCAGTTTGCTGCTTCGCCCTGTAGCACTGCTGTGATTGCAATTACCATAGCCCACTGTGAAGGATACAAGCGCCCATACAGATCCACATGGCTTAGGATTTGGCTAAGGAAAATAGCGACTTTGTCTGCGCTGCCATCAAATGAGGCTTGTATGGGTGGTGGGCCCCACCATTGTTGTTGCTGTTGAACACCTGGTGCCCATATGGGTGGCAGTGGCGGGCCACGCACCCCCAGTTGGTCCCTCTCCTCCCCTCGGCGCACGTCGCTATACCCCCGCACAATGGGTGGCCGTGTCTCTCTCCCTTCCATCCTTCGGGGAGCCTCCTGTGTTTCGCCTAGAGACGATGTTCGGGGCCCCGTAGAGCCGTGCTCTGTTGCCTTTGTCCTGCCAGCCTCTATCCCCATGCGCAGCTTGGGACTTGCTAGATGAAATCGTGGTTCAGCCCTGGATCTCCCTTGCCACGTGCTGGTTGTCTCCCCACGTTCAACCCACGGCTGCCAGGACGCTGCATCACGGAAACTAGCTTCCCCGAACTTCTCTCGTAACGTCTCTAAGGTGGACGAGCCAAGGCTACTGGAAGAGTAGGTCCAATCCCCCTCCTCATCCTCTATCCATTTGCGCTCCCGCCACCCCTGAAACGCGCCTTCTGGCCGATACTGAGTTTGACTCCTCTGAGACCCAGTCAAGGCAGGGCTAGTCCACCAATCCCCTGTGGAGCCCTTTCCTGTACTTACTACAGCTGGGCTTTGCTCCCCGCTGCCAATGTCCACCTTCAATGACTTCTTCTCCTTTTGCTGGCTCTGCTCGCCACCGCTGATATCCACCTTCAGAGCCTTCCTCTCCTTTTGCCTGACCACGGGTGGTTCCACAGCGGCTTTTCCCTCCAGCGGCTCCAGCGGGACGACAGGGGTCTCTTCTTCCAGAGCTGCCACCAGCCCAGCCTCCGGTAACGCCCCCACCGCCCCTTCGGCCATCCTTTCACAACGGGAGAGAGAAATCCAAAAAGGAGAAACGCCGACTTTCTCTCAGACCGCTCGGCAGCCTGGGCACTCCAACAAACCACGCTGAGACGAGATGCTCGAGCAAACAGAAAAGCAGTTTATTTTCGTCTTCCAGGAAGCCGTAGATTACGCTGAGTTCACCAAAAGGGATAACACAAAGTCGGCGTTGGGATTCCCTCACCCCAACTCCGTTTAAATAGCCGCGCTGTACAACCAGCCAATCAGCGCTGCTTCCAGGTTCCACCCCACCCATTATGCAAAATTGCAATTAATCATGGTTAGCCTAGCCCGTCCGCAGCGTGACCGACCGCCTAACTCGTGACACCCCCTCCACCATTGTGCCCATGTGTTTTCTCTTGATAGCAGGTGTGTTCTCTCCACCCCACCTAGCAGGTAAGTCCTTTGGTCTGATGTGTCAAGCTGGGCAGGCTTGACAACCTCCTTTGTCGAACACAAGGGTCTGCAACCTTAAAACACTCAAAGAGCCATTTGGATACGTTTCCCACAGAAAAGAAAACACCGGGAGCCACAAAACCCTTCCCGTGCCTGACTATTTCTTGAGTGGCCACAAAACTAGCATACGTAGTTGAATTAAACGTTCTGTTTTCTTCTGAAACTTTTCTTTTCTTGGATTTATCCATGGTTGGCCTACCAGGGGTTGAAAAGCTCAATAAATTGCGTGTCGGCGGGTGTCGCACATTGGCAGTTGTGACTCATATTTTGAGTGACAGGGAGCCACAGCAGAGGGGTGAAAGAGCCACAGGTTGCTGACCCCTGGTCTAACAGCAACCAAAGGAAAGAATTGAGAGATAGTGAATTATGAGAGATAGAGAGAATGAAGGCTATTGCTTAATGCATTGTAAGCCGCCCTGAGTCTCCGGAGAAGGGCGGCATATAAATCGAACTACTAAATAAATAAATTCCAAAATGATTCCCAAATGACTCTGGGCAGTTTAGCACTAGAACCAAAATATATATATCTTAAAAAGTAAAAAAGATGTCACACGCTGGAAGAGCAAAATAACAACAACAACAACAACAACAACAACAACAACAACAACAACAGCAGCAGCAGCAAGTCATTTTCCCAAAACAAAACTTATTGTGGCCGTATGTCAAGGATTACATCTTTACAAACCGGTTGCTAAGAACCCGAATTTTGCTCACAGGACTGTGAGGAAGCTGCGAGAGTTGTAAACAGTGAGGACTGGTCCATCAGTCACTTTTTTGGTGCAGCTTGGAATGGTCACTAAACCAACAGTTGTAAGTCAAGGACTACCTCTATATTCCTGGGAGTAAAGACAGGTGTCAGAGAACATCTTGACGTACCGTAATTTGCTTGACGTCTTCCTCAGCCTCATCCTGGGAAGAGTCCCCATCTGTGATGAGAAAACGGTGGGAATTAAAGAGAAAGCATTTTAACAGCCAATAGTTGCTGCCTGTGGGAGCATACACAAACCTAAATTATCAGAGCTGCAAAAGAAACATGGGAAAACAGCCTGTTTTACCCCATAATGGGAAATTGGCTGAATTTAGAATGCCAATAAGATGGATGTTCGAAGCAGAAACCTGATTAGTAATAGCTCTTAAGACTTATATGCCGCTTCATAATGCTTGACAGCCCTCTCTAAGCAGTTTACAGAGTCAGCATCTTGCCCCCAGCAATCTGAGTCCTCATTTTACCGACCTCAGAAGGATGGAAGACTGAATCAATCTTGAGCCTGTCAGGATTAAATTCCTGGCAGTAGGCAATCTGCAATACTGCATTCTGATAGACAGGTAAGATGGATGGATGGATGGATGGGAAGAGAAGAAGAAGAAGAAGAAGAAGAAGAAGAAGAAGAAGAAGAAGAAGAAGAAGAAGAAGAAGAAGAAGAAGAAGAAGAAGAAGATGATGATGGATGGAAACAGTGAGAGACAGAGAGATATATAGACATAGAAAGACAGAGATGAGATATAGATAGCAATAGTACTGAAGACTTATATACCGTTTCACAGTGCCTTTACAGCCCTCTCTAAGTGGTTTACAGAGTCAGCCTCTTGCCTCCAACAATCTGGCTCCTCATTTTACCGACCTCGGAAGGATGGAAGACTGAATCAATCTTGAGCCTGTCAGGATTAAATTCCTGGCAGTAGGCAATCTGCAATACTGCATTCTGATAGACAGGTAAGATGGATGGATGGATGGATGGATGGGAAGAGAAGAAGAAGAAGAAGAAGAAGAAGAAGAAGAAGAAGAAGAAGAAGAAGAAGAAGAAGAAGAAGAAGAAGAAGAAGAAGAAGAAGAAGAAGAAGAAGAAGAAGAAGAAGAAGAAGAAGATGATGATGGATGGAAACAGTGAGAGACAGAGAGATATATAGACATAGAAAGACAGAGATGAGATATAGATAGCAATAGTACTGAAGACTTATATACCGCTTCACAGTGCCTTTACAGCCCTCTCTAAGTGGTTTACAGAGTCAGCCTCTTGCCTCCAACAATCTGGCTCCTCATTTTACCGACCTCGGAAGGATGGAAGACTGAATCAATCTTGAGCCTGTCAGGATTAAATTCCTGGCAGTAGGCAATCTGCAATACTGCATTCTGATAGACAGGTAAGATGGATGGATGGATGGATGGGAAGAGAAGAAGAAGAAGAAGAAGAAGAAGAAGAAGAAGAAGAAGAAGAAGAAGAAGATGATGATGGATGGAAACAGTGAGAGACAGAGAGATATACAGACATAGAAAGACAGAGATGAGATATAGATAGCAATAGTACTGAAGACTTATATACCGCTTCACAGTGCCTTTACAGCCCTCTCTAAGTGGTTTACAGAGTCAGCCTCTTGCCTCCAACAATCTGGCTCCTCATTTTACCGACCTCGGAAGGATGGAAGAATGGGCCACGGCTAAGGGACCGGGACAGAAGAGCCGTGGCTCAAAGTTGTTGTGCCTTAATAACGCGGAGGCGAGACCCCGGAGGAGAAACAGGCCGAGCCAAGGGTTCAAGGTGAAAAGTCCTAGACCTGAGCAATTCTGGGAGTTGGAAGTCCTCCTCTTGTTGGCCGGGGAATTCTGGGCGCTGAAATTCGTACATGCTGGCTGAGGAATTCTGGGAGCTTTCTAGAGTTAAGAGCTAGGCTGTAAAGGCTATAAACCCTGGTTAAAACACAGGCAGCCATTTTAAACACGGAAGCTGGCAATCTTCTCAAACCCAAGTGCAGAGAAGATGGCGTCCTACTTACGCTCGGTAGCAGCTTCGCGTTCTCGGTATTTTGCGTCCGCTTTGTCCAAGTAGGCAAAACTTGGCCGCATCTGCAGGATCCCATGCAACGGAGTCAAGTGAAGCTCCCCTGCAACAGAATAAAGCAGTTTTTTTTTTTTAAAAAAAAAAAGAGAAATAGCAGAGACTAGATCTAAAACAGCGTTTTTCTAGCCTAACCATTTTAAGATGTGCCGACTCCCAACTCCCAGAATTCTCCAGAGGGTATTGCTGGCTGAGGAGAGGAAGTCCATGCATGCTGGCTAGTGAATTCTGGGATCTGAAGCCTACATATGCTGGCTGAGGAATTCTGGGAGTTGAAGTCCACCGGTTGAGGAATTCAGGATTTTAGAATCCATTCCTACAGGCTGAGGAATTCTGGGAGTTGAAGTCTACATATGCTGGCTGAGGAATTCTGGGCACTGGAATCCATGCACACTGGCTGAGGAATTCTGGGAGTTGAAGTCCACCGGTTGAGGAATTCTGGATTTTATAATCCATTTCTACAGGCTGAGGAATTATGGGAGTTGAAGTCTACCTATGTTGGATTTCTGGGAGTTGGTCCACGGGTTGAGAAATTCTAGATTTTAGAATCCATTCATACAGGCTGAGGAATTCTGGGAGTTGAAGTCCACCAATTGAGGAATTCTAGATTTTAGAATCCATTCATACAGGCTGAGGAATTCTGGGATCTGAAGCCTACATATGCTGGCTGAGGAATTCTGGGAGTTGAAGTCCACCAATTGAGGAATTCTAGATTTTAGAATCCATTCCTACAGGCTGAGGAATTCTGGGAGTTGAAGTCTACATATGCTGGCTGGGGAATTCTGGGCACTGGAATCCATGTACACTGGCTGAGGAATTCTGGGAGTTGGAAGTCCACCGGTTGAGGAATTCTGGATTTTATAATCCATTTCTACAGGCTGAGGAATTATGGGAGTTGAAGTCTACCTATGTTGGATTTCTGGGAGTTGGTCCACGGGTTGAGAAATTCTAGATTTTAGAATCTATTCATACAGGCTGAGGAATTCTGGGATTTGAAGTCTACATATGCTGGCTGAGGAATTCTGGGAGTTGAAGTCCACCGGTTGAGGAATTCAGGATTTTAGAATCCATTCATACAGGCTGAGGAATTCTGGGAGTTGAAGTCCACCAATTGAGGAATTCTAGATTTTAGAATCCATTCATACAGGCTGAGGAATTCTGGGATCTGAAGCCTACATATGCTGGCTGAGGAATTCTGGGAGTTGAAGTCCACCGGTTGAGGAATTCAGGATTTTAGAATCCATTCCTACAGGCTGAGGAATTCTGGGAGTTGAAGTCTACATATGCTGGCTGAGGAATTCTGGGCACTGGAATCCATGCACACTGGCTGAGGAATTCTGGGAGTTGGAAGTCCACCGGTTGAGGAATTCTGGATTCTATAATCCATTTCTACAGGCTGAGGAATTATGGGAGTTGAAGTCTACCTATGTTGGATTTCTGGGAGTTGGTCCACGGGTTGAGAAATTCTAGATTTTAGAATCCATTCATACAGGCTGAGGAATTCTGGGAGTTGAAGTCCACCAATTGAGGAATTCTAGATTTTAGAATCCATTCATACAGGCTGAGGAATTCTGGGATCTGAAGCCTACATATGCTGGCTGAGGAATTCTGGGAGTTGAAGTCCACCGGTTGAGGAATTCAGGATTTTAGAATCCATTCCTACAGGCTGAGGAATTCTGGGAGTTGAAGTCCACTATGCTGGCTGGGGAATTCTGGGCACTGGAATCCATGCACACTGGCTGAGGAATTCTGGGAGTTGAAGTCCACCGGTTGAGGAATTCTGGATTTTATAATCCATTTCTACAGGCCGAGGAATTATGGGAGTTGAAGTCTACCTATGTTGGATTTCTGGGAGTTGATCCACGGGTTGAGAAATTCTAGATTTTAGAATCCATTCATACAGGCTGAGGAATTCTGGGATTTGAAGTCTACATATGCTGGCTGAGGAATTCTGGGAGCTGAAGTCCACCGGTTGAGGAATTCAGGATTTTAGAATCCATTCATACAGGCTGAAGAAAACACATTTTAGCTCTGGGAGCTGAAGAAAACACATTTTAAAGTGGGTGAGGGGAGAAACCTTGCTCTAAAACAAAGGCAGCCCTTGGAAAGATAGAATTTGGGTGAACAAACAAAACAAAGATTTCTCATCAGGTAGAAAGGCAGTAAACTAGGCAGCTACATTCACACAACCTGCTAAAACCTGGTTAGATATTGAAGGAGTTTGGAGGCGTCCTACAAACGCAGCTGTTTAGAAACCTCTGAAAATACAGCCTATGTTATTTAACTCCATTGCTAGCTTGGATGCTGTTTTTCATGCCCTCAATTTTGCACCAGAAATCCGAAGATTTTTAAGGGCTTTTTAAAAAAATAGTTTATTTTGGAAAACCACAAAGGCAGGTGGATATAACAACTCACCTCTTTTGTAGATAGCAGCAGCGTATCGTGAAATGTTGCTGGTGGTTTGCGAGGAACAGAAAGTCTGCTTGTCCATCAACTTCCTGGAAAATATGGAAGACAGAATCTCAGTGAAAATGATCTTGTGGGAATGTGGGAATGATCCCACATGTGAGAATGATCTTGGTAGACCCGGAGAAGAGACAACGGTTGGATAAGAGAGGATATAGCTTGCAAGTTGTATAAAGGGTGAAGAAAGAAGCAGATGCAGTAGATGAGACCCTCCCTAACTTCTCAGGCTGTAAAATGGGAGCAGGGGGAGAGAAATTTGTACTTTCAAATTGGCATGGATTCTATTAATGTGGCGTTTGTCAGCTTTGGAAGCCATATTAGGCCGGAAGCTCCAACGCTGCCAAATCTACCATAAATTCTACAATAAAATAGAATGAACTCATCGGGTCGTCTTTCCTTTCGTCTGGTCCATTTGGTAAGAGATGGCACTCAAAAATAAGAGCCTTGGTGGCGCAGCAGACTAAAGTAGCACCAGCTGCCTGCAATTACTGCAAGTTCAAATCTCACCAGGCTCAAGGTTGACTCAGCCTTCCATCCTTTCGAGGTAAGTAAAATGAGGACCCGGATTGTGGGGGCAATATACTTTAACCGTTTGCTTCCAGAAGTACTCCATCACTGGAGGTTTTCAAGAAGAAATTGGACAGCCCTATATCTGACATGGTATAAGGTCTCCTGATTGAACAGGGGGTTGGACTAGAAGACCTCCAAGGTCCCTTCCCGCTCTGTTATTGTGTATTAACTTGCCAATCGAAAAACCCTGGCGAAGGTGGGGATTTCACGCAGCTGAACCCAGGCATCAGTGCAAAGGCAATACTTACGAAGAGTAAGTGTTGGTCTCATCCGTACACGTGCCATCTACGTTGAGGGCAATCTGTTCCCCTTTGCTACGACAGTAGTTGGAATTCGAAGTGTCAATGGCCATTTCCAGTTCAACCTGAACAAGAGCAGATGGGTGAATCAGCTCAGCAGAGTGAGTGAAAGGCAACCACTCATAAAAACTAGAGAGAAAAAATTAGGTGCCGATTTTGATAAAAAATGAGACACAGGCTGTGTGTGTCAACTCGCAAAGCATCCCCGGCCTGCTCTCGAGTTGGGGGGATGGGAAAACCAACTCTGCAGCTGCGACGAGGCAGCACATCAGTCAAAACAAAAACACATTCCAGCCATATATCTGTCAAGGTAGTGTCCGCGGTTACCCACAGTGGCCAGAGGGGAATGATCTCTACAACCTACGAAATTGCTTTGTTGGAGAATGTGACACAACTCAGGAGGGGAGGGGGAAACAGGGTCACAGCTGGAAGGTAAATTACGTGAGGTCAGAGTTGGCTTCGCTTGGAACATGCTGACATGAAGCTCCTAAGAAATAACTGGATTTCTTTTGAAGCTTGGCTTGAGGCTCATGATTTAATTAGGGCATTGATCTGAACCCTGACACTGCATATTTAAGTAGCAGATTAGGCATATTAAACCCTGGAGGGATCAATAAATTTTTCCTTTTAAATAATAATTTTATTCAAGGTCAGATTTAAAGAGATAAAAAGAAATACAAATTTTAAAAAATAGTAATAATACAAAATAGAAAGAGCACAAAAAGTAAATATATATATATATAACGAATCCAAAGAAAAATAGAAAACAAAAAAGATAATGATGCCAAAGAAAATAAATATATAAAAAAACTGTTTCCCCTTTATCAATACGAGTATAAACATTAGTAATGTACCCCTCCCACTTAAAATACAACAAATGATCTCTTGTTATATCCCATCTTTTTATTTCTACACAAATCCTTAAAATCTCGTCCTTCAGTCCTGGCTAGCAAAAGTCTATGAAAGTTATTGCAGATCCCAACGTTATCCATTTTAACCTGGAAGATATAAGCCTTTGAGAAAAGAGAGTTGAATCAATTTAAATAATGCTTGGTTTGATCAAGAGAATCCAAGTTGTTTTTGGGGGGGGGGGGGTTTGGAAAAGTTAAGACTGGGAATTTCATTGCCGCTATGGACACACCATAGTGTGAAAAAAACCCACATAGCTTTTGCTTGGTCTTGGCCAAACACTTCAAATGAAACAAGTTGAGTAACTTGTTGCTCATGGTCGTTGTCTCTACATGTTCCATCAACTCACCCAATTAGATGTGCTTCATCAAGCACAGTAGTGGCCAAAATTGTGGAAACCTTTTGGGAAAAGTGTATTTTTGAGGTTTGATGGCTAATAACACCACTTTTCTTTGGAGTTTCAAGATTATCCTATTCCACTGCTGGAATGGCCTGGGAATAGCCCAGACCTTCACCCAACTGAAAATCTATGGAGCCGACTAAAGAAACTGGTTAGTCAGAAGCGACCCAACAATAAAACCCAGTTAATAGAAGGCAATCTTTCAATCTTGGTTTATTTATTTATTTATTTATTGGTTCGGTTTATATGCCGCCCTTCTCCGGAGACTCAGAACGGCTTACAATGCACTAAGCAATAGCCTTCATACTTTTGTATATACCTGCTTAGTAGGGCTTTCGGCCCCACTCCCTAAGCGGTGTTCTTTTTTATACAAAGTCAGCTTATTCCCTCCACAATCCGGGTCCTCATTTTACCTACCTCGAAAGGATGGAAGGCTGAGTCAACCTTGAGCATGGTGAGATTTGAACTTGCAGTAATTGGAGGCAGCTGGCAGCTAAGTGCTATTTAACAGCGGTTTAGTCCGCTGCTCCACCAAGGCTCCCTCGTTTCACATGATAACTGCTGCAGAACTCAAAGACTTGGTTTACTCCATGGGAAGATGGTGTAAGGCTGTCATTCATGCTAAAGGTTACCCAACAAAGTATTAACTGACATGGGGATCATTTTTGTATAGCTCGTTTTTTCTACGTTTCACTTTTCTTCTTTATACTGTTAACTGCTATTCTAATAGCAAATCGTTCATCAAAGTTATTGCATTATATTCTTGATTAAATTCTCTTTCCATTGATATATAATTTTATGGTACTACTCCCCCCAAAAGTGGGGGTGTTAGCTAGTTTTAGAAAATACACTTTTCCCAAATTTCCACAATTTTGGCCACTATTAAGCCATGGCTTAATGAAAAACATTAAATACCAATTCTAAGTACCACAATTAAATTTTATTCAGTTATTTCCAAACAAACCTTTACTCTCTTTTAGCCATCACGTCAGGGTTGAACCATCTCGAATCTTCACGTATTTTAAATTATATAATTAATTTCAATCCTTCGTTATTGCCTGTTCTGGCCAGAACAAGGCATAAACAATAATCCAAAAATATAGGAAGAACAGATTTTCTGCCCTGACACCATATTAACCCAGCAAGAAAGTAAAATTTCTAATAACAGTGGAATAACAGATTCTTAAGAAAGGTTTAACCAGATAGTTTCTCCCCACTGTTAAAACTTCATCTTAGTTTTGAAACCATCTCTTAAATTTTTTAAAAAGGTTTTTAAAGTGGCATCCAACCTTCTGTTGCTTTGGTTTGATCTTCGCCGAGAGATGAGTAACCTCATTGTAAGTCATCGAAGCCGGACGAATAGGATACTGCAACAAACCAAGATGCAACTACAGTTAGCTTTTAAAAAGACTCCTTCAACGGGTTTCTCTTTTTTTAAAAAAAAACTTGCATGGAAAAAAAAATACCTGGAACAGATAGAGTTTTTCTGACAGGCTTTTTGCCAGGTAGACGTCAATCTAGCAAAAAAAGACAAAAGGCATATTTCAAAATTATTTTTCCGGATCTTTGATTCTGACCCATGGTAAAGTATCTCGCCCAAACTTGCAATTCAAAAGAATAAATCGGGTGTAACAAAACAATTAAAAAATAAAATGACGTACTGGTATAAAAAGGAAGGCAAGAGATAATAAATGTGAAGCCTGTTTTTCCTGAAATGCAAGAAAGCTGGCATAATAATTGAAGCAGGGAGTTTGAAAGGTGTTCAGCTGAAAAAATATTTCATTTAAAAAGGATGCTTTATTTTGAAAATGAAGATCTCCGCAAAAGAAGAGATTGGTATGTAATTACAGAGGGGTGGATTTGACAAGATAAAGCAGTTTTCAAATAGAATAGAATAGAATAGAATAGAATAGAATAGAATAGAATAGAATAGAATAGAATAGAATAGAATAGAATAGAATAGAATAGAATAGAATAGAATAGAATAGAATAGAATAGAAGAATGTATGGAATGGAATGGAGAGGGAAGGAGGGAGGGAGAGAGAGGAAGGAAGGAAGGAAGGAAGGAAGGAAGGAAGGAAGGAAGGAAGGAAAGAAAGAAAGAAAGAAAGAAAGAAAGAAAGAAAGAAAGAAAGAAAGAAAGAAAGAAAGAAAGAAAGAAAGAATGAATTCTTTATTGGCCAAGTGTGATTGGACACACAAGGAATTTGTCTTGGTGCATATGCTCTCAGTGTACATAAAAGAAAAGATACGTTCGAGCTTCATCTTAATTTTTCACTCTGAAATTACAATGAATATTAACTTTGCACCACAAAACAGTGATCAATGATAAAGCAGATAACCTGAAAGAAAAACCTTGCTACTGATAGTCCTCGATTTATGACAGTCAGGACCAGAAGGCAGCTATTAAGCAAGCCATGCCAGATTTTACCATCTTTTTTAGCATGGTTGTTAAGCGAATCAGCCCAGTTGTTAATCAGACGGTCGTTAAACAAATCGGCTTCCTTCATTGAGTTTGCTTCTCAGAAACCAACTGGGAAGAGCACAAATGGGAGATCACATAATCCCAGGACAGGCAAAATCATAAATACACGTTGGTTCCCAAGTGGCCGAATTTTGACCCCAGGGATGCTACAACGGTCGTAAGTGCGAGGATTAGTCGCAAGTCACTTTTTTCAGCGCCGTCGTAACTGCGAATGGCTGCTAAACGAATATGTTGTAAGTCAAGGGATACAGATGTATATTTTCTATGGGAGGAAAAGCCACAATAGATACTAAAGAAGATTTTATTTTTTAAAAAAAAATTCACTACTTGCCTCTTGTATAATAGGGTCATCTTCCTCGTTGGCCATAGTAGCATTGGAATAAAATTGGCTTTGCGTTAACCTGAAACAAAACACACAAATCACCACAATTCTGATCTCTTCACTGGATTCAAACAAAGCTTTAAGATAAAAGGCAACCAACAACATACAGGCGGTTTTCGACTTACGACCACAACCGAGCCCAACATTTCTGTTGCTAAGCGAGACATTGGTTAAGGGAGTTTTGCCCGGTTTTACGACCTTCCTTGCCACAGTCGTTAAGCGAATCTGGCTTCCCATTTGACTCTGCTTGTGAGAAGGCCGCAAAAGGGGAATCACGTGACCCCGGCATACTACAACCGTCATAAATATGAGTCGCTTGCCAAGCATCCAAATTTTATTCGTGTGAACATGGATGCTGCAGCGGTCATAAGTGTGAAAAACGGTCATAAGTCCCTTTTTTTAAAGTGCCGTTGTAACTTCGAATGGCCACTAAACGAATGGTTATAAGTCAAGGACTATCCTTTCATTTACACTTCCATCTTTTGTTGAAAGACACCCTGAAAAAAACGATCCATTTCCTCTCCCAGTTCTTTGTCTTAATTTTCTTCCTCTTCTATTTATTTCAAGTCACAGATTAGCAACAGAGCTATGAACATAAATCACCCGAAAATAGAAAAATAAAAGATTATATTGACAGAATACAATCGTTATTTCCAACGCAATAAACAGATTCATAGTCCCCTTTCTTTTCCAATTGTGTATCTTAATAAAGTTCTATGTTTCAAAGATTATACATTATTACTTGTATTATATTGTATTATAAAGATTATACATTATTACATTAGTATTTAGCTTTTGTTCACTGTGCAGGTACTCCTCGACTTATGACAATCTGAGCCCAAAATTCAGGTCGTTAAGCGAGACATTTGTTAAGTAATCTCTGCCCCATTTTTTTTTACAACTTTTCCAGCTACAGTTGTTAAGTGAATTCACTGCCGTTAGTAATGTGGCTGTTAAGTGAATCTGCCTTTCCCCGTCGAGTTTCCTTGTCAGGAGGTCGCAAAAGGAGGAATCACACATAACCCTGGGGACACTTAACGCCGTCGTAAATGTGAATCAATTGTCAAATTGATCGTAAATGGATCGCCTCAATAACAGGGATACTGCAGCGTGAAAAAAATACATCCTAAGTCTCTTTTTTTTTCCCAGTGCCGTTGCAACTTCGGTCACTAAGCAGAACTGCTGTAAATTAAGGACTCCCTGTCCTACCCCTCTCCCTCTACACAGCCTGCTTGTGTAACACACAACCTCACACCTTCCCTACCAAAAATGAGGATTGCTTCTTGGTTTAAACTTCTCTTGGGGCTGAGTCCAATGAAAGCAGCCATCTCGTGCTCTTCCCCCCCCACCCCAGGCCCTTGCTGGGGAAGCTTAGATCAGGGTTGGATGCCAAGCCATCTTTAAACCCGGTTTAAGAATCCAGGTTTGGGAGATCTGGAGCTGATGCAACCTTTTGCAAACCTTTGCAAGGAATTCAAGGATCAGCCAGGCTGGATCTCTTTCTCTTCCGGGTGGGGGGTGGGGGGTGGAGAGGGATCCACCCAGGGTTTGGAAAGACAGGGGAGGGGGCGGCAAAAGGGCAGAGGGGCTCTCCCACACCCCACACCCCAATTTGGACTTCTTAACCTCAGTGCAATCCCAGGCCCTTGCTGGGGAAGCTTAGATCAGGGTTGGATGCCAAGCCATCTTTAAACCCGGTTTAAGAATCCAGGTTTGGGAGATCTGGAGCTGATACAACCTTTTGCAAGGAATTCAAGGATCAGCCAGGCTGGATCTCTTTCTCTTCCGGGTGGGGGGGGGGGGTGGAGAGGGATCCACCCAGGGTTTGGAAAGATATGGGGGGCAGCAAAGGGGCAGAGTGGCTCTCCCACACCCCCCCACCCCAATTTGGACTTCTTAACCTCAGTGCAATCCAAAGGGGGGCGCCGTGGGGACCCCCAACCCAGCCTTGCCAGGCCTTGCAAACCAGTTTTTGCAAAAGGATGCTTACCGCTTTGGTTGCAAGCATGCAACCTAGGATGGGGGTGGGTGGGTGGAGGAGGAGTGGGGTGGGGGGCCTTGGATCCGCCAGCCCCCCAACCCTCTTTTCTGACCTGGATGCAACGTGCAAAGCAAAGCCCGGGATCGCTCAGCTCGCAGCCATGTTGCGGGAAACTCCTGCAAAGCACGTGGGAAGGGTTTGGGGCCGCCTCCCGTACCCATAATGCTCGCCCCAAGGGAAGGGAAGGGAAGCGGCCGCCAGGGGGCGCTGCCAGCCTTTGCATTTCTCCACCTTGCTCAGCTCGCGTGTTTTTATTTAGCCAGACGGATTTAGACGTGCGCGGTTGTGCGCGTTAGGGCTGCTGCTTTTTGCAAAGAGATCCCCCGACCTCCCCCCCCCACACCTTTTTTTTTTTTAAATTTAAAAAAAGGGATCTTGGCAGCGGTGGGATTCGAACCCACGCCCCCGAAGAGACTGGAGCCTTAATCCAGCGCCTTAGACCGCTCGGCCACGCTACCGTATTGGAGAAAAAGGAAGCTGCACAGCGTATTCATGGCTGCAAAAAAAAAATGCATTTCTTTGGCTTTTGCTCAATTTTGCACAGGCACCTTTTTTTTTTTTTTTTTTTGCAAAAAAACTTTTCTAAAGAGTCCAGATTTAGAGGGAAGGTGAAACTGGATTCTATGGGTGGGATCTATGCCCCCCCCCAGGGGAATCTCATCTGCCCATTGGATGAGAATTAGAGGTAGAGGCATAGAATCAAAAATGGTGTGATAGATAAATAGATAGATAGAGATAGATAGAAAAATAGATAGAAAAATAGAGAGATATAGAGAGAGATAGAGATAGATAGAAAGAAAAATAGAGATAGAGAGATAGAGAGGTAGAAAAATAAAGATATAGAGATAGATAGATAGATAGATAGATAGAAAAATAGAGAGAGATAGAGAGATAAAGAGATAGATGATAGATAATAGATAGAAAAATAGAGATAGAGAGGGAGAGAGAGATGAGAGATAGGTAGATAGATAGAAAAATAGACAGAGAGATGAGAGATAGATAGATAGAAAAATAGAGATAGAGAGACAGATAGAGAAAAAGAGAGAGAGAGAGAGAGAGAGGTAGATGAGAGATAAATAAAAAGATAGATATAGATGAGAGATAGATACCGTGTTTCCGCGAAAATAAGACCCTGTCTTATATTTTTTTGAACCCTGAAATAAGAGCTTGGTCTTATTGCCATGCGCTCAAAAGCCCGATTGGGCTTATTATCAGGGGATGTCTTATTTTGCGGGGGAAAACAGAGTAGTCCTGTTTTTATAAAGACTTCCTCATTCAGATGGTACCACTGATGGTTACAGCAATTTCTACAAATGCGTTTATGGAAATGATTATTATTGGGGAGGAAATAACATTCTGGAAACTGAACAAGGAGAGAGATTCAACCTAGAAATAAGGAGGAATTTTCTGGCAGGGAGAACCATCAACCCATGGAACAGAAGTTGCCTTCAGAAGTTGTGGGAGCTTCATCCCTGGAGGCTTTCAAGAAGAGATTGGACGGCCATCTGTCCGAAATGGTGTAGGGTCTTCCTGCTTGGGCAGGAAGGTTGGACTAGATGACCTACAAGGTCCCTTTTTCCAACTCTGTTAATCTGTTCTGTTCTGTTCTAAATCCTTAGTAAGGCCACACCTGGAATCCTGCATCCAGGTTTTGGTCCCCACATTACAAAAAAAAGGATGCTGAGACTTAGGAAAAAGTGCAAAGAAGAACAACTACTAGGACAGGGGTCTGCAACCTTAAACACTCAAAGAGCCATTTGGACCTGTTTCCCACAGAAAAGAAAACACCGGGAGCCACAAAACCCTTCCTGTGCCTGGCTATTTCTTGAGCAGCCATAAAACTAGCATATGTAGTTGAATTAAACGTTATTTTTTCTTCTAAAACTTTTTTTTTCTTGGATTGACCCATGGTTGGCCTACCGGGGGTTGAAAAGCTCAATAAATTGCGTGCCGGTGGGTGTCGCACATTGGCGGTTGTGACGCATATTTTGAGTGACGGAGACGCAGCAGAGGGGTGAAAGAGCCACATGCAGCTCCAGAGCCGCAGATTGCTAACTCCTGTACTAGGATGATCAAAGGCCTGGAGACTTAAAACATATGAAGAACAGTTGTGGGATTTGGGTTTGGCTAGTCTAGAGAAAAGAGTAAAAAAATGCTAAAAAAAAAAGTTTTAAAAAGGTTCAGACGATCAGCTGTGCTGCGCCATCTTCGGAACTACCGGTTCGGCAAACCAGTCACATTTGTTACTACCGGTTCAGGCGAACTGGCCTAAACCGGTAGCATTTCAGCCCTGTGTGAGGGGCACCGTTGGAAGAGCTGAAGAACCAGATTAGGGAGAGTAAATTTTTGTGGCCACTAAGCGTTGACACAGAGTTGATGGCTGACAATCCACCAATCCATTGGTCGTGATCCTGAGAATTGTTTAAAACCGCGGTGTCTGTGAATTCACATGACGTATATATTAAACTCCAGTTATTTACAATTTCTTCCCCAATGCGAACACAGGAAATGGTTAGTTTTATTTGGGAAGGGAAGGAGAAATTGCAGATTATTTCATCATTCTAAGGAGCTACGAGATCGCAAAGTTTGAGAACGTCTGCCATAAAATACAATTGGGGGTGGGCTGCTGGGGATTTGCAAGGGTTTGGGAGAACCTCTTAAGATTCTGTGTAGTTCGAAGAACCCCCAAATCCCACTCTTGGCTGGCCTCACCCACCCCTCCCCTGAGTCCCTATGTGGCCTGTTTTGGATGCAGGTTAGTGCAGGGAGCACACAGAGGCTCAGGTAGAGCGAGAAACGGGCCTACTGGAAGTTCAGAAAGGCTGGAAACAGGCCTCTGGAGCCTGGGGAGGCCGTCTCCGCCCTCCTGGAGGCTCTAGGAAAGCCTCCAGAGCCTGGGGAGGTCAAAAACGACACCACCACTCCCCGCTATGATGCAGGCGGCCAACTAGGCCACACCCACCACGCCACCAGGCAAAGAACCCTTGAATACATTTCCCAAACAACTGCAAATAAATTCAAGAACCTAAAAAAAAAACAGTAAATCCACGACGGCTAAGATTTCCAAAGAAAGATGCAGACAAAATCCGTCCTTGAGAAAGTTTATTGAAAACATATTACAACATTTTCTGCCATTTATTTATTTATTTATTTAATGTAAACGTAATTCACAAGACGTGAACTCTTGTGAATTTAAAACTCTCTCTATGCCACCAGCTCATCCCATCTGCTCTAATGCTTGTTAGCCAACGTCTAATGGTTTGCTACTACTCCTTACTTACAGCCAGAGGCTCAGCGTGTAGCGCTGCTCAAAATACTACATTCATCGCCGTTTTACAAGATTCGTCCATCTGTCGAGCAAATAGAAATCAGCAGAAGCTTGCCAGTCAAATCCAGGATGTCTTATCTATCCGATGTTCTTGATAGGATCTGGACAGAGAGGTAGTAGAACCATACATCTAAGGCAGGGTGCAGAAGGAAATGGAATTCATGGACAATCGGATTGAAAAACCCGATTGCAGAGAACACAACCCCAGGCAGGGAACCATGGAAATGCCAACTCCATCCTTCAACACTAGGTCTGTTGCCACTGGGAATCTGGGTTCATTAACAACAGGGTAAATTCGATTCCAGATCCCTGTCTGTAAGAGATTGGAAAGCGAAACCCAATAACTTTCTCCCTTTTTACATTTAGCAAAAGTGATCTCTTACTATCTTGGATCCAGAATAAGGATCACACACACAACTCCAAAGGCCAAATCAGAAATGTTTTTAATTAGATAGAAATCAAGACACTTTCAGAGAAAGTTTGAAAGTTCTTGAATTCGGGCAGATCGTGATTTTTATTAATCTGCAGGGATTCTGTACTGATAAGAAATCCGTCCTTTTGAGCTACTGTGGACAGTCCAAGATGTAAATTAAAACACCTTATTGTCTGCTTTTCAAGAGTTTGGCTGTGGGAATGCGGTTAGGGGCATTCTCTAGCAACCATTCACACAAGCCGATCAAGCACATGTTAACAATTAATTGCATAGACAAAACGAGCAGAAGTCGTAAGATCTTGCCAAATGCAATGTAAAGATTGCAAATTCTACTCTGGGCAATACTCTTCAAGCATTCCTGAACACTTCAGCAGAATCTATTTTTCAAGTCAAAGAGAAGCGAAACGGTAAATCTTGACATTTCCAAATAAACGTCGTTTTCCTCTAAAATTGCCCGTTTTATTCACTGTTCTTGGAAGAAGTGAAGAGTTTATACGTATGTACAATGACATCATCAAACTGTTGAAATTTTTTTGTTTGTTTGTTATCGGCTTTATTTTTTTAAAAAAATGAATGCACTTGTTGACATGACCTGTCAAAACTATGGCCAAACCACTTTTTAAGGACTATTGTATCTGGATTCAAAAGCTTCCTGTTCACAAGCTGTTTTATTAAAGCTTGTTCAATACAGTTGAGGGCATAAGGACTTTAACTGATCCATGTTGTTGCCTGCAGGACAGCAAAATTTACAGATTTAAGTACTGCTTGTTATGTGGCAGAATAGACATGCACACAAAATAAAAGGAAACCTTTAATTAACCATACCTCTCTCACCTACCTCTAGAGAAGCAGCCAAAATTCCCAACATGGCTTTTTCTATCTCCCCTCCCTGGATATACAATATCCATTTTGCATTTCTACCAATTTTTCTCTGCAGAAGTTTATTTATTACAAGTATATTCCTACTGATCTCCAAAATTCCAGGACCATATCAAAGTTATATTTGGAAATACAAGCTTCCTCTTATCAGAATTCCAGCTTGATCATAAAAATGAACAAATCAAGAAAATCAGTATCAAACGGCATTCAAGCAAATAGTCTTAAAGCTGCAGCGAGGGACATCTAGAAAAAAAATAAAATAAACTACTTAAAACTACTTTAGAAAAAAACAGTAAAATGTCGTGAGCTGAATTTGGTTTTGTTTATACAACAATCAGTATCTTTTTGAGATGAGCAAAGAATGCTATTGGTTTTAAAGGTATTTTTTAATTGCTAAAAAAAGTTTCTGCATTGGTGGACATGGAAGGAGATAAAGCGATTTCCAGCTAATTTCCTTAAAAGGGTAAAATTCTGTAAGACAGCCAAAAATTCGGTATTTTTTTAGATTCAGCTGCAAAATGCAGTGTCTTTAATGAGTAGGGCGTTGCTCAAAATGACTCAAGTTTGGTTAGAGCAAAAGGTCAATCAGGACAGACCCGTAGATTCCTAGGAAATTTGCAATCAATCGCCAAGAATTTCTAGTCTTGACCAAGCTTGGTTGCTGCTTGATGCTTTCCTCTAAAAGCCTCAGTATTCCTCATCTGTAAAATGGGTGCAACCAACAAAAGTTGGCTTTTGTTCTGCTCTATTTAAGAATGAGATGCATAAATCATCAAAGCCGTTTTAGTAATGTCTATAATCGGTGTTTCTCAACTATCGTGTTTCCCCAAAAATGTCTTATATTTTTTTGAACCCCAAAATAAGCACTTGGCCTTATTTTTAGGGATGTCTTATTATTCTGGGGCGCATGGAGCAAGACGGGGCTCCTCTTGACATCTTACCTGATTTCCGGCTCTGTTTCCCTAACCCTAACCAGAGGAAATGGCGGGAACTGGCTTTGCATGTGATCAAATATTTTCGGGGAAGGCTTATTTTCGAGGGTGAGTGGGTGTATTTTAGCGCATGCGCTCAAAAGCCCAATTGGGCTTATTATCAGGGGATGTCTTATTTTAGAGGAAGCAGGGTAGATGCGTGGATGTCAGCTCTCAGAATTCCACAATTGGCCAAGCTGGCTGGGGAATTCTGGGAGTTGAAGTCCACACACCTTAAGAGTAGCCAAGGTTGAGAAATACTGGCTTAGATGTTAGAAACCCAGATAATGATTTTGATTATGGTCAAGAAAAAGAATCAGGGGGGCCCAGATTAAAGGATCGGGCTAATGTAATTTCCTTAATGTAAACTCATTTTATTTTTGATTTGACTGTTTAATTTTCAAAGATCGTTTGAGTTGCATTGGCGTTTGCTGTGCCGGATTGCTCATTCACCCTACATGAAAACACCACAGCAGCTGCTGTTACGGATTAGTGGGACTAGCCATCAATTCCATTAATCCGGGACTCTGAAGCAATGCAATTTTAAATCCCCATTTTAGAGCAAACTCTTCTTGGTTCAGGATGAGGTCAGCTAAGTCTCCTTTACAGGATGGATGTAAGCGTGCATGGATAAACCCTCTGAAGCAAGAACAGACCAATTATGCACAGGTACTTCTCAATTTATGACCGTTTTACTTTGCCAAAACCACACAGCAAACCCAGAACAGTTAACAATGGCTGCAGAAAAAAGGCCCTAAAATCGTGACTCCTTTTATGACCGTTTTACGGTTTATGACCATAACAGCAAGCCATAACTCAAGACTGCCTGCCTGCTTTTAAAACAGTGGGTCTTTCTGATATTTAGACCATCCTCTCTGTTGTCTTTAACTTTCAATCATATCTGGAGGGGATCCCACTCTGAACTGTAAAGAAATTAACCATGCAAAAACAAAACAAGTCTCATTTATAGAAAAAATTCTGGAGAATGAAGCCAGCAGCCAGGCAGAGAGATCTACAAGAACGGATCTCCTAGCAAAACCGGGAGGATCTAGGACGTCTTCGAAATTTTTTTAAAATTTTCTTTTTAAAAAACTTGGAAAATTGCACCACAAGAAAAAAAAAATATCGAGAGAGGAATCCGGAAGCTTGCATTCCACCACAAACACGGAAGATTTGGGGGTCCTCCAAATCAGACTCCAATAAGAAGTTTTAAAAAAGATCACACATTAAAGAGAAGATCCGTTCACAGGATATATAAAAATTGTCCCTCACTCTCTCTCTCTCTCGGTTCTCCATACAGCTTCGGAACAAAATACGTTGTGGTTTTTTTTTTCTTTTTTAAATTAAAAAAAAGGGTCTCTGTATCGAAATATAGAAGGGAAGGGGGTTCCTTTGCGGTGTTTCATTCTTCCATCATGGCCCAAACCTCTTCAGCTTTCTGATAATATTGGTTGGCTAGTCGGCCCTTCATTGCTTGCATGGCGTCTTCAGCTGCTTCCGTGAAAAGCTCTCCTGGAAGACAAAATGACAGGTGAAGACTCAATCCAATCGAGGGGGTTTCATGTACCTAAATCCGCCGGCCATGGGGGTCTCATGGGACCAGGAGTGGGCTGCTGGGGGTTCGCAGCTATGGAGTTCGGAGAACCCACAAATCCCACTCCTGGCTGGTCCCGCCCATCCCTCCCCTCCCAAGAATCCCACGCAGCCCGTTTTGGATGCAGGTAAGTGTAGGGCATGCACAAAGGCTTGGGGAGGGCGAAAAACAGGCCTACTGGAAGTAGGCAGGAAAAAGATCCGTTTCTGGCCTCCAGAGGGCCTCCGGAGCCTGGGGAGGCCATTCTCACCCTCCCGGAAGCTCGAAGAAAGCCTCCTGAGCTCGGGGGGGGGGGGGGAGGAGGGGAGGGGGAAAACGCCCCGTCCCCGTGGTGCAGATCAACTAGGCCACGCCCACCCAGCAACCGGGCAGAGAACCCCTTGCTAAATTTTTTGAAACCCACCCCTGCATGGGAGCTCCCTTAGGGCCCCGGGCCAAATGGCCACGTTGCAAAGAATTTCAGAGGCTGGAATTCCCCACGGAGAAACCGAGAACAAGCCAGCTTCGTACCGGATTTCTGCAGATCCTGGTCCAAATTAAATCCTCCCGTCATCAGCATCTCTGCCTCTTTGGCCAGGAGGAGATAACGAGGTTCATCCTGAGTGCCGTCGTACTCGCCCCCTTCGTCGTAATCGGTCATGTTCAGAGCTTTGTCGTACCAATGCAACGCTTCTTTCCAGTCCTGCTTCCTGCGGAGAAAATCGGCAAAACAACAGAAGCCGACATGAACGTCTCCAGAGGCGCAACGGATGGACCAGTGGTGGCATTCAAATTTTTTCCCTACCGGTTCTGTGGGCGTAACTTGGTGGGGAGGGGCAGTGTCCTGTGACTGAGTGGGCGTGGCCAACTCGACATCACTTGACGATGATATAATATAATATAATAATCATTATCCGGACGGCTCCTGATCTCCGCTCCTTTCGTCGGGAGCTGAAGACTTGGCTGTTTAAGCAAATAGGCTGACTCTGATTCTGGGTTTATTATTTATCATTAATTAGTTATTTGATTTAAAGTGCGATTTTTATTGTACATGTTTCTTAACTTGTGTTCGCCGCCCTGAGTCCTTCGGGAGAAGGGCGGCATATAAATACATGTAATAAATAAATAAATAAATAAATAAATCACTCACAGCCACACCAAACCACACCTACAGAACCCGGTAGGAAAAACAGGTGTGTATAAGCACCAGAAGGGCTCATAGTGAATGCTGTGGCAGAGAGAATCCGAACTTTTCTCCCTCCATTCACAGCGGAACTCTGCTTTATGGTCCCCCCAGGCTCTCTCCTTCCCGGAGGTCGAAGTACCTTAAAAGGGAGAGGCTGCAGCAGCTCTGCTGTGAGCGGAGGGAGAAAAGTTCGGATTCTCTCTGCTGCAGCATTTAACGTTGAATGGGTCGAGTGGCCGGAAGGGGTGAGCGGTGACCGGGCGGGCATAGGCGGGACCAACCGGGGGTGGTTTTTACCAGTTTGGCGAACCAATTCAAATCATCCCCACCCGGTTTGCCTGAGCCGGTCCGAACCGGTTGATTTTCACCCCTGGGATGGATGGAGTCTGGCGTTGCAGCAGGGTTAGGGTTAGGCTCGAGGATTACCTGTATAGGGATGAACTACGTAAGAGTACCTGTCTGGCGCCAGGTTCACGCCCGTGTCGTAAGCTCTCGCGACAAGAATCATGGAAGGACGGTCTCCAGCTTCGGCTGCTCGGCACAAGTATTCGAAGCCCTTGGTTCTGTTTTGCTTTGTGTCCTACAGAAGACATGGAAACGGGTGGAAGAAAAAAGAAAGACCGATAAAAGAGAATATCTGTAGCTCAGGGTTGAAATGAGGGGGTCCTGGGTGCTCTGAGAGCTTGGTGGTTTGTTGTTGTTTTTTTTAAAATTTGATTTATATGCCGCCCTTCTCCGGAGACTCAGGGCAGCTTACAATGCGTTAAGCAATAGCCTTCATACTTTTGTATATTATACAAAGTCAGCTTATTGCCCCCACAAACTGGGTCCTCATTTTACCTACCTTAGAAAGGATGGAAGGCTGAGTCAACCTTGAGCCTGGTGAGATTCGAACTTAGTCATTGCAGACAGCTGGAGTTAATCACAATGCTTTTAGTCTGCTGAGCCACCAGGCCCCTTGCAGATGTTTCATGACCCAACTAGGGAACATCATCAGTGCTAGAAAGGAGTGGGTTTTGTGGATGGAGAAGGAGAAGAGGAAGAGAAAGGGGGAGGAGGAGGAGAAGGAAGAGGAGGAAAAGGAGGAGAGGAGAGGAAAAGGAGAGGGGGAGGTAGAGGACCGGAGGAAGAGGACTATGGGGTCTTTGGTGCTCTCTGAGCTTGGTGGCTTTCTTGAAGACGTTTCATGACCCAGCTAGGGAACATCATCAGTGCTAAAAGGGAGTGGGGTTTGTGGAGAGGAGGAGAACTGTGGGATCCTTGGTGCTCTCTGAGCTCGGTGGTTCTCTTTGCAGACATATCATTACCCAAACTAGATAACATCACTGGGCTGAAAAATAAGGTGTGGATCTTTGCAACCCAACTATCTCACTTAGCAACATAAACTTGGGGCTCAATTGCGGTCATAAGTCAAGGACTGCCTGGAGTTACCTGTAGAATGACGTCTGCAAGTATGTGATGAGGTAGCTGAGAATACATGAGGCCCAGCCCCACGATGGCTTCCAGCTCTCCACACTCGGCTGCATGTTCCAGATGGAAGAGAGCTGAATCTTGATCCCACTCTTGATCCTTTTCGCAAAAACGTCCAGCTTCGTGGTAACGAACCATGGCCAGGTGGACCTAACCGAGAGGAGGGGGAAAAAAAGGCTGCAATGCTACGTAGGAAAGACCATGGGAGATGGGTAAAGAGATGTTGCTTAGGCAGGGGTGGGCTGCTGGGGGTTCGGGAGAATCCCTAGCTAAGATTCTGTGCAGTTCGGAGAACTCTCAAATCCCACCCCTAGCCCTCCCAGGGGTCCCCATGCGGCCCGTTTTGAATGCAGGTAAGTGCAGGGCGCATCCAGAGGCTGAGAGAGAGCGAAAAACGGATGTTCGGGAAGGCTGGAAACAGGACCGTTTCCGACCTCCAGAGGGTCTCTGGAGCCTGGCGAGGCCATTTTCTCCCTCCTGGAGACTCAAAAAAAGCCTCCAGAGCCTGGGGAGGGCAAAAATGCCCCCCCCCCATGGTGCAAGAGGCCGACAAGGCCACGCCCACCATGGCCACATCCACCCAGCAACTGGGTAGAGGACCCCTTGCTAAAATTTTTGAAGCCCACCCCTGTGCTTAGGGGACGATTAGATAAGAGGCCGCTTAGCCCTCACCTTTCCAAGGATGGACTTTCCAATCTTTTTCTCCAGCTCCAGGCCATTGAGCCTCTGAACCTCTACCGCAACACAAGAAGGTCTGTGAATGTGAACTCGGGCGGCGTTGTAGAGATTCCATTTCTCCACGCTGACCTGGAAGAGAGGGAACGTCCATCAGATCTTTCACTCCGACGTCCACGGAGATTCTCAATCATCCAAGTTACGACAATTCCAAAGGTGCTTTTTCCCAAAAGGCAGCTAGACTTTCTTGTTCGTTTGTTTTGTTTTTCCCTTGAAAATGTTTAGCTTCTCGTTCAGAACTGGAAAAAACTTCATGGATGAGAACCAAGACATTTTCAAGGGAGGTGGAAATACCCCAAGAAAGTCCAGTTGCCTTTTTTCGGAAAGCACTTTTGGTTCAGTCTGAAGGGTGAAGAGAAAGAAAGCAAGGAGAAGCAAGAGAAGGCCTCCTACTTCATATCTTCACCCTCCACATTCTTCTCACTGAACTTCTTCACAACCTATTGCTGAAGTCCAGCAGCAGAAAACTTATCTGGGCAAAAATGGCTCCATGATGGAACCCCAAACTTCTTTCGTAAGTTAAAAAAAAAAACGTTCACACTGAAATCTTAAAAGAGAGCTTTTCTCAGCCATGGACTATGTCAGTGGTGGGTTTCTACTGGTTTAGCCCGGTTCGGCCAAGCCAGTAGTGATGATGGTGATCTGAAGCAAACTGGTTCTCTCTGACGGTTATTTTGGCCCATCCTGCGTTATAAATACCTTATATTTGGTCGTTTTTAGCCCAGCTGAAAGGCGTGGCCGAGCGGATGAACGTGTCTCAGCCGTTCTGTAATACACTGTGCTTGCGAGTAGCACAAGTTTAGCGTGCGTGCGAGCAAAGCATGTGCATAATGCAAACTTGTAGTAACACCAGTTGAAAGCCACCACTCATCCCTTTTCGGCAGAAGAGGTTGTAGAAAAACTGCTTTTAAAAGTCTCTGACGATCCCAGCGGAGCCGTGCGATCATCAGAGGCTTTTTCTTTTTAGTTTTAAAAGCATTTTTTTCAGCCGAAGAGGTTGTAGACTGCTGGTAGCACAGTATTGGAAAAGAGACTCTTTGCCTACGATAGAAGAATGGACCTTGAAAGTAATGACCTTAGCTGAAATGGCAAAAATCTCAGCATATTTGAAAGATCGTACGCAAGGAAAATATATTTTGGAGTGGAGAAAATGGATCAACTATATTCAGAACAAGTATCAAATGAGAAGACATCAAATTGCGTATGAATGAAAGTGCAGAGATGTTGTGTTAACTATATTGGAGTTAAGGTTTCGGGGGGGGGGGGGATTTGCTGAATTGGGGATAGTTAGTTTAATTTAGAACATGATTGTTTTTTCTTTTTTAATACCCTGTATTTTGCTCTGGGAAGTCGGGGAAAGGAGGAGGGGGGAAGGGAAAAGGGTGGGAGGATGTTGAGGGGGGGAATGTTTTTTCTATTGTGTTTTTTAAAAACTTTTCAATAAAAAAAAAGTAAAAAACAAAAACCTTTGATGATCGCACGGCTCAGGTAGGGATGGGGGGGGAGGAGGCGCAGGGATTTTTGCTACCGGTTCTCCGAACCACCTGCCGCCATCGCTACCGGATCAGGCGATCCGGTCCGAACCAGATTTCGGTTCACCCGAATTACACCCCTAGTAGGGAGTCCCAAAGGAGCTAATATGACCACTCTGGATTACAACTTTAAAAACATTTAAAAACCGCGATAATGGTGCACACTCCATGTTCTGGAGTTGTTTGCCAAGAGACCAAAACAGCCGAAGAGCAGAACAAGCCAAAAAACCCAGAGATCAAATAAAATCCATGCAGAATCACCCTTTTGTTCCTGAAACTCGGCTTAGTGGTCTCAGAGAGTTTATTTCTCTAATAATTGGAAAGAGAAAGAATTAAACAGGAAGAAGGAAGAAGAAAAAGGCGTAAAGCACGAGTGAAAGGTTCTTCAGCGATTCAGGGAAAACTAAACTGCTTTGTGAGCAAGTCATCTGGCGCAAAGAAAACCCAATGTGATTTTTTTTTAAGGAAAAATAAGATTTATTTACCCGAGCAGAACTTCCCAAGCTGTCCTCATCAGATTCATGTCTGCGGTTGCAGTTAAGATGACCCTAAGAGGAGGGGAGGAAAAAATTTAATTCAGGTTTGAATGAAAAGCATTTGTAAAAGCTTGGAGAGCTGCCAGGCCGATATCTTCAACACTTGGCAAGAAGTCTCTGAGAGTCACTAACCAATTAAGCGAACTAATTGTCTCCTGCAAACTCCCCTCCCCTTTCGCTCCTCTTTTATTCCCTCTGGGAGGGGCCATTCTGTGGCTTTACTCCTGAGTCGACCCTTGTTCCTTAATTGTTCCCTTGTCCTGGCAGCTCTGCGCATGCGCACACTGGGAACAGGCTCCAGCTGTTCATCTGCCTCACTGATGTCTGACTCTGAAGGCAGCTGACAACTGTCAGATGGCCCTGGCCCCCTCTCTGCCTCTGACGCAGAGCACCCATCAGAGCTTTCCCCAGACTCCAGGACTGGCCCATGTTCCTTCCCAACCTCCTCACTGAGTCTGTGTCTGTCACCAGCTCCGCTGGCGGGCCACAACAATTACCTTTTCCCGGTGATCCATGTCTTCATGATCACTCCTTTTCTCACTGGGGCATCCACTGTCCCCTCCATTTTCAGAATCCTAAGGATAAAAACAGGGGAGAAAAACAAGATTTTTCGGGTACGCTTATTTTATAGACGGAACTTCGTCGTTCTCTAAGAGTCCTATCGAGCTGGGAACGGTATTATAAATCGTTGTGGGTTGAAATCCTCCAACCCAAATTAGGAAGGAGGATTTAAATCATGGGGGACCCAGCTCTGCCCTTCTAGATTATGATGGGAAATTTCACCCAGTAATATCTGAAGGATGTGAAAGTTTCGTTTTCTTCCGTTGGGAAGGACCATCAAAGCAGCCCATAATTCTGGTCCACCTGGAGATGACGGAACTGGTCCTCCATGCATTGAGTAATGGAAACTCAAGAGAAGAGCAATATTTGAATATCATAATGGAGAGAAAGGTCTGTCTTGATATCACACTACAGTAGAGGTCTCCAAATTTGACATCTTTAAAGACTTGTGGACTTCAACTGGTTAAGCACGGTTAATTTCTAACAACTGGTTCCTTTCCACTTAAACATGGCTGACTGGGGAATTCTGGGAGTTGAAGTCCACAAGTCTTAAAGTTGTCAGTTTTGGAGACTCCTGTAAAGTTAGAGCATAAAAAAAACCAGTTGATTTTTGTTTCCATCAACCCAATAGTTGCCTCTTCCAGGACCCTAAATCATGGCTTGTTTCAACCACCCTTCTAATGAGCAAATTACAGTTTGTGTGGCTGACAAAAACCCTGCCTTATAAGCACCAGGGCCTCAATGTACGCATCACTCTAAACCTAACCCCAAACTCCGAGCATAATGTGTGAATCCAGGTAGTCTACCAGGAACTTACCCGCTGATTATCAAGGCCTTCGTGGTCTTTTTGAACCAAATTGTCGACTTCATTAAAGACAGGCCAATCTAGGTCAAAACAAAGAAGGATTTCGCTCTTTAAGCATGGAAGTTCATGGAACAGTTGCAAGTCACTTTTTTTTAGCACTGTCGAAACTTCAAACGGTCAGTAAATGATCGGTCGTAAATCCAGGACTACCAGGACAGCATTTTATTAATAAATATATACAAATTTATGCTTTAAAAATATGTCAATTGTGTATTTCAGTCAAGCTGGAGCAAATTACCTTACAGGTAAGTCCTCGACTTACAACACAATTGAGATCAGAATTTATATTGCAAAGCAAGGCAACATATGCCTGATTTTATGACCTTTTTGCACCCTGGTTGTTAAGCGAACTATTGCAGCTTTTAAATGAATCATACCGTCATTAAAAGCAAATCTGATTTCCCCTTGACTTGGGAGCTTGTCAGAAACTGGCTGGAAAAATTACAAATTGTGATCATGTGACCCTCAACTGTCATGAGTACATGCCAGTTGCCAAGAGCCCAAATTCTTACCATGTAACCATGGGTTGCTACAAAGGTTGTCCAGGTAAGTCCTTGAGTGCAAAATTTATGTTGTTAAGTGAAAAAAAACCCACATCTGGGCACTTACGAAGACCCTCCAACTTTTGGCTGTGAGGCGTGGCTGAAGATGGCGAGGAGGGCAAGGAGTCGAACGCCATGTCGCTCATGCTTTCATCCCCTGAGTTTTCAGAAAGACGGGAAAGGAGGGGGGGACGGCTGCCAGAGACGGTTCGCACCCGGCTACTGCCACACTTCTCTTCCGTACCCCGCACAACAGTCTGAGCCGATTCCTGGGCAGAGAAACACAAATCCTCAACCAGGAACTTCCCTCAACAAACACGTCTCTGCTGAAACAGGAGCAGGTCCTATTGCTGCCCGTTCAAATGGTGCAAAATTTGATTTACCATATTTTTCTGAGTATAAGACGCACCTTTTCTCTCCCTAAAAGGGAGTGAAAATTTGGGTGCGTCTTATACACCGTATCGAGCCCCGCTCACCCACTGGCCCCCATCCTTTGGCCTCTGCCTCCCAGCAGTTTACCTCCTTGCAAGCAAACAGCAAGAAAAAAAAAACAGCTCCTTTCAGCTTCAACACTGCCTAATTAGCACAAGTTGATTGGATGGGCCTCCCGACTTTCAGCTGTTTTGCTCTCAGCTGTTTTGCGCAGGCCTCTGTTGCTTGCTGCAAGGAGGTAAATTTCTGGGAGTAGATTTTCTTTCCCTTGCGCTAATCAAGCTATGCTGAAAATGAAAATGAAAGTAAAGCAGGCTGTTTGCTGTTTGCTGCAAGGAGGCAAAATTGCTCGGAGGCAGAGGCAGATTTCTTTTTCTTCTTTTCCTCACCAAAAAAGGTAGGTGCGTCTTATAGTCTGGTGCATCTTATACTCTGAAAAATACGGTAGTTTACTCTGAAAAATACGGTAGTTTCAACTTATAAATCAATATCAGGTAAACTTATAATGTGAGCCAAGTTTCATTTCGAATAATGGTGGGTTCGTGAACCAGACCGTCTTCACAAAATGGGCCTCCAGTGATTCCTTAGATTCAAAGCTCCTTTGTCGGCAATACTTACAAGTAGTTTGCTACTGCGAAATAAGGCGTCCTTCTCTTTGGAGGACAGATCAAAAGGCATCAGCCTCATACTTTGACAAATCCGGTTGCAGGAGTGAGAATGGAAGAACAAGGCCATCCCTCGCACACCTGGGACAGGTAGAAAACCATCCATAGAAAAAATGAGGAATAGTTTTGAGGTGCAAAGCCTTACATGGAGGCCTAGCGATTTTTCTCAAAGTCAAGATCCATTCAGACAAATCAGCCATCAACAGACACATAGAGATTAACCACATGTACACATCATTTAAAGGAGGCAATTAAAAAAAAAGACTAGAAAAAACCTTCTTCAGCAACCAATATACCAGATAAGCAGGGATGAACACCAGGCAAACGATCAAGAAGAAAACAATACCCTAATCAAGGAACTGCCAAGGAGAAAACAACACCCCCACCAATGTTGGCAGGGCAGGCTACTATATATAAACAGGGAGCAAACCCCACACCCGCTTGCACTGATGACGTTACCTAGGCAGATAAGGAAATGTCTGCAAACCAAAAACCAAACTTAGAAGCACCAAGGATTCCACCACAGCATCACAATACAGGTAGTCCTCAATTTATGACCACAATTGAGCCCCAAATTTCTGTTGCTGAATGAAACTTTTGTTAACTGAGTTTTGCTCCATTTTACGAGCTTTCTATTATTTTACTATTTCTATTATTTTTCTTTCTTCTATTTCTATTTCCTATTCTATTTCCCGTTCCCATTCCATTCCATTCCATTCTGTTGATATTTGTACCCAGACGACAAACTGTTGAATGGAAGATGGAATGTTTATATTAAAATTTAAAAAAAAAAAAATTAAAAAAGGATGGAAGTCTCTCAGAACTGAAGCTGATCCCTTCTCCGACATTCCCAAACCCCTGAAGAAGTTAAGTCACCCCAAAGGACAATTGATCGCTCTGTTTTTTTACCGAGATTCCCGTCCCCGAAATCCGTGCCGCTCTCGGTATGGATCTGAGGATCTGTGTACAGGTCTCCAACCCCTTGGATATCCACAATGATCAGCTGGTGTCCAGAGCGTTCAAAAGTGAAATGGCTGAAGGCCTGCAAGAGAAGGGACGTCATATCAGCCCAACGGGAAGAAAAAAGCAGATCTGCTTCTTCGGGAAGTCACTGCCCCTGCTCAAATCCAGGACCAACGTCTTCCCCCAAGCCCAGTTATTCCAAAAATAGCTTTTGCAATGCTGAACATCTTCTAAATAAACTTTAAGCGTTGCAGAGTTTTGGAAAGGGAAAACCATTTCTGGACCCCTTGACCCCTCTAAACACAAATACAAGGCCATCTTGTTTTTATTTCTAGGGGTGACTTTTGGTAACTGCCTGGACAGTATAAGACGCACATTAGTTTTCGGGGAGGAAAACAAGAAAAAAAAAATTCTGCCTCTGCTTACCAGCATCCATCGGTATTCATCTGGGTAGCGTTTTTGCAACAAACGGCTAACAGCCTGGTCATCGCAGCCTGATTCAGCACGAGCAGCTAATTGGCGGTTGGATCAGCCTCCTGGAATACCGCCAATCAGCTGTTCCAGGCTGCGGGGATAGCCACAGTCTATTGCCACTTCCGTGCGTTGCATTTTTGGTCTCCGCATGCCGCGTTCTTGGCCTCTGTGTGTCGCACTTTTGGCCAGTTCCAGGCGGTGGGGATTGCTGCCATCCCCACTCCCCGGAATCGGCCAAAAACACGACAAGCGGAGGCCAACAACGGTCAAAGGGTGGGGGCCAAAGGGTGGGTGGGGCTTCGGCAACATTTGGTGTATAAGACGCATCACAATTTTCACCCATTTTTAGGGGGGGAAGTGCATCTTATCCTCTGAAAAGTATGGTACTATATTTTCCTGCGTATAAGACTACTTTCTAACACACAAAAATCTTCTCAAAAGTCGGGGGTCGTCTTATACGCCGGGTCTCATTCTCCTGTAACCAGGCAGACCAGCCCATAAGGCTCTGACGAGCCTTAAATGGCTCTGAGGAGGGTCGTCTTATACGCCCAGTCGTCTTATACGCCGGAAAATACGGTAGTTTTTATTTTTATTCTATACCTATTAATGCTTTAGTTTGTCAGCTGGGTAACAGCTGTATTAACGGAGTGAACATTATTACGATGGAATTTATTTTACTATTTATAGATAATCCTCGATTTACGACCACAATGGAGCCGTAATTTTTTGTTGCTAAGTGAGACAGTTGTTCAAGGAGTTTTGCTCCCTTTTGTGACCTTTCTTGCCACAGTTGTTAAGTGAATCTGACTTCCCTGTTGGACTTTGCTTGCCAGAAGGTCACAAAAGAGGATCACATGTAACTTCAAACAGTCACTAAATGAACTGTTGTAAATCGAAGACTACCTGTATTTCCTGTTTTATTGTCTTTATTTGCTTCACTATCAGTGAATTGACTGGACAAGTCCATGTGGTTCTCTTAGTGGGATTTCAATGGGCGGCCATTGAATGCTTCCTAGGGCTAAGAGAGAGTGGCTGGCACAAAGTTCACCCCATTGGCTTCATATCTCTAACCTTACCAAATAGGCTCTTTAAGCTCATCCATCACCCGCTGAATTGCCAGGAAAGAAAGTCCTACCTGCGGGGTCAGACGGATGTTGTCGTCTCGTACGAATCCCGAGTTCGAATTGTACTTGATGTATTTCCCTTCAATGTAATGTTCCAGGTGGTAGAGAGGTCGCCCTGGTCTGTTCTTCATTTCAATTATGCAGGTCTGGACAATATCTACCTAAGGAAAAGAAAGAGGAAGGAAAATAACTGACAGAGAACCTTCTGGGCTTCACTAGTTCTCTCCAAGATTCTTTAACAGATTAACAGAGTTGGAAGGGATCCTGTAGGTCATCTAGTCCAACCCCATCCCCAACCCAAGCAGGAGATCCTACACCATTCCTGACAGATGGCAGTCCAGCCTCTTCTTGAAAGCCTCCAGGGATGAAGCTCCCACAACTTCCGAAGGCAACTCCTGCTCCATCGGTTGATTGTTCTCACGGTCAGAAAATTCCTCCTTGTTTCTAGGTTGAATCTCTCCTTGGTCAGTTTCCATCCATTATTCCTTATCTTCGGGTGCTTTGGAGAATAGCTTGACCCCTTCCTCTCTGTGGCAGCCCCTCAAATATTGGAAGACTACTATCCTGTCTCCCCTGGTCCTTCTCTTCACTAGACTAGCCAGGCCCAGTTCCTGCAACCGTTCATTGTATGTTTTAGCCTCCAGTCCTCTCATCATCGTGTTTGCTCTTCTCTGCACTCTCTAGAAAGAGTCTCCACATCTTTTTTTATTGTGGGGGGACCAACATTGGATGCTGTATTTTAGGTGTGGTCTTACTAAGGCTTTGTAGAGTCGTTTTAGTACCTCCCTTGGCCTTGATTGTATCCCTCCGTTAAGATCAAGATAGAATTAAATCTTGGTAATTGATCAGCACAAATCATGTCCCTAAAATCTGATATCTCTCTGCATTGCCTTTTGTCATTTCCTTTTTAGTGATCTTTTCAGAATAGAAATAGAAATAAATAGAAATAGAAATAAAATACTTTATTAACTAAGTGTGATTGGATACACATTTCATTTCCAGTGCATAAGCTGTTAATGCAATTTAGGATTGCAATTTAGGATTCTGCGCGAGGAGATACCTGCTTGGGGGGTTTATGGCGGTTATATTCTTCTCCCCACAACTTGGCCTCCATCTGCAGCCGCACATCCTCAAAATAGACATCCCGGTTGACCGTCTCGATGTACCTCTTTGCCACGTAATTAAAGGCCCCTTTCCAATTCTGCATGTGGAAGAAATTGGACAGTTTTTTCCTAAAAAAGACCGAGAGAAACGAATGTCCAGTGAAGCTAGGATAGAAATAGCACTTAGACTTGTATACTGCTTTATAGTGCTTTGCAGCTCTCTCTAAGTGGTTTACAGAGTCTTGCCTTCCACAATCTGGGTCCTCGCTTTACCGACCTTGGAAGGAAGAATCAACCTTGAGCAGGTCGGGATCGAACTCCTGGTATATGGGCAGAATTAGCCTGCAATACTGTATTCTAACCAGTAGGAAGGAAGGAAGGGAGGGGAGGAAGGAAGGGAGGGGAGGAAGGAAGGATAGCAATAGCATTTAGACTTAATATACCGCTTCACAGTGCTTTTACAGCCCTCTCTAAGCGGTTTAAAGAGTCAGCCTCTTGACCCCAACAATCTGGGTCCTCATTTTACCCACCTTGGAAGGACGGAAGGCTGAGTCAACTTTGAGCCTGGTTTGATTCTAACTGCCAAATTGCAGGCAGCCGGCAGTCAGCAGCCGGCAGTACTACACTATGCCACTGAGGCTCATATGGAAACAGCAGACGTTTCACAAGTCCTTTGCAATTTTAAGGATCATTCCTCAACTGTTTTCTTCCTCAGCTCTCATCTATAGAAAATCCAGGCCTACTTTAGAGAAAAGTGTTGATTTCCTGGTATGCAGGAGAAATCCAGTGGGATTCCTGGCGTACGCTTCTTTTCTGTTAGAAGTCCTGAACAAGGGTGGGCAAAAATCAGATTTCCTAACTTTCAAATGTAGTTTGCCACAGTTACTCTACTCTTGAACTGTGCAATCATCAAACAGAATAACAGAGTTGGTAGGGACCTTAAGAGATCTTCTAATCCTACCCCTTGATTAGTTTCCACCCATTGCTTCTGGTCCTGTCTTCAGGTGCTTTGGAGAATAGCTTGACTCCCTCTTCTTTGGGGCAGCCCCTGAGATATTGGAAGACTGCTATCCTGTCTCCCCTGGTCCTTCTTTTCATCAAACTAGACACACCCAGTTCCTGGAACTGTTCTTCATCTGTTTTAGCCTCCAGTCCCCTAATTCTCTTTGTTGCTCTTCTCTGCACTCTTTCTAGAGTCTCCACGTCTTTTTTATATATGTCTTTTTTAAACCAGTGCTTTAATTCTTAGATTAATGAATTAATGTATCAGGATTGGAAATTAGTCTCTATATGAAAAGACTAGCTGAATACCTGTGCTTCGGTACGAAACTATGTGATTAGGCTTGATAAATCAACACTTAAGAGTTTGAAAATTAATGAGTAGTTACGATTGGCTTTTCCTCTCCCTTTCTCTCCCAGGCTAGCCCCACAGAAGCCTCTCCTATCCCTTTCTCTCCCTCAGGCTGGCACCACAGAAGCCTCTCTACTTCTATCCCCTTCTCTCCCTCAGAGTTTCTAACCCCTTCTCTCCATAAGGCTTGCCCCACAGAAGCCTGTCCTATGCTATCCCCTTCTCTCCAGTTATTTTCAAGTTGGGAGGGGGAGTAGAACGTCTAACTAATTAGCAGCAGAGGGTGTTCTAATAATATAGGAAATATTAATGCTCTGGTGGTCATTTCATAAAATCCTTTCTTAGTGAGCACCTAGAAACCATAGGTGGCAAATTTCAAGTTTATAAGCTTTTGCGGTTCTGGAGATTTTGTGATTAATGCATGAGTGGTTTTCGCTTTTATATATACAGATTCTAATATAAATAGAATATCCACCACCGTTCGTTCCATTTCATCTCCAGGAATTGCCTAATTTCACAAAGAGTGAAGCGGGTGGCGATTTTGCAGGGTATTTTGCAACGGGTGAAAAGCTTTCGCTCCAGAAAGTGACTTATTCTTTCACCTCCATTCTTTCCTTGGCACCAGCTTTCCTATCTTGATTTAACCCTCAAATGAATTAAAACAAGAAAATTGAGCTTTTTCCCCCCCCAAACCATGGAGGTCTAGAAACAGCTGCACACACTTACGTCCGGAAACATTCACGCATCGCTCCTCGTCCAAAAGGCTGAAAAACAAAACAGAGGTTATTACAGATAATCCTCGACTTATGGCCATTCGCTTAGAGATCATTTAAAGTTTCAATGGCACTGAAAAAAAGTGACTCATGATCATCCTCGCACTTGTCATCCCTATGGTCACATGACCGAAATTTGGGCGTGAGGCAACCGGCATCTATTTATGATGGTTGCAGAGTCCTGGGTGTGTGTGTGTATGTGTGTCATATCATCTCAACCTGCTAGCTTTGGATAAGCAAAGTCAATGGCAAAAGCTGGAATTGCTTAAGGACCACACGATTCATTCAATGACCATGGCGATTTACTTAACAACCAGAGCCCCCCCCCCCCAAAGTCTGCACTTCTTACCTGCGCAGCCATTTTGATCAAGACCTCGTCTTCGATCCATTCTCCAGTAACGGCATTGTACCTGCCCAATTTAAAAGAAAGAAAATTTAAAAAGGACCGCCTTGTTAAGATGCAAAAAGAGAGGAATATTTGTTTTCCTCTCTTTTTATATATGTTTTTCAAAATTGGCAACTTTTAACTTTTTTTTTCGTAAGGTGAAAAAGAAAGGGGGGGGGGGAATCAAAACACGGGCTACATAAACCCCAGATCTTGTAAAGCAATAAATTAGGAACACTAGAGAAGCCTTGAATAAATACTTCCTTTCTGGAATGCAAGGAACACGAGAAAATCAGACAAGGAACACGAGAAAAACGTGTCTGTTTGCACTAGGGATTTTGCTCCAGTCAAAGGTTAGCCTGGTGTATGCACATTCTCCACGCTTCCCTTTGCTCCTTCGTTGGTGGGGGCGGGGTGTTTCGGGTTGGGGTGGGGCTAAACATCGCGTTCTGGCATTGCTGAACGTGGTTGCACACAAGAGGGAGAAAATAAAAAAAGTCCTATTTTGAGAGGAGTGCAGAGGCCAAACTAATAATAGCTTGGAAGAAAAATCCTTTCCAGGCATTTTTCCCCCTTATTTGAATACTTCCAAAAATCTGAGCGACTAGCTGGTTCTGGGAGACAAAGGAAAAGGGATCCAGGAATAGGGAGATCCTTAATGTGCAGCCATTAAACAAACACAGCAGTCTTTAACCAAGCCAATGGTTTGCTATGGGAGTGGTTTTGCCCAAACCAAGAACTTTCATAAAGCTTTATTTTTTTATATAAAACTATCTGATAACCCGCCATTGCCCGGGTATTTAAGAACCAATCCCCCTTACCAGAGGGAGCCACCTTGTGGAGTACTGTGAGGCCGTTACCATGGAAACTCCACTATGCTGTACAGTAGAAGCCATTTTAAGGCACAACAGGCTGTATCTTAACAGAACTTGAATCCAAAATGCACACTATCAATGTCAAAAGTACTGTGATTTGACACTATAGATATAATTCATTCCTTTTCATTTCAGCGGCCCAGGCGTTCCAGAGTTATTCTGGAACACACACACACACTGAAGGGTGTTAGGGGTGTCTTACTCCCACAGTATTTTTTTCCAGAGGGTAAGTCATCTGGGTACCAAGTTTGGTTGAAATTGCTTGAGGCGTTCCATAGTTATGCTGGAACATACATACATACATACATACATACATACATAAATACATACATACATACATACACACACAGCCATTTATATATATATATATTACCCAATTATTGAGAAACAGGTTTAACCTTTTTATACAGATCAAAGTAAACCTTTACAGCTAGGTGTGACGGGCAGCTTGGATGCAATGATGCTGGCCTAGAATTCCCTTTCGGTGCCTTACGCTTGGCTCTAGGTGCTGGAATATGTAGTTGAGCCATTTCTGAAAGGTGACCAATTTTCAGTCCCTTTGACACCCACTCCTCGTGCACTCAGATTTTAAACATCACAGCTTAGATGTGTGTGTGTGTGTGTGTCATGAACAGAACGGAACAGAACAGAACAGATATTGGAATGAAGAACAGAACAAAACAGAACAAATATTGGAATGAAGAATGGAATCGATAATACACACAGGGCATTTGTGATATATGAATTGCACGCACACACAAACACACTCACAGACAAAAAAACGATGCAAGCAGGAATGATTAAGAGTTCAGGAGATAAGCACGAGAGACATTCTCCGCTTCTGGATAATAATGGGATTAACTCCAATCCAGGCACCGATTAAGTAATAGGGAATGAAATGGTAACCCGTTTTGCTAATTTGATTCTGGTATCCGTCATCTTCCTTTCAACGGTTTTGTCTCCTGATCCAGTGGTGAACTCCAATTTTTTTTTACTACCGGTTCTATAAGCGTGCCTTGGTGGGCATGGTGTGGCTTGGTAGGCATGGCAGGGAAAGGATGCTGCAAAATCTCCATTCCCTCCCCACTCCTGGGGGAAGGATGCTGTAAAATCTCCATTCTCTCCCCACTCTTGGGGGAAGGATGCTGCAAAATCTCCATTCCCACCCCACTCCTGGGAGAAGGATATTGTAAAATAGGATATCTCCATTCCCACCCAACTCTAGGGCCAGCCAGAGGTGGTATTTGCCGGTTCTCTGAACTACTCAAAATTTCTACTACCATATTTTCCGGCGTATAAGACGACTGGGCGTATAAGACGACCCCCTTCAGAGCAATTTAAGGCTAGTCAGAGCCTTATGGGCTGGTCTGCCTGGTTACAGGAGAATGAGACCCGGCGTATAAGACGACCCCTGACTCTTGAGAAGATTTTTGTGTGTTAGAAAGTAGTCTTATACGCAGGAAAATACAGTACTTCTCTAGAATCTGTCAGAACCTGCTGGATTTCACGCCTGTCCTGATCCCTTTTTCCCTTTCCAACAATATCACAACCTTAAAAAGTGGGAGAAGAGAAATGGCCAGGGATTGCTGATTTTAATAAACATTTTTTTTAATGCAGCAGGGAAGCAAAAGTAGAAATTCTTCCATCTCAAAGGCTCAGGCGTGCAGGAAATATCGACTGACCTATAGCGGGTAGCGTTTTCCATTTTGATGTCTTCCAGGTGAAATTCAGCCCAGGGGTCAGGCATATGCTTGGCTTTCTCAATCGCATGTTTCCATGCCTCCTGCAAAGGTCAACATTTATCACATGAGTTATTTATAAAGTGCTTTCAGGCCATTTGAACTCTACAGAAAGTCCCGCACGGATAAGATTCACCGGTCCTGATTCTGGCTGACCGTTAAGTTTCCGTGCTTTAGACTCAGATACAGGTAATCCTCGATTTACAACAGTTCGCTTAACGACCATTCAAAGTTACAACAGCATTAAAAAATAGTAACTTATGACCGTTTTTTTCCCCCCACACTTATGACCGATGCAGCATCCCTCATTATTTTCTGGTGCGTGACAATGGATTCATATTTATGACGGTAGCTATGTCCTGGAAGTTGTGCGATTCCTTTTTACGACCTTTTGACAAGCAAAACGTCAGTGGGGGGTGGGGGGAAGCCGATTCACTTAACGACTGGGTGACTAATTTAACCACTGCAGTGATTCCCTTTAACACCTGTGGCAAGGAACGTCGTAAAATGGGACAAATTAACAAATTCCTCACTTGGCAGCGTAAATGTTGGGTTCGACTGATGTCATAAATTGAGGACTACCTGTATTATGTTAATTTATTAATGGTTTAATAAATCAAAAAGGATGGTAAACCAGCAACTACAGGTTGATTTAATGCAATATGTAAACCCGGTCAAGATCTCTATCATGTTTGAATCTAGAGGCCTTCTGGTCCAGGAAAAAGCATAAGCCTACACTGGACATCATTGTCGTCCTATTTGAAATGACCATATTGTGTAGACCAGAGATATCCAATCCTGGCGACTTTAAGACATGTGAACTTCGAACTTCCAGAATTCCCTATCCAGTATGGAGATTTACAACCAAAGCCGATTAACTACATCGTGTGAACAGAGCCGAAGTGAAAACCGGACTTTGAAAAAAATATGCCATTACATTTTGGGAGGTTAATTACATTAATTAATGTAAGTTAATTACATGAAGAGCCGTGGTGGCGCAGTGGTTAGAATGCAGTTTGAGACGGCTAAGCAGGATTATGTACAATGCGTTAACCCCTTCTTTTATGTTTTGTCTATTTTATTTTCCAGGGTGTGTTTTTCTTCTCCAGGTGGGGGACGCCTGTCAGCTTGGGAAGCCATATTAGGTCGGAAGCTTCCAAGATGCCACCTTCCCATGTGTGGGAAAGTAGGAGGGGGGATTCATTTGAGGGTTTGTATTTAGACGAAGTAGCATTCTTCCCGTCGGTCAAGGTCAGGATGAGCCTGCATCTGGAGAAGGAGTGATCGGAGCGATGTCTCGAGATGGGATGGATGGTGATTGGAGCATATGATCGACTGATGAGTGAGGGGATGGTTTTGGGGGTTTTGATTAACTGAGGGAAAACCCGAAACTCTCAGATTCGGGTTTTCCTAAGATGTGCCAGTATACCTACTCTAATAAATGAAACTTTGAGAAAATGCTTGCCTTAGAGTTTTTAAGTGGAACAGAGGGTTTTCTGGAACGCTGACAACTGCAGGCTAACTCTGCCCACTGCCAGGAGTTCAATCCTGACCAGCTCAAGATTGACTCAGCCTTCCATCCTTTCCAGGTTGGTAAAGTGAGGACCCAGATTGTTGACTCAGAATAGACTGATTCTGTAAACCGCTTAGAGAGGACTGTCAAGCACTGTGAAGCGATATATAAATCTAAGTGCTCTTACTATTGGTATTAACTCAGCCTTCCATCCTTCCAAGGTCGGTAAAATGAGGACCCAGATTGTTGGGGGCAACAGGCTGACTCTCTAAACCACTTAGAGAAGGCTATCAAGCATTGTGAAATGGCATATAAGTCTAAGCGCTATTGCTATTAATTCCATATTTATCTGCAATACTTGTTTTCCCCATTCTTTCAGGAAACGAAACAGAACAGTAAATATGTTCCTTCCGCTGGAATTTCATTTTGTCTATAAAAATGGATTCAATTATTCCTCCTTTCTCCGTTATTTTACTGCTGATTCATAGAACCCAGCTATTTCTGTTTTGCTCAAGAATATCAGTGGAGGAAGGGAGGGGCACTTTTAAACTTTCTTTTGCCAAACTCAACCCTTGAGTTGGGAAAATACATACTAAAAATGTTAATGCAAATAGAAAGAACGCATGGGACAAAGAGGGGTTAAGGGGGATCCAGCTGTTAGGCAAAAAAAAAAAAAAATAGGGCAAAAAAATAAAATAAAAAATAGACGGTGTCCACTAGTTATCCAATTAAACCCTTCCCTTTAAAATGCGTTTTGTAAGTAAAAAGGGCAGTTATGCAGTCATGGAGTCCATCTTGACTTTTTTGACCAAAACCTTGCACCTCTCTCCCTCTCACCGTCTTGCAAAGTTGGATCCTGACTCCCATTTGGCAGCTGAACTGTCCAAAAACTGCACAGAAGTACAATGATAAATGGGAGTAGAGACAACATT
Source organism: Masticophis lateralis (assembly GCA_030761175.1). Taxonomy (NCBI): domain Eukaryota; kingdom Metazoa; phylum Chordata; class Lepidosauria; order Squamata; family Colubridae; genus Masticophis; species Masticophis lateralis. The sequence goes on from JAUDYJ010000013.1 coordinate 6,603,185, forward strand.
AAATCACATGCAAATGTTTTGGGGTTTTTTTTTGCTTGCGCAAAATAAATATATTTTTGTTTCTTCTACTTCTACTGGGCTGGTTCTCTTCCAGCAAAAAGCCTTTATCTGTTGACCTCGGGCTTCTTTATTTAGTTCAGCACTGGTGTTTTGTTTTGTTTTGAAAATAAATATATAGTGAAACTGGAACAGGCTTTTCGTGGCCAAACGAAACCACACCAACATCCCACAAGCATCACCGAAGAAGCAAAAGCTTTTAAAAACATAAAAGGCCCCAAAACTACCCAGTGGCAAGAATTCAGGCACATGTTAGTACAAAGAGGTTAAAAACATCACAACTCTAGAGCCATCACTTTTCCAAGTCATTACAAAATGCCAGGATAGGAAAGCGAGGCTGGTGTAGTTGTTAAGATGCTGGTTTAGGAGATGGTGAATTCTAGTTCTGCGGTAGGCACAAAGCCAGCTGGGTGACTTCGGGTCAGTCACCAGGAGACAGAGTGTTCTAGTCCCACCTGAGGCACGAAAGCCAGCTGGGTGACTTTGGGCCAATTACCAGGAGACAGTGAGTTCTAGTTCCAGCTTAGTCACGAAAGCCAGCTAGTGACTTTGGACCAATCACCAGGAGACAGAGAGTTCTAGTCCCATCTGAGGCATGAAAGCCAGCTGGGTGACTTCGGGTCAGTCAGCAGGAGACAGAGTGTTCTAGTCCCACCTGAGGCACGAAAGCCAGCTGGGTGACTTTCGGCCAATTACCAGGAGACAGTGAGTTCTAGTTCCATCTTAGTCACGAAAGCCAGCTAGTGACTTTGGACCAATCACCAGGAGACAGTGAGTTCTAGTTCCATCTTAGTCACGAAAGCCAGCTAGTGACTTTGGACCAATCACTAGGAGACAGAGAGTTCTAGTCCCACCTGAGGCACGAAAGCCAGCTGGGTGACTTCGGGTCAGTCACCAGGAGACAGAGTGTTCTAGTCCCACCTGAGGCACGAAAGCCAGCTGGGTGACTTTGGGCCAATTACCAGGAGACAGTGAGTTCTAGTTCCATCTTAGTCACGAAAGCCAGCTAGTGACTTTGGACCAATCACCAGGAGACAGAGAGTTCTAGTCCCATCTGAAAGCCAGCTGGGTGACTTTGGACCAATCACCAGGAGACGGTGAATTCTAGTTCTGCCTCAGCCATGAACGCCAGCTGGGTGACCCTCCCTCTCTCTCTCAGCCCCATCCACCTCACAGAGTTGTTGTTCTCGTGGGAAAAACCAGGAGGAGGAAGGTGCATTGTGTGTGTTTGCCGCCTTTAGTTATAAACACAATAAAGGCAGGATATAAATAAATAAAAATAGGAAGTTTAAATGTTACTTTTATTTGATATGATCCTCCTCCAAAGAGGCTGTCACATCCTATTTTAGAAGTGTGGAATTCCGTGTTGGTTTAAAAAAGCCAGATCTGGGCTTTCAAAATGATCTGGTTGGTACCCCCAATAAATGAGCAGCAAAAAGAGAAAAAAGAAGACAGAAAAAGGAGTTTTGTTTCATTTCAGTTTCAATTCAAGGAAATAAGCCTGGTTTGATATCTCTCTAATCACGTCCACCCTTCTGTCTTGTTAGATATCCACCCAGTCACTGTAACGAGATGGGCGGTCATATATAAAATGGCTTAAATAAATAACTGGAAAAATTAAAAATGACAGTTGGGTTAACAGCTTTGGGGAGAGAGTCCCCAAACTGGAGTGGATAAAATGAAGATAATGTGAAATGCAAAACAGGCATTTATTAGTGTCCGATGGGGAACAGGAAGGAATTGGGGGTTCACCTACCCGTCCATGGTCAGTCTGAATGCTGCCCTTAGGGGAATGCTGAGTCCCATTCTGAAGGACACAGACAAGACACAATTACTAAACGACACAGCAAAACAAGCCAAGCCAACATGGTTATTGCCGCTACCCAAGAAGTCACCATGCCCCGAGATTTCCAATCGCCCTCTTCTTCAAAATTCGACAGAGATATCATCAATATAGACCCTTTTACCATGTACCTTTGCGTGAGGGATGCGATGGCCCAGGGGATAAGACGCTGAGCTTGTCAATCGAAAGGTCGGCAGTTCAGCGGTTCGAATCCCTAGCACCGCATAACGGGGTGAGCTCCCGTGACTTGTCCCAGCTTCTGCCAAGCTAGCAGTTCGAAAGCGCATAAAAAAAATGCAAGTAGAAAAATAGGGACCCTCTTTGGTGGGAAAGAAAGAGCGTTCCGTGCGCCTTTGGCATTGAGTCATGCCGGCCACATGACCACGGAGACATTTTTGGATAGCGCTGGCTCTTCGGCTTCGAAACGGTGATGAACACCGCCCCCTAGAGTCGGGAACAATTAGCACATATGTGCGAGGGGAACCTTTACCTATGTACCTTTCAAAAAAAAAAAAAATCCTGACTTTTTTCAAGGGCAAACCAAAATATTCAGGAGCATCAGCTGATCCTCCTTGGACAAACATTTGAAAGCTTTCATGTCTGGCCAGCTCACCTGTACGCTTCAGTGTGCAATTTCCTGTGCAAAAGATTTCTAATTAAATCACCCACAAGTTCTTTGGGGTTTTTTTAAAGAGAGTTGACTTTTTTTTTGGTATACATGTACAATTATGTCATCCGTCACAAGATATAAGTGATTCTGGACGGCATACAGCAAAAAAAGTTTAAAACAACAAACCTGTCAATTAGTGCAATGTAATGCAGAATTAACAGGATCGGAAGGGAGGTCTTGGGAGGTCTTCTAGTCCAACCCTCCTTGCTGGAGGAGGAGACTCTATATCATTTCAGACAAATGGTTGTCCAATCCCTTCTAAAAAAACCTTCATGTTGGAGCATTCACAACTTCTGCAGGCAAGTTGTTCCACTGATTAGTTGTTTTAACTGTCAAAGAATTTCTCCTTAGTTCTAGGTTGCTTCTCTCCCTCATTAGTTTCCACCCATTGCTTCTTGTCCTGCCTTCTGGTGGCTTTGGAAAATAGCTTGACTCCCTCTTCTTTGGGGCAGCCCCTCAAATCTTGGGAAACTGCTACCCTGTTTCCCCCAAAAGAAGACATCCCCTGATAATAAGCCCAATCGGGCTTTTGAGTGCATGGCAATAAGGCCAAGCGCTTATTTCGGGGTTCAAAAAAATATAAGACAGGGTCTTATTTTGGGAGAAACACGGTATATTTCTTCAACGGTGGCTCAGCAGACTAATGCATTGTGATTAACTCCAGCTGTCTGCAATGACTGTAAGTTCGAATCTCACCAGGCTCAAGGTTGACTCAGCCTTCCATCCTTTCTAAGGTAGGTAAATTGTGGGGTGCCCCCAGTTTGTGGGGGCAATAAGCTGACTTTGTATAAATATACAAAAGTATGAAGGCCATTGCTTAACACATTGTAAGCCGCCCTGAGTCTCCGGAGAAGGGCAGCATATAAATCATTTTTTTAAAAGAAACCAACTCTGTAAGAAAACTGGCTATGTTGGCCATAGAACCAATTAACAGGATTGGGCAAATTTATCCAAACTTTAAGGGCAACTATGCTAAAGCAGAAAAATATCCCAATTACGCATACTGGCAGAGTTAGTAACATGCAGCCAAAGCAGACAAGAGAACTCATTGCTGAAAAGAGAGAGAGAGAAAAAGAAAAACACAAATTACAAAGTGCTAAAACTTACCCTAACATGGAAGGAGTTCCTGGGAGAAGGGCTGGAGGAATAACCCTCATTTTTCACCAGGTTGCTGTAATAGTTATGAACTTTGTCCCCAGCTGTCTTGTTCAAAACAGGGTCATCTGTAATCGGGCAGATGTAATAATTCTCCTCCTCGTCGCTCTCCACCTCGTGGCAGTTCCCACAACCTGGCTTGGTTAGCGTGGTGTTGTCCAGGTATTCCATATGAAATATCAGGTCTTCGTCCGCCATATTGGGAGTATATGGACCTCGCTCGGTGGTCTGCTGGGGGAGCCAGTATTACAGGCTGGAGAAACTAGGGAAGGAAATCAAGAGGGGGGAAAAAATGAATAATCAGGATTGTGGGGGCAGAAAACAGGATTGGCTTGGCTTGCAAGACAAAGTTATAAATCATGGTTTAGTACAGGAGGGGAATCCTGTCAGTTCCAACAACTGCTCAGAGAGATGGATCAAGGATTCCGCAAATGGAAAACCAAAGACTATGCTAGTTTGGATCCATGAGCTCACCCAGTTAATGTCTCGATTCCAAGTAGTCCTCGGTTTACGACCATTCGCTTAGTGACCATTTGAAGTTACAACGGCACCGAAAAGAGTGACTTCATCCCAAATTTCACAAGGAGCCATGGCGGCGCAGTGGTTAGAATGCAGTATTGCAGGCTGACTCTGCCCGCTGCCAGGAGTTCGACATCGACCGGCTCAAGGTTGACTCAGCCTTCCATCCTTCCGAGGTCGGTTAAATGAGGACCCAGATTATTGGAGGACAAGAGGCTGACTCTGTAAATCGCTTAGAGAGGGCTGTGAAGCACTGTGAAGCGGTATGTAAATCTAAGCGCTATTGCTATATTGACTGTTCCCCGCGATCATATGATCAAAAACGAGACATTTGGCAAATCACTCCTATTTATGATGTCACCTTTTGCAACCTTGCAGTGCCCCTTGCATTGATGGGACCACTCCATTTGCCATTCGCTGTATTGGAATCCGCAAAATTTCTATCCCTGAATTGCAGGGACAATGCTTTTTGGATAACACAACTTTTCCCTCTGCTGCGCGAGAGGCATAACCCTTGCCCCGCGCGGAAAGCTGCACTACGTCTCTAAAACAGCCGTAAGCATCGTAGTGCACGTCTAAGCTTGCCATCTCCACCTTGATGACATACACAATTGCAAGAGAAGCAAAATACTAACAGGTTTAACTAAATCAGCCAGCCTTGGCACGATGGATAAACCGGATGCAATCAAAATTTGAAGTGGGATTAGGAGGGACATAATAGCAGTGTTCCAATATCTCAGGGGCTGCCCCAAAGAAGAGGGAGTCAAGCTATTCTCCAAAGCCCCTGAGGGCAGGAGAAGAAGCCATGGGTGGAAACTCATCAAGGAGAGAAGCAACTTAGAACTAAGGAGAAATTCCCTAACAGTGAGAACAATTAACCAGTGGAACAGATTGCCACAAGAAGTTGTGGGTGCTTCACCCCTGGAGGTTTTTAGGAAGAGACTGAAAAGATATTTGTTTGAAATAGCGTAGGGCCAGGATGGTGAATCTATAGCACAGGTGGCATGCAGCACCCTCTCTGTGGGCAGGAAAGCCGTTGCCCCAGTTCAGCTCCGCCATGCATGTGTCCACACCTCCCGCCAACCAGCTGGTCGTTGGATCTCTGCCGTGCATGTGGGGTACATGTGGGGGGGGCATGTGCATGCACGGGGCGTGGGGCCCATGCATGCATGCATGCGCAGGGACGGGGTGCATGCAGGGAGCCACGTGCACATTGCATTTTGGGGTTTTGGACACACACACAGGTATTTGCATGTGCCCGCTTTGGGTACTTGGTCCGGAAAAGATTAGCCATCATTGGTATAGGGCGTCTGGTTCAAACTGGGGGTTAGACTAGAAGACCTCCAAGGTCCCTTCCAACTCTGTTATTCTATTCCTCTACAGGTAGTCCTTTTTTAAAAAAAATTAGATTTATATGCCGCCCTTCTCCGGAGACTCAGAGCAGCTTACAATGCGTTAAGCAACAGCCTTCATATTTTTGTATATTTATACAAAGTCAGTTTATTGCCCCCACAAACTGGGTCCACAATTGACCTACCTTAGAAAGGATGGAAGGCTGAGTCAACCTTGAGCCTCAAACTTGCAATAATTGCCGACAGCTGGATGTTAATAACAGGCTATCTAGCCTATTGAGCTATTGGAGGCTCAACAAATAGCTCCTTGACGTACGACCACAATTTGAGCCCGGAATTTATCTTGCAAAGTGAGAAATTTTGTGAAGAGAGTTTTGCTCCGTTTCCCGGCTTTTTCTTGCGTTCGTGAAGCGGATCACCGCAGCCGTTAAATTAGTAACCCGGTTGTTAAGTGAGCCTGGCTTCCCCATGGACTTTGCTTGTCAGGAGGTCGCCATAGGGGATCACATGATCACTGGGACCATCATAAAGATGAACCCGTCGTCAAGCATCCATATGTCTAGGGGGATTCTCCGTCATCCAGGTTATCGGTTGTCCCAAAGGTGATTTTTTTAACAAGAGGCAACGAGACTTCCTGGTTTTTTCTTCTGAAGACGTTTCGCTTCTCCTCCACGAAGCTTCCAAGAATGGATCCTTCCGTTCCCCACCATCATCCAGTCAGAGCTGGAGAAGCTTCTTGGAGGAGAAGCGAAACTTCTTCAAAAGAAAAAACCAGAAAATTCAGTTGTTTCTTGAAAAAAAAAACCTCCTTTGGAACTAAGCATCCAAATGCAAATAGTGCGACCATGGGGATGCTGCAACGGTCACAAGTATGAGAAATGGTCCTCAGTCTCTTTTTTTTTTCCAGTGCCATTGTAACTTTGACTAGACTTGGTGGCGCAGCGGACTAAAGTGCTGTTAAAGTAGCACTTAGCTGCCAGCTGCCTGCAATGACTGCGAGTTCGAATCTCACCAGGCTCAAGGCTGACTCCGCCTTCCATCCTTCCGAGGTAGATAAAATGAGGACTCGGATTGTGGGGGCAATAAGCTGACTTTGTATAAAAAAGAACACCGCTTAAGGGGGACCGAAAGCCCTACTAAGCAGGTATATACAAAAGTATGAAGGCTATTACTTAACGCATTGTAAGTTGCCCTGAGTCTCCGGAGAAGGGCGGCATATAAATCGAACCAATAAATTAACAATAAATAAATAAATAAATGAACCGTTGTTAAGTCGAGAACTACCTGTATTCTTGTTTTTCCAGATGCTCCAAGATTTTATCTCCAGGAGCAGCGAACGTTAGGCAGGGAAATAGATGTGGGTTCTGCAGGGAACATGCTGTTCCTTTCCTGCTTATGGAGATCCATGCGCCGGTGCCAAGTGGGCAGATTTTTCAAAGCAACGACTGGCTCTCTGCCAACTTGAGATCCCTACCCAGCCAATCTGGCGAGGAGGCTGCAGCTTCCCTTCACGGTGCCAAGAGACAGACAAAGAGCTCTTAATAAATCCCGTGGCCACTTGCACGGCTGTCCCAGGCACGGGATTGACCCGAGAAATCCTTTTCTATGTTTGTTTGGTTTTTTTAAAACCCCTTTTATCTATTGGAAAAGAAGGGCTCTTTCGCGAGACATGAGCCTTCCTTGAGAAGGAGAAGTCGGTTCAGAAACAGTCGTTGGGCTGTTTCCGGAAAAAAGGGATCGCTCGGTGGTCTACTTTTCCTTCTACATGTTTTCCTAGCATCCTGCCATTCCCTTGGCTTGATCTATTTGCGTGTGTGTATGTGTAAGGAAACCCTTGGGAGGTTTTCCAGGTATTGAAGCCAAGGAGTGATGGAAACCCATAACCAAATATATATATTTATATTATACACAACTGTCAGCAATCCTTTATTCCACAAGAAAGCTGGAAAATACCACCAGAAAACCTTCAAGGAGTTTTGACCGAGGCTTCCTGAAACAGTAACAATCACACGCTTAGTCCCAAAAACCCCAAAATGAGTCCCAAGCAGTTTGTGAACAGTCCGACAGAAATCTGCCACAGTCTTTCGGGATAGGGCTGATAAGCACCCACTTTTATCTCCCTTGAAACACTGCCAAATACCTAATTGCCAATTAGGTCAAAACGGAGCTTCAGAGTTTAATCCGACCAGAGCGAACAAAGTTGCTTCCTGCAAAGACTCATGTCCCTTTTCTCCACCTTTATGTCTTATGGGAGGGGCCAATCATCTCCAAGCCTTACTCCTGAGTCGCCCCTTTTGTCTTAACTGTTCTTGCCTTCTGGCACCGCTGCGCAGGCGCGCACTGGGAACAGGCTCCCCCTGTTCCTCTGCCTCGCTGATGTCAGATTCTGGAGGCTCCGGAGGCAGCACATAACTCCCAGATGGCCCTTTCTCTGCCTCCGACGCCTACTGGGCCCACCGGTAACCTTTTCGCCTTCGCGTGCCAAAAGTTGGGGAGCGCAGTGGGGTCACGTGCATATGCACGGGGGGCACTGGGGGGCATTGAGTTATGGGTGTGGGCACATGAGGGTGCTACTCCCCCGCGCTTCCCCTATTTTTGGCACACAACAAAAATGTCCTACACCATTTCTGACAGACGGCAATCCAGTCTCTTCTTGAAAGCTTCCAGGGATGAAGCTCCCACAACTTCTGGTGTTCATTTAATGACCACTGCAAAAAAGGTTGTAAAATCGGATCCGTCTCTTGGTCTGATTTACGACGGCCATGATTTATGATTATGATGGGCGGGCTCCGTTAGAGTCGTAAATCAAGGACAACCTGTAGAAACTGAGCCCAGGGAGATGGTTCATTCAAAGATCAGACCATCCCTTAATCAAGAGGGAATAAGGACAAATGCACTTTGTCTATTTACTAAAGGTGTGAATTCAAGAATCTGACCTCCCTCATTCTTCCCATCTGATGCAAAAGGGCCCTTTTAACAGCCTCATAACTTTATCCTGCCTCCAATACCAGCTAAATAAATACATTCACTCTGCGCTGAAATTAGCAATATATTATTCACCCCTTTTTTACCAGGGCCTTCCTTTTTGTGCCCTGGATTGTGCTGAAATGTTATTTTAGAGGCCCTAAAATTTTAAAAAAAAGGAAGGAAGGAAGGAAGGAAGGAAGGAAGGAAGGAAGGAAGGAAGGAAGGAAATTACTGGTATTTTACCCCAAACCCTATTTTGGAAATATCTTCAACGCAAAACCCTCCATGTCAAAAGAATTCATGCAATGAACTTTCTTAGGCAGCTAGATCTTAAACATCCTTCCTTCACTCCTTACTTACTTACTTCTTTTCCTTCCTCCATTCCTCCCTCCCACCTCTCCTTCTCTCTGTCTCTTTCAGCTACCTGAATTCTTTCATCCTTCTCCTTCCTTCCTTCCTTCTCTCCTCTTTCCTTCCTCGCTTCCTCCTTCTTTTCCCTTCTTGCTCCCACCTCTTTCTGTTTCACCTATCTGAATTCTTTCACCTTTTCCCTTCCTTCTTTCCTCTCCTTTTTCCTTCCTTCCTACTTCTTTTCCTTTTCTCCCTCCCACCTCTTTCTCTCTCCCTTTCAACCAGAATTCTTTCGTCCTTTCCCTTCCTTCCTTCCCTCTTTTCCTTCCTTTTTTCCTTCCTTTCTCACTCCCTCTCTCCTTCTCTCTCTCTCTTTCACTTATCTGAATTCTTTCATCCTTTCCCTTCCTTCCTTCCTCCCTTCTCTTCTTTCCTTCCTTCCTCCTTTCCCTTCCTTCCTTCCTTCCCCCTCTTTCTCTTTCTCTTTCTCTTTCTCTTTCCCTTTTTCTCTTCCTTCCTTCCTTCTCTTCTTTCCTTCCTTCCTCCTTTTCCTTCCTTCCTTTTCTCCCTCCCTCTTTCTCTCTCTCTCTTTCAGCTATCTGAATTCTTTCATCCTTTCTCTTCCTTCCTTCCTTCCTTCCTTCCCCCCCTTTCTCTTTCCCTTTTTCTCTTTTTCTCTTCCTTCCTTCCTCCCATCTCTTCTTTCCTTCCTTCCTCCTTTCCCTCCCTTCCTTCCTCCCACCTCTCTCCTTTTTTCTTTCAGCTATCTCAATTCTTTCATCCTTTCCCTTCCTTCCTTCCTCCCTTCTCTTCTTTCCTTCCTTCCTCCTTTTCCTTCCTTCCTTCCTTTTCTCCCTCTCACCTCTTTCTCTCTCTCTCTTTCAGCTACCTCAATTCTTTCATCATTTCCCTTCCTTCCTTCCTTCCTTCCCCCTCTCTTTCTCTTTCCCTTTCTTTCTTTTTCTCCTTCTTCCTTCCTTCCTCCCATCTCTTCCTTCCTTCCTTCCTCCTTTCCCTCCCTTCCTTCCTCCAAGCCTTGTGAAGCTATAAGCCGACTGGATAGGACACGTCAACGCAGCTGAGCTGAGTGCTATTTTTGCTACACTACAGAGGCATTGCCACACATGCACACACAGGCTCCCAATGCAGCCAAGGGGTGATTTACATAACATTTTACACCCCGAGCAACCCAGACAGTTGGCTAAACAAGGCTGACTTCGCTCCACCCTTCCCCAAACCCTCCCTCATGCTGAAACCCAAGAAACACATGAGCTGATCCGAAAGGCAGATCTGCTGATCGAGTTACATCCGGATATGAGATCACCCTTTTTTTCCCCCCCTTGTTAAAAACTAACCTTTCATTTTAAGGTATTATTTTCCAAACTTGGCAGCTTGAAGATGTGTGGACTTCAACTCCCAGAATTCCCCTGCAAGCATAAGCTGGCTGGGAAACTCTGGGAATTAAAAATCCAACCATCTTCAACCTGTCAAGGTTAAGAAATGATGATCTACTGTGTTTCCCCAAAAATAAGACCAGGTCTTATAATTAAATTTTTGCTCCAAAAGATGCATTAGGGCTTATTTACTAGTTAGGTTTTATTTGGGGGGAAAAATACTGTACTAAACGCATCCATCTGGCTGACAATCTTAACTGTGGTTTATTTTGGGGGTACGGCTTATATTAGGAGCATCCTGAAAAATCATACTATGACTTATTTTCCAGGTGGGTCTTATTTTCGGGGAAACAGGGTATAATTTAAGTTTGCATTTCCCAACTGGGTCTTTTTTTCTTTTCCAGATTTACAGACCACTTCCCAGAATTCTCGGCAATGCTAACTAGAGAATTCTGGGAGTTGAAGTCCACACATCTTTCAAGCCCCCACCCCAAGCCTGGAAAACGGAGGGCAACTTCCTAACTTATACCCTTACTTTGCAAGAACTGGGGGTTTTGCTAAATATAGCCAACATTGTATGCCTTTAGGAGCAAATGTAGAACAACAATTTTCCAACATACTTGGGGTCATATTTATTCCAGGTGGAGCTCAGATTAAGTTCTGAAGAGTAGCACCACTTGAGAATCAGTTAGGGACGTGGCATTTCTCCAATAATCATTTAAAATTGTGCAGATCGCACGTTACGTTCTTTAAAGACGCTGCCTCAACTTGCTTTCAAATAGGCGATTTAATTCAGGGTTAAGAACAAAGCCCACATCATCTATGTACCACCCCTGGCGCAATTGGGGTTACCCCCTTACGATAAAAAAAAACAAAAACAAATTATATTCAATTTTTAATTTAACGGGAAGGGCGCTCAGTTTATACCATTTGAAGGGCGCTTTCTGATGTGTCAAAATAATAACTCCTCGCCTGCAGGGCTTTCAGATAAAGAGTAGTTTCACGCAGCCAACTAAACCTGCTTTCGAAAGAATTATCGCAACTTATTTAAACGGCGCGGCCAATAGAAAGAAGCTGTCGAAATCACACGCAGCACAGAACTAAATAACAGGGTATTTGTACGTGAATTGAAGCATGCAACGTTGGTCAATAAAGATAAAGATCCATCTGGAACAACAGACCCAGAGGCTAGGATAACAAAAAAAAAAAAAAAGTGAATTTTGCAAGACATTCTCAAGACTACTGAAGACTATTTGAGAGTCTTTTTACACATGGTACAAAACTAAGATAATCGTTAGAGGTGAAGATGAGTTTTTACAGTTTTCCATTACATTCTCAAGACTATTTAAGAGTCTTTTTACATTGGGTGTAAAAGCAAGACTACTAAAGAGGTATTAAGAATTGTTTTGATGGCTGAACGTCAAAGTCTCAAAACTATTGAAGAGTCATTTACATTCTGTGTAAAATTAAGACTACTGGGAAATATTAAGGATTGTTTTTATGGTGGCATGTCAAGACCATTTAAGAGTCTTTTGCACTGGGTATAAAAGTAGATATTCAGATTTGTTTTAAGGGCTGTACATCATCAGGAGTCAAGAGTTTTGACAGTGGGGTGGCCATATTAAATCTTTAAATAAGCAAAGGTTGATGGCATCACAGCTGCTTTGATCCAAGGATCCCGAGAAGGACCTCACAAGCAACACAATTCTGCTCCTTTCTCTCCTCAGAATACAACAGCCATAATTAACCGCGCACACTGAACCGCCTGTTGGATAGAGAGCTCAAAGAAAGCGATCCCAGCTGCACTGAAAGAAGCAAAGAGAGAAACTGGCTAGAAAGCGAACATTTTTTTCTTAAATGACTAAATTATCATTCCTAAAATTGACAACTTTGGGTTTTTTTTAATTTTAATGGCAATCATAGGTACCAGCTTCAAATGATTTACAGAAGTCCTTCCGACCACTTGCAGGCCATACAGCTATGTTTATCTGCATGAAGAACGTCTCCTTTCAATAAATTGAGTCTGAATTGCAACCCAAACCTGTTTAAAAGTCCTGGTGAATGTGGCAAATTCATTCAGGAGAAAAT